>OZ037997.1:27911006-28038506 GCA_964035705.1 Porites rus | reverse complement strand
CTCAAAAGTATTTAATTGAGTGCTATTTTATATAGGACTTTGTTTGACTAAGAGTCCATGGCATTAATAGAAGCTATTTTATTATACCCGAAAAGGTACATAATTTGGCTAATGTCATGAGGTCGATATTGATGTTTTAGTTCCTAGTCATAACAAAAACTTCCTAGTCATGGCCCTATTAGGTTATGAAGGAGATATCAAGCAAATTGCATCAGGGAGCACTTATGTCTAACTATGAAATTTTAGTGACTTCAACGTTACTTTTCAGTCAAGTTTCAATCCGTGTCCCAGTCTTTGCCATCCGTCGCAAAAGACGATAGGAAACAGCTTCAGTGCCTAAATATAGTCTTAGATAACAAAAATGGAGTGGATTTCAATTGATACGAAAAAGGTTTTAGCTTTTTAAAAGGAAAGCAATGCAAATAGCGTCACATAGCCCTTTTCAAGAGTTGCATTACAACGTCTTCAAACTACAAATCCACCATGAACGATCGAGAGAGAAAAAGGTTGAGAGAGAACCATTAGCTGGATGTGCTACCTCGAAAACGTTATTAATGATTTATTTATCGATTTATTTATTTATTTATCTATTTATTTATCTATCTATTTATTTTATTTATTTATTCTTTTACAGTTTCCCTTGCCAGTTGCCGGTAAATGCGACTGGAACCGTGGTACATGTACTTACATACATAATGAATGTCCACCCAACTAGGAACGTTGCCCACAGTACGACGACGACTGCCCACTTCCAACTAACCACTGCTGTTGTCGCAAGAAGCAGAAGCCCAAGTCTGTTCTACAGCTGCCGCTTTTGAGACCAAGGAAGAAGGACGGTAATACCCTTCTATCCGTTAAGTTGAACAAGTACTGATTGCATGCTATATTCCAGGGTTTCGTTTGGCTAAGCGCGGTCATACTGAATATAACTTTTTAATTATACCCCTGAATTGCATCGGTTCCTCCCTAGTTGCACATATTATTGTCGGACATCTTATTTCCCAATGCAAAACTTTGAAGGCTAATAAAAGTTGTTATAAAGTCACCTCCCTCTTAACGAGAACCGGTCTTTATTTAACATGTTTACATACACGCCTCTCGGCCAATCAGAGCGCGCTACTATCTTAGTTATTCTATGATTGTCATTAGAAGGTATACCAAAAGGGTACTTTTTCTATCCAAAATAGTAGTAGAGCCTCCCTGTATAAACCTTTGTTGAGTAACGTACCCCGGGTCTCTTGGGTGCACGAGAACAGACTAGGTCTACATGAATAGAATACAAAGCCGGTGTTGTTTAAAACATGATTGCACATTCAAAACTCAACACAGAAAATCCACAGAATTTAAAATGAAAGATAGCAATTGCGTTATTTTAAGCTTTGGGCAGGCTATGATGGCTCCAAGAATAATATATTTACCCTTACTGAAAAAGAGATCCCATCCATGCATGTTGCTCCCCGTGAACACAATCATCGCATTTGATATGATATTTTTGGACAAGTCGAAAATCGAAAGGTGGAAGCGTTCCTCCATTTTACGCCAGTTCTAGGGTGACTTCACCAATCACTCCATTGTTAAGATTACGTTTATCATACACGACCTTTTAAATCACAAAACTTCATAAAAAAAACTCCTTCCTCAACACGAAGCTCTGTTTTTCAATATAATTTTAATTTACCGTCTGTTATTAAACAGCTCCGTGGCTCAGGGGTCGGCAAATAATTGAAAAGTGCAACTCACCTCTTGTAAGCTGAACTTGGAGCTTAAAGTTAGTTCATCACAATAATACGAGCATTTACAATGATTTATGTTTTTAAAGTGCTCTTCTTTTTTTTATATTTTCAGTTATTAAATTCTCCAGGACCGCGTACTTAAGATCCAGACCCAGACGTAAAAGCGGGAAAATTCAAATGGTTGACAAAGCAAAGATAATAATAAAGATGATGTTGTTAAAATGTTACTGAATTTAAAAAAAATGGACAATACTCTTTGCTACCCATAAAATTGATGTTGTTTCCGAAATAATGTGTAATTAACCAAGGTAGTGAGTATACCCCGAAAAGAAATGGAATTAAGTTCATTGTATGAGTATCCGTATCGTAGGCAGTGAAATAAAAGAATGTCAAATTTGAAATTGCGTTGGTTTTTTATGTTTTTTTCCCCCTCGTTGACAGAATGAATTAAAAAAAAAAAAACGTGCAATTTAATCATAAAATAAAGAGAAAATTCTGAAACAAGCAAACATTAAACAGAAAGCGCGGCGTTAAGAGCATTTTGCTGAAGGGGCAAAGAGGCGAGGAAGCATGATCAGAACACTTGGAGTACTCCATGTTCTTACTCAGTTAAGTGTAATCATGACGGAGATGCTTGTTTCAATTGAGCTGAAACTTCATAGTATGCTAAGTTGGTTCTTTTCGAAATAAAAAATGTCGAAATTTTAGTTCATTTGACCTTTAAGGGGGTTTTGCATAGGAAAATCTTAAAGCTGCTTTCGGACGGTTAAATAAAAGAAAGTATTAAATTTCGTTCTTTGACTAAAATTGTTCTCTAGTATTGCTTCTACCATTTGTACAGAAGATCCCGTAATTCTGATGAGAATTCAAATGGAACTGTTCATCTCGGTAGAAATCTTTCGAGGAAAAGAGGAAATACCTTCAGAGCGATTAAATTTATTTACCTTTTACCCGCTTTTACCGAAACGACCGAAATTTTCTGCAGCCAAGTTAAGGTTGTGGTATAAAGCAGACAAAAAAATAGGTCCAAGGACAGTACCCTGTGGAACACAGTAATGCAGCTCACGACTGGATGACACACCACCGTTTATTTTCACAGCCTGGTAACGATCAGACAAATATGATCTGAACCACTTGCGGGCACATTCCATGTATCCCAAACGATGGGGGCGATGCAAAAGAATCTGGTGATCAACTTTTCGAATGCTGAGCGCTAGGGAGTAGTATCACGCATGAATTGTTGTCAAGGGCTCTGAGTACATCAGCCTGAACTTTAACCAATACAGTTTCCGTGCTGTGGTATTGTTTATGAGCAGAATGGTGAATTTTATTTAAATTGTTATTCTTGTTTTTGATGGCATGACTGAGTCGCTACTGTGGGGCGGCTGGTGGCCTTTTCAACACATTTCGAGATAATATCAGGTTAGAGATGGGACGAAAGCTGCTAAAGTCGTGACTCAGATTTGCCTTCTTGTGGCAAGGGGACAAAGAAGCATTTTTTAGACTATTCGTAACAGACGTTTTATCGTGGAGACACTCCTTTTGGACTGTTGCAGGAATAGGGTCAAGGTTACTTACAAGCAAACTTAGTGACTAGCTCAATAAGAATCAAAATTGATTTTCTATATAATATTTGGTCAAACCCCGTTAATACTAGACCGCGCGCAGTCTTCCTTCTTTCCTCAGAGCGGCGGGCGAAGAGCAAAAAAGTAAAATGATGCAACTCAAAAGAGGGCCATAAAAAGCGTATGTATTAATTGGATGTCCCTATTAAACGGGTTGACAGTAAAAAAAATGTAAGGGCTAGGAAGAAGGAAAAATGTCCGTAATAACGAGGTGTCCGTGTTATGCCGGTGTCCGTAAAGCGGCGGGGTTCATCTGTAATTTAGCCTGTGCGGTAGCTTGCGGGGTTACTTAACGGCGGTGGAACTCACGTGTGCTGTACGCAGCGAGGGAAAATCAAGTTAACTCCTCCCACTCTCATAGTGGCCTAACCCAGTTAACAGCCTAAACATAAACGAGAACGGAGCAGTCGTGATCGAGCGCCATAATTTCCCTGACACTCTACCTCTATTCGTGTGTCAACTTTCACAGATGTGTTAGCGTAGCATTTTAAGGTTAAATTTGACCAACATTTTGTGCAGCGAGTTCTACGGTCACGATTACCTTCAAACTTGCCGATGTAAAACTAGAGAGCTCTGAGGCTTATTTGCTGAAGTTAGGGAAAAATCTGTAGTGGGATTTCGAAGTTATTTGCATTTTTCGTAAAAGTGCTGTTTTAAATATATGCCGATATCTCAAAGGTTTTTACACCTACAAGAAAATAAATAACATTTTCTTAAAATTCCAGTATTGTTTATTCAGGATGCCAAAAATCATAGAAATCGGTTAAATATCTCATTCTGAAAAACGCAAATCAAAAACATAACCAACACGCATATAAATAGGTTCGGGCCACCTTAGAAGTCACACGACTGGCTATACTGTCTCTTAGACCTTTGTTTTCTTATGGTAAAAGTCGATCTTGTAATCTTATTTCTATAGTTACAGGTTGACTGAAATCCTTTTCAGTCATTGTTTTTCTCTGTTGTTTTGTGTCTTTAAAAAAACTTATTTCGTTGCTACGAGAGTGGCATTAAGTGAGCAAAGAAAAAATCAATTTGCTGGAAATTTAGTGGCTCGAGGGGTTCTCAAAGGTTTATTTTATCATTACTGTTAATGTTTTAGCCATGATTTGTGAGTTAACTGACCAACATTTTAATCCCAGCATATAAACATTTCACCTCACCCGAAGTCCGTCGGCAGCGTAAAAAAACTAGAACTAACATAGAACAATTTAATCAGGGTCGTGATAGTTTTGTTTACATTGCATTCTCAATATTTGTTTTCTCTTTTTAGTGTCACGGACGAATTATGAAAAATGCAAATACGTTGAATAAACATTAATAAATATTAATACATTTTTCGACCTGATCTCACGTTTGTGACCAATCATGATCTCATTTCTATCTGTGACACATCGTGTAACTTAAGTCAAAATTAGTGATTGGAGTCAAAAAGGTAACATTATTCTCAGCGCTAACTAGTTGCCGGTCTTATTTCCCACTACATAGTAGAGTGCCTTAGATCGGCCCCTGTCTTCCAAACTAATATTTGACTTAGTTCTAAACAAATATAGTTTATCAGAACACCCCCACCACTTGGTTTTCTGTGAGACGTGTTGTCTTGGTGGGAAAATACATTCATAGATTTTTTTCCGACCCTGAAAAACAAAAAACAAAGAAAACAAAGAAAGTTTTCTTCTGAAGATATTTTTTATCGACGGGTTGGTACGTAAGGCCTGTTATTTCTGTACTTTTAGCGTTTATTTTATTTTATTTTATCTCATTTTATTTGTACCACAAGCGTTGATGATGGACAAAGTATATATGACGCTTTCTCATGTATCAAATCTGATCATCCGCTCAGGCATAATGTCTGGCTGCGTAGCAAACTTTTATATATTGTTTCACATTAGTCTCATCTTTTTTAGCCCAGCACGTAGCCTGCATAATGATCTTGACTTTGAAAGAACTCATATGGTGAAGACGACAGGAGAATTTTTCACTCAGCGGGAAAAAACGCAGAAAGACTAAGAAGGAAAAAGGTACCACTATGACATCATTTCGAATGCTTTCATAACTATCCCCTTTCTAGCCTAAAAGTCGCAGCTTTTTTATAAGAAAGTTTATAAAACTGAAGAGTTTCCATGTCTATAACACACCGTCTCTTCAAAAAACAACTGACTTGTGCTCCAGAGGAAATTTCTTATGATCGGTATCCAAACAAACCTGTGTAGTTACCTCCTCCCTAACAAACAAGTGACAAACGCATCCTTAATCATCCTTGGTGTAGGCATTGGCAATGATGTAATAAAATGCGTCAGGGTAGATCCAGCTTTCGATGTGCTAGTCATCCGTCCAGTTTTTGCTGTTCTTGTCATGTTTCGGGCAGTGGTTCGCCTTTTTTCGCAAAAAGTGAAATGTTTTGCCATTTCCTTGTTCCAGGTTAACCAAAACACATAAGCTAACGCAACCCCATTTTCAGGGGGGCTAGGTTGTTGTGCCTTTTTTTCTGTTGTTAGTCCTGAACCATTGATGTCATTTTATCGTTAAGTCTTTCAAATGTGGCCAACGCTAGCTGGTTATGAAGAATAAGCAGGGATCAGTTTGAACCAATCAGAAGATGGGAAGTACTTTGAGAAAATAATATAATGGCACTTGGATCAGTAGGTGGTATGATATTCTGGGGAACTAGTTCCCTAACCTAACCTTCTCACTTTATAAGGCAAATTGTTGGACTGGGGAAGTAGCCTGCGTGGCAGGCGCCCATAATCTTACACTGATCGACTCTTTCTCTCGTCGTCTACCTGCCTACGAAATTAACGAAATAATAATCTTTCTATTGTCTCATTAAGCCTCGTTTCCATGACATGGCCTCATTAGAGATTATACGGACAGGGGGGTTACCCCACCTAAACGGGTTACCTCACCTGCCTGGGGTCCCCCACCTCCATATAAACAGGCTCTAAGGCGCGTTCTATTATGCATAATTTAACTTTTGTGTTTTTACGTTGTCCGTAACAATTCTAAGAATGGCTCATTTTATACTGCTTCTCAGCTTCTAATAACCTAAACCGCATTTAAAAGACGGTAACGCCTTAGTAATTTTTAAAACGAAGCTCAGTGTTTTAGTTTTTAGAGTTTTGATATACCCAGTTATACTATTCCCAGTTTTTGTTCGTCAGAACATTGTGCATAGCTTTATATTTTCAAATTCTGATTGTCATTTGGAAGAAAAATTTCCCAGAGTTCTCAACTTTACAGGATCAGTGCCGGATCCACACTCTGAGATAAGGGGGTGGCCCGGTCTCCGAAAAAAAAAAATTTTTTTCGGCCCTTCGGGCCTCAGTTTGGTCTAAAAATAAGGGGAGGTCAGGCCCCCGAGTCCCTCCCCTGGATCCGCCACAGAGAATCAATAACTATATCAGAGAAATATTGTTCAATGAGACTTCACAAATAGTTCCGAACAATACCGTAAACCTCCGCTTACAATAAGCCCCGGCTTTATACAGCTTCGTAAGGGGTTTTAGGAGGACTAACATTAAATCCTGGAGGGCATATAACTGGACTAAAAAAAGAGTTTTAAAACAAGCTACAAACTTAGCAGAGCTGATCAGAATACTTTTAATGTAAACATATTATTTTTTTGCCGTTCGCCTTCCAGTTGCCGTCGTCGTTGGTTTTGTTGTCATCCAGAAATAGTGCCATGGTAACGTGCGTCATCTATTTGAATCAGACCTTAGTTATGGATTTGCAACAAAGAATGCGCAGAAAAGTGTTTAAAGACTTGGACGGTGTTAGGAGACAGTCGCTGCCGGTGCAGATGAGGCACAGGTTGAAAAAAGGTGTTTCCGTTTCCGTTTTTGTAACGGTTATCTAACGGAAACCTGAATATCCGCAGACGGAATTGTAACGGGGAACACGTGTATCAGTCATGTTTCAGTTTCTGCGGACACGCTTAAACGCATCCCTTATACTCGCGTTTCCGTCAGGTTTACTTTTGCGGAAACGCTAACTGCCGTCATGTTTCCGTAGCCCGTAAATTCAGAGGACACTCAATTATCCGTTGAGTTTCCGGAAGAGTGAGTGCGGAAACTCAGTTGGATCGGTTTATACTCTGCAGCCTTCATGTTTCCGCAGATTCTTTCCGTGGAGTATTCGCTGCATTTCCTAAATGTGGAAATTTTACTTAACTCTCCAGTTTAGAATCATATACGGTTCATTCTATCCGGTATATAAAAAAGTGGACGTTTGTCCGACCCTGGACCGTTTCATGATTCCATTTTCGCTGATACCACACAAATCAAGCAGAATCAGATTCAAGTGCCTTTTTGGTAAGTTTTAATTTAAATAATTATCTCTCCATTTTCATATATATACATATATGTAAATACGTATAATAAATATTTACACAAAAAATAATTCTTACAATGTATTTCTATTTTCTATATCTGATACTGAAACTTTTACATTTCAATTAAATAATCCTTTTAGAATAGGCCACTTCCGAGTTCCAAAAACCGTCACTTTCAAAATGAGGCTAGGTGTACAACCTTTCTTGTGAAAATGAGTTTTATTTGCATGAGAATGAAAAATGATTTCCATATCAGGGGCTGAGCACCTACCCTCATTTTCAAACAGAGGCACGGGGGAACTCTGAAATGGCCTATTGAGAAAATTCAACCTTTTTTCTCCTTGAAATGATTAAATTAACATAATAGTTATATAATAATTAATTAAATAACACTGTTATAGCATATATTTTAAAATTAGTATTGTGCATTTCCATTCCAAAATAACTCTAAGAAGTAATTCAAAGTAAAATTATTAAATAATGTAATAAGGTCTTACTTAGTTAAAACTGCATAAAATCGCATTAGGATATTTTCTAGTGATAATTTGTATAAAATTTCTATATCTGATACTGAAGCTTTTTCATTTCAATTAAATAATCCTTTTCGAACTGAGAAAATTCAACTTTTTTCTCCTTGAAATGATTAAATTAACATAATAGTTATATAACAATTAATTAAATAACATAATTATAGTATATATTTTAAAACTAGTATCGTGCATTTCCATGCCAAAATAACTCTAAGAACTAGTTCACCGTAAAATCATTAAATAATGTAGTAAGGTCTTACTTAGTTAAGACCGCATAAAATCGCATTAGGATGTCTAGTGGTAATTTTTATCAAATTACTGTCTTAATACATATGTCACATCATATAGTTTTTGAACAAAACGAATAGAAACAATGAAATATATACTTTAATCTAAAAATATATTTTTATGGTGTGTTCCTTTCTTTAAAGTTGCTCAGTAAACCTTTGCACAAATATAGCAGTTTAGTCAATACCAGGTTTTGAAAGTGCTACTGATGATGTTGAGCTTCCTTATCGAAAAATTTTCCTGGACACACAATAACGAATGTTAACTACTCTTTGCAAACTGCTTCCCTTTTACCCATCAAATCTAGATTTAATAAAAAAATAACTCACGTATGTAAATTATTTTAAGGCATGTCACCACCAAGTACCAGTTAAATGCAACATTAGCGATATTTTGAAATATTTTGAAAGAAAAAAAAACATTGGCAGTAAATGACGATTATTATCACCTTTCCAATCAGATCGTGTAATTCATTTAGAGTTGATCAAGTCAGGGTTATCCTGACTAAAGAAGGCTAATATTATTAATACATTTGGGACTTTAAGCAAATTGCTACAGCGACCTCTACTATGGTCGTGGATGCGAGTCCTGAAGAGAGTATGTCACTGTGGCCCATCAAATTTCAACCTTATGCAAGTGGCACCCAAAAAGTGACTACAGGGTTTCTCGTTCGTTTGCTTTTGCTGTTAGTAAAACACAGGGAAGACTAAATTGCTGGGGAACTAGAAGTGTCAAATACTTCCTTGATTAAGTGAAAAACAATATGACAGGTTTTAAACCACCGCAAAATAGGGGAAAAGCACATTTTTATTCTCATGTAGAAACGACTATGCCATCACATTTGGTTCTGTGGTGAAAGGTCATTTTCAAGCATGTGCCCTGCATCACTTTACTTCCAGTTGCCAAAGTAGCAGTCACTGTAGCAATTTGTTTTAAGTCTTTATTACTGACGTCCTGCCCATGAGGGGCAGTTTTTTGGTATTGGTCTGTCTGAAAGGTTTTTATCAGCCTCTCTTGTTATTTTTGCGGCTGTTCTTTTTTGCCTTTTTGTCATACGTGCCTCATAAGAGGCATCAAGAACAGCCTTGATCTTTTTCAACCTAGATCTTTCCCAGCGTAGTGGCTTAATGTGCCTTGGTGGTGGACCCCTGCTCCCATCTTCATTGTTATCACTTTCCTCTGAAGACATGAATTCCACAGCATTGGGCAGCTCTAGCAAAGCCTTTATTTTGGTTTTGTCGTCTGCAGAAAGATGCGCCTTCTCCAACACTTCGGTGCGATACGTCAATTTCTGAACACCAAAAAAGCTCATTTAGTCACAGTGGCATGACTACTTTGAAAAACATTAACAATTATTTTTTTCTTCAACAATAGTTTAGTCTTGCAAAAAAAGTCAACCTAAATATTTTGAATCTTTAGAGTTTGTTCTTGCTGTCTACTCTGACATAGCTGCCACAGCCAGAGGTTTTTGAAATTCCCTGACTTTTTCCTGACAAATGTAAAATTTCCCTGACCAACTGAGTCAACAATTTCACAAATTACTCCTGACAAGGGACTCAACGCACCATTCACAGCCATCCCTCACCTATTTAGTCACATGTAATGTACATGACTTGATAATCCCTTAATATAATGTGCAAACAGTATTGATTTTTTTGAAAAACCAACATCAGCTGGTTGTTCAATTAAAAGGAACAATATTCTACCAATACAGCATGATTCATGTCCGAAAAAATATACCAAAGTACCTTAAAAATTTCACTTTTCCCTGACTTCCTACAAAGCCTTACATTATCCCTGACTTGAAGTCAAAATGCCTGACTTTTCCTTGACCGTGAAAAAAATGTATTTTCCCTGACTTCCTACAAAGCCTTACATTATCCCTGACTTGAAGTCAAAATGCCTGACATTTCCTTGACCTTGAAAAAATTTTATTTTCCCTGACCTGTGGCAACCATGTCTGAGAAATTTACACCACAATCAAACCATGCATATAAATGGCAAAAAAAACCAAAAAACATTAAAAATGTCAAAGGGGGTAGGGTATGGCACTTGTGCATTCTATAACAATCATATGTATGCACTAGACAAACATCTTTTTTAAAAAAAAACATCATTCTTTTTTAACTCTTTTAGCTTCAGATCCATGTTGTAGCGAGGATATTGATATGCCAACAAGTACATTGAATACTGAAGAGGTGGGTTACTAAAAAAATCATCACTTCTGAATCAACTTGTCTATGTTGGGGTGATGGTGGGCGTTGGTTACTCCTTATTAATGGTTGTCTTCACCAAAACGCTTAAAGGGCTTTTTAATTTAATTCATTGTATGCCCTTCTGAGGGCATTTTTTAATAAAACTAAACTTAACATGAATGAACTTACAATTTTAATTAAATATTTTTTGAAAAAGTATCATTGCAATCTTTCTTGAATTGACTTATTTTCTGGTGTTATCATCATTGTATGTATTTTTTTGCTTTCAACAAACCAAGAACGCCACTCACATCTGCACTTAAGGGTATTTGCGTGAGTCTTTGAATTTAAAGTGTCAAAACTGAAAATCGGGCCAAAAAAGTATATGTTGTATGTCTTAGCATTTTGAAAGGTTCAGTTATCAGATAACAGTTCTAATGTTGAATTCAACTATGTTTTTACTGTAGGAAATCAGCTTAGATGAAGAGGAACCTTCAGACTCGCAGAATAGTGAGACTGATGAATCGGATGGTTTTGTTGACGATGAAATTGAAGATTCCGATTTGCTTGAAGATATTGCTGGTGCTATTCACACTGATGGGGATAGTCAACCAATTCCCGAACCTGTAGAACATCCGTCTCGTCGACTGCAATCCCTTCTCATGTGGACTCTTTACTTTTTGATTGTTTGGCAGTACTGCCACTTGATAAGTGACAACGCCCTGCTTATGCTGCTAAGATTTTTTAAAGCCTTCTTAGTTTGTATTGGAAGTATTATTCCAAATGGTGCTGGAGCAGATTTGGTCCTCTCTTTAGCCGCCCTTCTGCCGATGACAATGTACTCTCTACGGAATTTCTTGGGTATTGATAGGGATAACTTTGAGAGGTACGTTGTATGTCCCAAGTGTACAAAGTTATACAGACCCGAAGATTGCCTACGAAGAGTCGGTAATCAAGTTTTGCCAGTTGTCTGTGACAACATTCTGTTTCCACGATCAAGGAGAAGGAAGGCGTGTGGCAGCAAGCTTGTTAAAAAAGTTATCTTGAAGTGTGGCACACCTAAGTATTATCCTCTTAAAGTCTATTGCTATAAGAGTGTGATTGATGCGCTTGAGACATTCCTGAAACGCCCAAACTTCGAAGAAGCTTGTGAACTTTGGCGCGATCGACAAACTAGTGAGCAGTTATATGGAGACATTTACGATGGTGCAGTTTGGAAGTCTTTTTACCGGTGGAATAATCGCGAATTTCTCGCCTTACCTCGAAGCTTTGGCCTGATGCTTAATGTCGACTGGTTTCAGCCATTCAAACATCGTAAAGATATATCTGTCGGAGTATTATATATGGTGGTTATGAATCTTCCTCGCTCAGAGAGATTCAAGCGGGAAAATGTCATTATCGTTGGCATTATCCCTGCGTTGTCGAAAGAGCCACCATCGCTGAACACATTCCTAA
Source organism: Porites rus (assembly GCA_964035705.1). Classification (NCBI taxonomy): domain Eukaryota; kingdom Metazoa; phylum Cnidaria; class Anthozoa; order Scleractinia; family Poritidae; genus Porites; species Porites rus. The sequence continues at coordinate 28,026,350 of OZ037997.1, read as the reverse complement.
ACCCACTGGTGGACGAACTTAATGTGCTGTGGCGAGGCATAAAGGTGAAAACAAGGAAGTCCCCTGTCGAAGGATCGGATATACGTGCTGCCCTCATGTGCTGTGCTGCCGACATACCCGCTGCACGCAAACTATGTGGCTTTGTAGGACATAGTGCGAATCGTGGCTGCTCACACTGCGACAAGTTTTTCCCGGGTGGATTTGGAGAGAAAAAGGATTACAGTGGCTTTGATCGCAGTACATGGCCCAAACGAACGGACGATTCACACCGACAAAAGGCCAGAAAGTTGGACAAGTGCAAAACTAAGACCGAGAGAAAGAAAATGGAAGCTATGCTGGGAACGAGATATACGAGTCTGTTGGAGCTGCCTTACTATGGTAGTATTACAATGTGCGTGATCGATCCAATGCACAATTTGTTCTTAGGAACAGCAAAAAAAATGTTTAAACTGTGGTGCGAGAAAGACATTTTGACCAAGGAAAAGCTTAAAAAAGTTCAGGAAAATATTGAGAAAGTGGAAGCTCCATCCGATCTAGGGCGACTCCCTGGCAATATTAGCTCAAACTATGGAGGCTTTACCGCATCTCAGTGGAAGAACTGGGTGTTATATTACTCTATGTATGCTCTTCAAGGTGTACTGAATGAAGAACACATGAAATGTTGGCAGAATTTTGTCTTGGCTTGCCGTCACCTTTGCAAGCCAACCATCTCGAAAGCAGATGTTGTAATCGCTGATGGAAAGCTTCTTGATTTTTGCAAGAAGGTCGAATCGCTGTATGGTAAATCTGTAATAACGCCCAATATGCATCTTCATCTCCACATAAAGGAGTGCGTAGAAAACTACGGTTGTGTGTACGGCTTTTGGTTGTTTAGTTTTGAAAGGTATAATGGTTTGCTTGGAAGCTTTCCAACGAACAACCGAGAGGTAGAGGGCCAGCTCATGAGGCGATTTTTGACAATGAGTGCCCTTGATGATCTGCAGTACTCAGTGCCCTCAGATTTTAAGGACTCCTTTCATCCATTGTTCAGCGACGTCAGACAAACCAACTTTGCTGAGGGTCACATGGAAACGACTAATTCTTTAACTTGGATGAGAGCCATGAATGGCGCGTTAGAACCGAATTGCAATGCGTGGACGGATCTCAGTGTGATTAACCTGCCAAGTCGGTATCGCCTCTGTTGCTTTGATAGTGATGAGTTGGTCCAGTTGCGGAGTACATACTGCACGTTGTATCCACATTTGGATCTAGCCACAGCCTTTCTCAACTCTACGTACAAGAAGTATTCGTCTCTGTGTGTAGGCGAGGAGCGCTTTGGCTCTGGTACTGAAAGCCGCCTCTATAAGCACGCAAGGGTGATGGCGTCATGGGTTGGCGATGAAGGCGAAATTTCGTTAGGAATTAGCAGACCGGGCCGCGTGAAGTATTTTTTTGAACATTCATTTGTTATTGATAAGAAACAGTATGGACATTGTTTTGCTTGTGTGCAGTGGTTTAAAGAGTATCCTAACAATTCGCTATTTAAGAACCCACTGTCTGTTTACTATGCTAAGGTATTTAAACTTCCCGGTCCTGCAACATTCATTCCTGTTCAAAGAATTCAGTCTCGATTTGTTGCTATTAACAGAAGTTACAACAACGTTGATACTGTAATCGTGTGTCCTCTTCTCCCGAGGACCTTCATTTAGAACTCCGATAGAGTATGCTTGTTGTAACTTAGGATTTTTACATGTAACTACATGTCGAAAACGAACGAATTTATCATATACTTTTTGCAGTTTCTTATAGAACGAATACTACAGATGTGCCTTTCATGTACCGTTCATCGAAGTGTCACTGGCTTTAACATTGGGCTAAAGCTAGTGCAAGTTTCTTTGTTTTGTTGGGCAAATCTCAGCCTTGGGTATGTGCTTGAAATATTCTTAAAATTTCCCAAATAAAAATAGTGTATCCCTGTGAATGACACTACCATGACCACGACTTACTTTTCCATCCCGGCTTTTGCAAATGGTTCGTAAGTAAAACGCTTGATCGCGAGCCGAATCTTGTCGAAGTAAACGGCGATTGTCATTTAGACCTATGATCGGCTACACAAAGAGAAATTAAAATTCCGCATCTTACTTAAGTTAAATCATTTATTTGTTCACAATGCTAAGAAATATACACTCCGAGAACGTCTAAACTAGCAGGATACTTAAACCTTTTGTATTTATTTACATTCCGTCATTTGCCACTGGCCTGTTTTGGTCAGATGGACAGCCTTGAGTACCGTCTAAGAAGTCACATCATAACATCATTAAGAACATTTTACATATTAAAAATAGTGCTGTTACCGAGAAATCCTTGGCAGCACATCGCCTACTTAAAATTAAATCAACCGAAGTTAAAAGCTACCAAATTTCCGCAGAAAATTGTCTGCGGAAACGCGACTGATACGGCCTTGTACATTTCAGCCAACGGAAACGCTGCGGAAACGCGAAACGCGACCTCATTTTGCTCTTACGTGTTTCCGCCCTCCGGAAATGTGACGGAAACTTGAACCATCAGATTTCCGCAAGATTTCCGAAATACGGAAACGCCTTATTTCACCCTGTGAGGCCAGTAAATGCATTTATATATGTTTTTTTTATACATTCCTTCTGCATGTTTTATCTTTATGAGGAAAATTATTTATCAGGACTATGGTCATATAGACTAAGCAGATATGATCCGTTAGTTGGTAAGATGAATTTCTAAACTTCTTCGCTTTTGAAAACTCTTAAACTTTTCGGCAGTGAAAGAATACTACAGAACGTAGTTACACAAATACGTTCACCTGATATTTAGAAATATTTTAGTTGAAATCTTATTTTAGCGACTTTACTGTAAACTAACCTCTCAAGGAAACACGGTATACACCTGCTTCATAGTTTAGCTCTCTGATGCGACAATCCTCTCTCGGATTTGATGAATAATTGAATTCCCTTTTAAAATATAAATACTTGTTATATTTCATCTTTGAAGCAAAACTGGTTCAAAAATTTTATCACTTTTAAGGAAGTTTTGCATGGACATGTTTGTATAAGTTATAAATAAATAAATAATAAATATGTTTTCATACTGGTGACATAATAGTGATAAAAGCAAAGTGATTTAAAGTTGTGTTTCGACAGACAACGAAAGACCTTATTCCTAGCAATTGCATAGCATTCTCAACAGCAACATTGAGAATACCGTATAAAGCAACGAAGAAAGAGCTAAAAGTTTAGAGAAGTTTTGATCTAACAGCTCGAAAAAGATGGCTTTCCAAAATCTGCACCTTGCAACATGGTTAGATATTTTTTTAAAAAAAGGTATTTCTCAAGAGTTGACACCAGATCGTCTAGGGAAAAAAGTTCAACAATTTGTCTTTATAAAATGTAGAAAAAGTTTATTATTTGACAAGCGTCGGTACAAAGAAACGGATCTCCAAGTCATCAACGCGATTCGAATACGTAATACATGGTCTCCAACTGGAGGTTGGGAGCTCTACCTTGGAGTTCAACAGCGTTTTGCAGGTACCGCTCGAATTGGCAGTTTCGAAAGAAATCCTCTAAAACTGGACAAAAACGGCCCATCGCGGTACTATTCCTGTCTGCAGGGGTCGAAGCCTGATGGAAGTATTGTTTTGTCCTTATCTTCGGCTATTTCATAGTTTAGCGAAGAACAAATAATGGTCGCATACGTTCGGCTTGTTATCTGTTCTAAAAGCTGGAGGTTACAAATTTTAAGATACTGCACCAGACAAATCTTTCTACCAATATAACATCAAAATGTTCTATGATTTAAACTATGATGTAAACAAATAAACTTTTAATCCGATTGAAGTCTTCGATAGGGTAAAATGATTCTTTTTCCTACTTTACCAGTCAAAACCTTCATCGTGTATATTTTTTTTACCTACTTATTTTCACCAATCAGAGCGCGAAAATGTTTATTAGCATGGGCTCCTATTATTGGTTAAAACCAGCAAAGTAAGCTGGATCACGTGAGATCCAATCATGGCGTCGGTACTGAGCCGAGTCGAGTTTTCGAATTTTCCCCAATTTAGAATACATCTTGAGAATGCATCTCACATGGTCAAACAGGGAGAAAATGCAGAAACGCTACTCAAACATGCTGCATGTAAAAGGAAGACTTGCTTCGTAAAACCGATCGAAAGCGAGGATGGTTCGATTCATTACACGCCCACTGAGGAAGACGAATTGCTTCTCTTGCTTGAGAAAGCTGTATTGTCGGGCCAAAAGTTTCCTCAAGGTGATGGGCGGATTCAAGCTATTTACCGATTCCAAAGGTGCATTGGTGTATTTCCCATCTTTAGAAATAGAATTGATGAAACCAACGGGTTCGAAGTAAAACAAATCTACACCATCAAAGTGGTTTATAAGCCAACTGACGGAGAAGACATTATCGATGGTATAACAGCATATCCTTTATTCGATCCGAGTCAAGAAAGCTACTAAAATGACTTAATGAATTGCAACTTTACACCTCTCGGGTATCACTACTTACTTTCAATAATCCATTATTTAAAATGTTGAAAAAGTAAACTATGCATGTAGGGGAACCAGGAAATTAGAAGGAAAAACATTACTCAAGCCTTCAGGAAATAAGGACGAGGAATACCTAACGTATGGTTCCTAGAAATGTAATGCTTTTGCCAGGTGAAACTTTTTTCGTAATGACATCTCTATGCATGAGATTTAATTATCAATTTATTTTAATTTGATTTCAGTTCGTTATACCCATTCAGTTGCCAGGTATTTTATGTATGTGTAAATAGGAAATTTTCCAACAATGGCCTTTGTAGCTTTTTGGTAAAAAAATCGTTTCCTGGAAATAAGCTGTAAGTGTATTTTGTATATCCTTCAAAATCAAATCCAATAAAATTTAAAAAATATAAGATAAATAATCAGGTTAAAATCAAGCATTTCACAACAAGTGTTACATGTAGATAGCAAGAGGCACATTTATGAGTTTAAAAAGAGGACACACTACTATGATCACCAGTCAGTTCAAATCACAATAGTAGACCCAAGTAACCGTTGGAGTTTTTGCAATATTTCAGCGTACTTTACTTTGGGAAGTAAAAGTCTGAATTTCGTTGGATGATAATACGGTCTTAGGTAATAATTTTTCTTAAAGGTGTTCACAAGTAGCCTGGTACCATCCGGTATTTTTCTTTAAGTAATTAAGATGTGTATGTTTTTATATGGGGTGGAAATTCATCTCAAAGCAACTTAGCTTAATAAAAATGCCAGACCATAACTTTTGGATTAGACAAAGTTTCCTAACCAAACTGGCAGTGCTGAACAGCCGAAGGAAAATGTGTTGAAATTGTATGCAATGACAATGGACAGTGAATTAGTTTTTTACAACCGTTTGAAGTGCTAAGAGAGATGTACCTGTTCCAGAACCTCTCAATGTTTAAAGGGGCTATGCCACGAGGATATTAAAGTTTGACTAGGTCAATTCTGTGCTGTAGTCATTACTAATGCCTTTAGATTCTTTTACCTCACAAAATGCTCCTCTAAAGTTATTAAAAAGATATCAAACCGAACTTAATCAAGGAGCACTAACTATAATATCTTTTCGTGATTTTTGCAGATAGCATTTAAACTTGAAAAAGTTGGCCCAACTTTTTCAAGTCTTAATCCATGTCCATCTTTGCCATCCGTACCAACAGACGACGAGAAAAAACTTCCAATGGCTAAATATAGTCTTAGGTATTGAAACTGGACCATTATTGTTTTGGTATTGAGTTGATGCAAAGACGCATCCGGTCAGTACAGGGCCCCGGGTTCACTCCAGTAAAATTCGCCTTACAAGTTTGATTCACTGGCTATTGTTTTCAGACCCAAATAATAGCCACACTTTTAAATTCCACTTGCTCATTTATTTACCAATTGACCCCTGAGCCCAGTTGTTCGAAGACCGATTTGGTTTCTTTTTCTTGTGTTCAAAAGCATTTTCTCGGGTAATTTTCTCTGTTATTTTTAGAGCTTCCAATCATCAACTTGCAGGCAAAAAGAATTAAAACTGAAATGCTTTTTAAGCCTTCAAATCTGAATTCAAATTTCGCACTAACCCTATGCAGTCCACGGCAGTGTGGCCTGCAAGCCACGTGGTGATCTTCCCATCGATCTTTGCGGGTGTAACCGTGCCGTAGTCCATCGCTTCGATTATCATGGCCGATGATGTAAACAATATTGAAAATTCAGTGAAAAATTCACTGGTTTGTTGCTCATTTTAAACCCCTGCTTGACATAATTCGTAGTTGGCTTATTGGTTTCTTTATGTCCTTTTAAGCTGGAAACATAATAACTGTTTTGTCGTAGAGGACTTGATCTCTGGTAAGGTACTGTGTAACTGAATTAACCACCAAACTTGCAAGCCTTATGTTTGCTTTAAGCTTAGATCAGTTGAAACTGATATGACTTATATTGAAAACTACATATGCTTTGTATCCACGGTCGTTTTGTTACAGGAGTGGCTGTATCTGAGCACTAATTTATGTTCTTCTGAAGATGTTCTCAATGAGATTTCCCTGAAAACGTCTTGTTTCTCTAGACACACGTTCAGGAATCGCTCGTAAAAAAACTTGAATTGGGTAAGCAGCTCTTGACTCAGGGGCACCCAACGTCAATTTTCGGAAAATATCTGTGCGGAAGACGATTTGAGATCTAGAATTTTGGGAACATTTGTTGTAAAGTTTCTTGCTTGCCTGGCTCTCCTAGGATTTTCGAACATCTAAAAAATGGTATAATTACCCATTTTTAACGGCTTTTTACCGTAAAAAGGTCACCTAGAGTTTTCGGGAGCCTTTTTTGGCTGAAATTTTCGAAAAGGTAAGTTTTGATCCCTATAATTTTCGGATCACTAGACTTTCAGCTAGGAAATCCGAACAGATGAAAAATTTTTAGGGGATAAAAATATGCCTATATCTACCATTTAAATACTAAAATACGTTTAACAATACTATGTTTATGTGGTTTTGAACTATATTCTCGTTGGGTGCCCCTGTTGACTCACATTTTGCTTACCAGGCCGGGGCCTCTTCTTGCTCGTCTTAGTTGATGACTTTGTTAGAAGATGACTTTCCTGGACCCTTGCCCATTGGGTAAGAAGGCTTTGAAAGTTACTTGCCCAGTACGAAAATCTATTAATTTGTGCTGGACCATTAGACGGGATGTTTTTCGGGCCCAGCGTTACACTTCTCGCAGTGGAATGATCATGTTTAATGTCCTGATCTAGTGAGCCCAGCATGCTCCACATTAGTTTTTCACCATTATATAGATTTTTGTCCACACTGATGAAATGCTGGGAGATGGAGTAGAAATAGGCAGTCATTTTTTCTCCACAACCACAATAAGATGTAGTCGCTATGTGGCACAGTTTCCACCAATCTCCATTTTAGTCTGATAGTGAGAGCACTTTTTCATTTTGAGTCACATGGCCACTTTTGCCTCTTCATTCTCACAAGCTTTTGAGATGTTGTGACAGCAACAACATGATAGAAATGAAAGCCAATCTTTTCGATACAAAGTTGTTTCAAATCAAATTCGATTTAAACTCAAGTAGTGAAACTGTACAACAATAAATCCATTACTTCAAGTATAGTTTGTGTCAAATGAAGAATGATCCTTGTAGTTGTGAATGCAATTTATGCAACTGCGTGAGAAGCCTGAAAAAATTCAGGACTTCAACTGGATTTAAACCCATGACCTAGCTACACTGTTGCAATGCTCTAACCAACTAAGCTATGAAGCCACTGATGTTGGGAGCTAGTTAATTACGTGTTCATATGTTCCTGTGAAAGAGATGAATGTGACAAATGTATCAAATTAAATCACGTATGAGGTATGTGAAACTATTTACACCTTGACTGAATCGACTTGTATCAAAACTACTTGTAGCATAATGACTTTGTATCAAAAAGACCAGTAACCAAAGAAAACGTGCGTGCAACAAGGGATTCACACTCTGCAGTGCTGCTGATAATGTTTGCATAACCATTGTGATCTTGTCTTGATTGCATCTTGTAGTTGTGATCAGCTTTCAGCTTTTTGCATTCTATGCAGTTTCTACTCTTGGAGTTCAAATTGCTAACTGTGTCCCATACAAGAGTTTTTTAACTCCATTCAATGGTTCACTTGGAATTTGAATGTATATTCAAAAGAAGGTTTGCAGCAAGCCTGTAATCTGGAAAAAGCTTCAAAAAGACAAGAGAAAATGCCTTGTGTCTTTTTCAGACAGCCATAAAGCTTATCAGTATTTGATGAATCACACAGTAGTATAAACTAGCAATAAAATTTATTAGTGAATGAGGCTGACATTGCTTAAACTGTTATCAGCCAAGGTGGATGACACTCTCTCGAGATCTGCATTAGGTTCGATTACCAGCTGCTGCTCGGGAAAATGAGCCAGCTCATCCCCCGAAAGAGCGGCTGGACGCCTGCGATTTCCTTTGTTAGTTTAAGCCAATCATGTTACCGCCTGCAGATTTTCGTCTGGCAAAGATTGTCTCAAAAATTATCACATCAAAACAGAAAGTCCTTCCTGTTCTTCCTTGATCCATCGCATGGCGAAGCGATTTCGACGGCGCGGAGACACTAGGGGAAATCCTAGAGTCCGAAGGAACACAACGTTTTGTTCGATTGTTTGTTGTGAATGATTGCGGTTGGAGAGATTTTGCCTCTTCAAGGATCTTTTCAAGACCCTTTAGGTGTCGATGACTGCGTTTGTTATAGATGTAACCGTCAACGTTTATATTTGACAGAGGAACATTTAATACGCTGGAAATTCTGTCTGGTAAATCAGACACTTTTCCATTTAATTTGGTCCGCCTCCTAGAATCGGTCAGTTCGGACCCTCAGAAGACGAAATCCAACATTCGAAGATCAAAGAAAATTAACTACATGTCGCCGTGTACAGAAATGTACGAAGAATCTTTTTCACAATGTATGGAAATGTACCGAAAAAGCTATTTCGAAAGTCATTTGGGAGGGTAAGGGAGCGCTTGATGCAATTTTGAGCCAAATAAATAAGAAACTTGGAGACCGGTTTCACTTCCAGTGACGCCTAAATTGTCAACTTTCCAATTACGTCATAGACAAGGTCAACGGGTCACGCGTCCAGCCGTCTCTCTTCGGGGAGGATCAAAGACCGGACCCGGGAGACGGCGGAAATCGAGCCTAGATCTGCATAACTGCTTGTTATAATAATTAGATCATACAAACATGCAATCCAATAATAACGAGTTGTAATTATTGTATTTTTGTACCTTCACAGATAATGACTACCGATCTCGTTTTGCTTGTTTCTTGTTCCATTCAATATTATAAAGATATGTTTAGATTAGCAGACATTCTTCAAATACCAGTTGTCATCTGTTGAGTTGTATTTTTGCAGTTATTGCTGTTTTTAGGCTGTAGTTTGGCTATTTTAACTTTGCAAAACATGTGAAACTTCCTGCTATTATCGCAGCTCTATCAAAACAGCTGAGCTGACACAACCTTATCTGCAGGGCTTCTCAGTTGCAATTGCCTATTTCTTTCTTGGGATAGCCTGCCTGGCTCCTCCATCCCCCATGGTTATTCCAGGCAGCCGGTACTCTAATATTTTTACTTTTAATATTTTCATTCTCGTAACACTTATTTTTGAGCATGAGTGAGTACAAATAAAGATTGTTGTTGTTGTAGCGTACACTAAGGATGTCTTTTTGTCAGTTATGGCAAACATCTTCCAAATTTGGAAGAGTGGCCCCCTGCTACTTTTATTGGAAAATAGAAGAAAAATAGAACCAAAAGAAATCCCTAGCCATTTGATTCCCCACCTAGTTGTATTTACCCGGCAATTTGAAATGTTAGTGACAACCCTGTAAAGACTGACAATTTTGTGTCTAAATAAGACCCCTCTGCTAAATATGAAGCACAGTATTCATAGAAGTAGAAGCTTTCTACAGCATCATATGTCAATTAACTGAATCCTCTGAATAAAGCAAAGAGTTCAAGCACTATGAAATTACAACTACTGTGTTCACATAAATTTTGGGAAGGCTGTGGTTATGTAACAACCCTGTATTATTTATCTTTTATTAACTAATTTATTAATTTTTTTACCAATACAGCAACCCCTCTAAAAGAGGATCATTAGCCGGTGTGGCCTAAAAAGCCTAAAAACAGCAATAACTGCAAAAACAACAAACACAAACAAAACACAAACACATAAGTGACAAGTAACTAGTTGATTAGTAATTAGTAGCTCAATTCCGAAACAATGTGTCCAGAATCACTCCAACTGCTGATCGATGGGTGATTCTAGACACACTGGCCCAGAACTGAGCAGGATTAGCAGAAAGAGTAGACATGCACAAGGTCGAGGTAGGGAGTTCCACTGGACTATAGTTCATAATTACCTTCACCATCATTTCCTTCACAGGGCAATTGCATCTTATAAAATAATAAATATATAAATAATTATTATTTATATATGCACCACGATATGCAACCTCGTTCCCAGGGTTCTTCAGCTCTCTCTTATTCAGTTCAGCTCTCGCTCCTTAGGGTGGGTAGGAGAGAACCCTAGGAACGAGGTTGCACTATATGTGATATGCTCCATATGTATAACGTCTTGAGTCTTAACTCATTCAAGATATCCGTTTTGATGAATCTGAGTTTTCAGTGTCTGAATTCTTGAGGTCGTGAGTTTAGAAGATACCCAATAATACCCAATAATGTTTCCCCAGGAACAGGGACACTTCCCAATGGCCCAAATGGGGGAGTGCCACTAAACAGGGTATGGTTTTTTTAGGATCAGGAATCTTAAACAGGGTATGCAATTTCACTATTTACATGTAGTGTCTGTCTAGAACAGGGATTCTTTCTGGATCGGAAGCCAAAGGGGGTGGGGTGAACATTGGCAGCAGCACGTGGTCCACATGTGTTGTAAACTTTCCATTAGTGCCACACCTCCCCCCTCCCCCCTACACGTAATGGTAAATATTGAGGTTTGCATTATTTTTGTGACCCAGCTGTTTTATTAAAATCACATAATGTAATCTGCTTTCTTTCAGATAAGTTGCTTAAACCAGCACTTGCAGATGTTTCAAGCCTATGTCAAGGCATCTTGGTTAATGTATGACAAATTTCAAAAGCACTACTGAAATTTAATTGTTGTAATCATGACACAGCAGCTTTTTTATCATCATTTTTTCTGCTCAAAATCTAACTACAGCCAGAGAGTGCTTCCTTCAAAGTTTAACTAAATCACATGTTTTTGAAAGATAAGTATTGTCAGAATTGAATTATAACAGAAAAGAAGTGGTGATGTACTAATGTAAATGTAGTGAAAATAAAAATGAGAAAAGGAGAATTTCTTTGTTGTATTCTTTGTGATAAGGAAAATTTCAGTGGGTAAAGGAGGAGCTTTGTCAAATAGTGCCCTATTCGCAAGTCTGACCAAGCGGGTAGGTGCTCTACCGGCCTGGGGAGCAAGGGTGGTGCAGTGCTGAGAGCACTCAATTTTCACCTATGTGGCCTGGGCTCGAATCCAATGGCTATTTTATTAGTATGCGCGGTCTGCAACATCTGTGTACCAGATCCACCTAAAAATAATAAATGCATATCGGTGAACTGTGACCAACTTTTGCTTTTTCTAAAAAAAAATGTAATAAAAATTAATGACAATTGATTAGAAATATAAAATATCACTCTATGCATAAGACAAAGTTAAAGCAAGGGGCACACATACACCAACCTACGCCCTGGGTTGGTGTATTTGTGCCCCTTGCTTTAAGTTTGTCTTATGCATAGAGTGATATGTTGGCCGGCCAGTACCTCACGCATGCGCACAGCCGTATCAACCGGGCAGTGGCAGCAATTGGACAGCTGTTTTGCCCTTATTGGGGCTCATCAGCATGGCATAGCCGTTGGGTCAATGAACAGGGAAAATCCTCATGTATCATGCTGGGTTGGTGTATGTGTGCCCCTTGCTTTGTATTCCTCGAACCAAAATAAAGCCGTTTAAGATCGCATGTTTCTTTCCCTACGGGGGGGGGGGGGGGTACTGCCACATATGGGCTACATGGGTATGTGCTGCTGTGAAGGGTATGGTTTTCAAGCAGTTTACTCTAGGATAGGGTATATAAATCAGAGCGTTGGGTCTAGAATAGGGTATCATTTTTCAGGAAACTGATCAGTTGGTTGAAGATTTTATCTAGACTAGGGAAACAGCTACTCTAGGATAGGGGGATTTTGGGAGTTTACTCTAGTATAGGGTAGCAGAATTCAGCTGAACTAGCTCTGGTTAGCTCTGGTATAGGTCAAGGGTTCCAGGGTCCCAGCGGCACATCCCCACCCAGAAATTCCTAAAGTGCCCCTCCCGGGCCCAAAGCTGACAACAAAACAGTCCTTGTCACGGTTTTCGACGCCGTCTTGACGAGTAGGCAAATGTGTGAGAAATTGAACTGTTTGTATGCGAATCTAATGTCGAATAATTTCCGTAAAACGGCTGTTCTGAAAAAAATATCAATTGTAAACTGAAGCTACAAAGCGAAGGATTGTCCTAAAACATTTGAGGGCGTAACTGTGCTTAAATTTCCCAGAGGCTTGCTTTAGATTTTCCATGATTTGTCTGTAATTTTCCCGGGACTTTCTTACAGACAAATGTATAGAAAATTTTAAAAAGTGGTTCCAGGTCTTCTAGTGCATGTAACGCCCTCAATTTTTTTCAGGAGAATCCTTAGGAGTGAAGCTTTAGTTTACAAATCGTATTTTTTTCAGAACAGCCGTTCTACGGAAATTATCCGACATTAGATTCTCATACAATCACTGTAATTCCTCACGCGTTTGCCTACTCGTCACGCAAGATGGCGTCGAAAACCGTGACAAGGTCTATTAAACAGCTTCAAGTTGCTATCACATTAGTCCCCTATAATCTCTATCCCACCCTAAACTCCCTTACCACGAAAAAAAAAGAAATAGAGAGTTTTAAACCCATCAAAGTAATAACTTTTTTCACCCTTCCATCGCTGTGAATCCAGACTGCCCTTGATGCTGGGAGGGCATACTGACCGCCATTGTCCTCTCTTCTCGCCCCAGACTCGCCGTCTAAAAAATGTATCTAATAAAGAGAGGCATTAAACGAGTTTTTTTAGTGCAACAAAGAGCTGATGGACAACACTCTAACTCTTGCTGTTCCCTTCCCCCCTGTTCTGAAAACTTAAAGTTGCGCTCACCGTAGCTAGCATACGTTATTCAGGTTCATAGGGCATTTATCCTATTTCCAAATTCCAATTCCTATAAGAATATTATGCCAAAACGGAAATTGCATTTTATACTTGGAATGTACACAGTACTCTCTTTAATTGGGGAGCAAGAGTGGCATAGCGAGGGAGAGCCCCCGCCTCCCGAACCCACCAATGTGTGGTCCGGGCTCGAATCCCGGCGTCGACGCCATCAAGGGTTGTGTTTGTTGTTCGTTTTCCCCTTTGCACCGAGAGATTTTTCTCTGGGTACTCCGATTTTCCGCTCTCCTAAAAAGCCAACGTTTCCAAATTCCAATTCGACTCGAATGACAGAGGAAGAACCAGTATGGATGTGCCATTTACTTCCTCAAATGATTAATATCTATTTACTTATTTATTTATTTATTTATTTACAGTTTCTCTGCCAGCTGCCGGTAAATGTGATTGGAACCGTGATACGTGTACTTATATCCATGATAAATGTCCACCCGACTGGGAACGTTGCCCACCGTACGACTACGACTGCCCACTTGCAACTAACCACTGTTGTTGCCGCAAGAAGCAGCAGCTCAAGTCTGTTCTACAGCTTCCACTTTTGACACCAATGAAGAAGGACGGTAATATACTTTTTTTATAAATTCAAAAGTAGTGTTTAATTCGGAGTGCTTTTCTATATAGGGCTTTGCAAAGCAAAGAATAGCACTCAATTAAATTGTTTGACTAAGCGTCCATGGCATATAAGCTACTTCATTATACCCGAAGAGGTACATAATTTGGCTAATGTGGCGAGGATATTGCTGTTTTAGGTTAATTCTCTGCTCAAGTCATAAGTTAATTCCTTTGCTCACACACAAAATGGACCTGTTATGAAGGAGGTATCAAGCAAATTTCATCAAGGAGCCCTAACCATGATACTTTTTTAGCGACTTCAACGTTTTCAAGTTTCAATCCGTGTCCATCTTTGCAATCCATAGCAAAACACGATAGGAAACAGCATTAGTGCCTGAATAGATAACAAAATGGACTACTATTTTTGGATTTCAATTGATACGAACAACGCTTTATCTTTTTAAGAGGAGGGCAATGGAAATAGCATCACATAGCCCTTTCAAGAGTTACATTATTTTTACAGTCTTCAAATTACAAATCGACCATGAAATGTAGAGAGTAGCCTGCGTAGCAGGCGAAGTGTCTGCTACTCAGGCTAGGTAGAGAGAGAACCAGTAGGTGGACACGCTACCTCGATATCGTTATTACTGATTTATTTTATTTATTTATTTATTTTTTAATCTATTTATCTACCTATTTCATTTATTTAATTCTTTTACAGTTCCCTTGCAGGGGCGGATCTAGGGGGAGGGTGCAGGGGGTGCGCCCCCCCCCTCCTCCCCCTGAGTTGACCTGCGGTTTTCTAATACAACTAGTAGAAGTAGAGCAAGAGACGAGTGCAATCCCTCCTAAAAAAAATCCTGGATCCGCCCCTGCTTGCCGGCTACCGGTAAATGTGACTGGAACCGTGGTACATGTACTCATATCCATGATGCATGTCCACCCGACTGAGAACGTTGCCCACAGTACGACAACGAATGCCTACTTGCAACTAACCACTGTTGTTGTCGCAAGATTAAGCAGAAGCTCAAGTCTGTTCCACAGCTTCCACTTTTGAGACCAATGAAGAAGGACGGTAATACCCTTCTTTCTTTCAGTTGAACAAGTACTGAGGGTTTTGTTTGGCTAACCAACCATTGTATATAAGCTATTTAATTATACCCCTAAATTACATAGGTTCCTCTTTAGTTGCACATATTGTGGGATATGTGATGTTCCAATGTAAAACTTTGAAGGCTAATTAAGTTGTTATTATGTCATCTGCCGAACACCTCGAGTTGGTTGGTGTCTTAATCTCTTTAAGATGGTGCTGGTCCCAGTGTTCGTCTTAGAGGGAGTCGACTGTAAACATTGTTTGACTTTTTTGTTCTCTGTCTGTATCTTCTGATTAATATCCTAGTCGGCAAGTTTGTGGAAATTATTTGATTAAAAACGGAAATTTCAACGTTTATTTCCCTTTAAGGAGCAAAATATTCGTCAGTGTTGTTTGCAACCTATATTTTCTCACCTTATAGACCGGGATTTAATAGGGTAATCACTTTTTGCTATTTATTGTAAGTAATGTCCTTTGCTTGATTTAATATAGCCTGTGCGGCACTGTCTAGGTTACTTCCCTTACGACGCCTGCCACGCAGGCTACTTGGACTACTTGATTTACAAAACAAATTTGACATTGTCGTTTTGCTGCTGACTTAAAAGAAATTAAAAGATTTTTTTGTTCATATTTCACGGTCCGCAGATGCGACTATCCTGTAGGTGTTTACACTCTCATAAATCACCACTGCCCACCAGGGATGACGCCTTGTGGCAGGGGCGGATCCAGGATTTTATTTAGGAGGGGGTGCACTCGTCTCTTGCTCTACTTCAACACCAATAAACCACATAGTTTTTTTTTTTTTTGCAGAATACCAGTTGTATCAGAAAACCGCAGGAAATCTCAGGGGGGGGGGGGTGCGCACCCCCTGCACCCTCCCCCTAGATCCGCCGCTGTTGTGGTAACTACTACTGCCCATTAGCAACTAACAGATGTTGTTGCAGGTATTGAGCATGCTTTTGTACTTATTTTCACCTTATTGTTCAGTACCCTGTGGGTATTCTCATGTTGGGGTAATTACTCCGGGATCTCTGACAAAAATATCATTATTCAGCCTCTCCCCATCCTGGCTCTTGATCTCCTTGGCACGAGAGAAGAGTAGGTCTACATGAATTGATTACAACCATGAAGTTGTGTAAATTTGACTGCAAATTAATAGATCGACACAGAAAAAGGCAGAATTTGGAATTAAAGATTGTAGCCTGTAGAGCTTGCGGAATTGCTTTTGAGCCTTGAACGTTTAGGTGGCAGCTTCGCGGCGAAGCCTGCTAGAAGTCAGCTGCAAATTCAAAACGCCTCTCCCAATTCTCGGCACAGCTTCACGGCTCCTCTTCCAAAACTTCGCTCACGCTAATGATCCCGCTGGCTGTGCAGGCTAGAAAGGTACCTTTCGCGTCATTTTAAGCTTTGTACAGGCTATTAGTTCCAAAAACAAACATGTGCCACTACTGAAAAAGAGAACTCATCGATGCATGTTGCTCAACGAGAGTACGATCGAGCCGAAGTGCCTCTCACGCTTTTTTTTTTTACAGTACTTGGAGCTTGATTTCATAAAAATAGAACCATTTACGATGATTTAAGTTTCTAAAATGCCATTCTTCTTATTTTTTTTTTTTATATGATTTTATTTCTATTTCCAGTTAGTAAATTTACTAAGGCCGCGTACTTATGAGACTTATGATCCAGAAGCTGCTGAAGCCTCCGTCAACAAAAACAGGAGAGCCAAATGGTTGACAAAACAAAGATGATAATGATGATGACGATGAAGAAGATGATGACGATGATGATGATAAAATGTTGCTGTGTTAAGATACGATTAATTTTGTTGCAGAAATAATTTGTAAGCAAGGTGACGAGCTCATACCCAGAATTAATCAGAATTGTAATAATTGTATGAGTAAGCGTAGTAGCGAAAGTGAAATAAAAGATTTTAAATTTGAATGGCTTTGTTTATTTTGTGTGTGTGTGTGTGTGTGTTAACTTTCCTTTTCCTTAACAAAATAAGGTTTTTCGAAAACTTTAATTTAACCTTTCTGGCTTTATTTTGTTATAAAACAAAACTTAAATGACTGAAACAGGGACTCCCGCTTTTCACATGTCGCAAATTGCTTCCATCAAAACTGTGTTTTCATGTTTGTTTGTTTGTTTGTTGTTGTTGTTGTTGTTTTTTTCTCGACCAATTCTCAGAGACGCTTTATTCCATACTCTTTATACTTTGTGCTTTTCTTCTTGTTTTTCGATGCGGTTGCATGTTTCCTAAGCCGCAATTGCACTGATTGCATATTTCTTAATTGAGTAATAATTAACACAGTTTTCTTCGGGGGCGAGCCATTCCTTCGGCCAAGAAGAGAAGTTCTTAGTTTGCCACAGGGGCTCTTCAATTAACTGCATCCTCGGTAACATTGCTACAAGTAATTTCTATTTAATCCCCAGCAGTGTATATTTATTTTCGCACCTTAATGTTACAGACGATAGTTGTCAAGTGTGATTATGTACTAAAACTAGTACAAAAAGCTCTCACTGCTGTAGTTCACTAGCAATATATACTGAATATTTTTTAAGTGTTGTTTTTACTATAGCATTACTCATGCCATTTCATCCACTCATTAATTTGATACCCATGCAGTATCGAAAACAACTACGTCTGCATCTGGCCCCTGTTGTTCAAACATTAACGTTGTATTAGCGCTATCCACCGGGATAAATCACTACCCACGCAGTTAAGTATTTAGGAAACCAATTGCGTTGTCCACCGAAAAGAGATTTCTCCAGTAGATGGCGTTTAACGCCTTTCGAACGACTGGGCCCTGTGGGCTACAACAGATACTAATACTGACACCCTTCATAGATAATTATTACCACTGATATTATCATTATCATTATCATTATCATTATCATTATCATTATCACTATCACTATCACTATCACTATCACTATCACTATCACTATCATTATCATTATCATTATCATTATCATTATTATTATTATTATTAACCCATACGTAGCGTATTCAAATCGAATTTGCCCGTCCACACGTATCCCGATTCAATCTCAGTTCGTTAGCTAATTTATAAGCCGATCCTCGGCTCATGTGAAAATTTTCTCTCCATCATTCTTCAATAACTGTTTCGCTGACAAAATTGACCCACTGAGCACTAGGTCCCTCGTTTATCTTGTTTCTGACGTCCAATTTGTCCGTCCGACATAAGCCACAGACTGTCGAGCCGCCGTCTGGCATAATTGAAGTGAACAGTAATCATAGCTAGGTTTAACTGCACATACATTAGAAGGCTTGAAAAAAGGTCCAAGTAGTAAAGAAGCGGAAACATTGTGCTTACATATAAATATTAACGCCAGAACTGGACTCGAGATTGTTATGTCATCGGATAAAAAAATATCGGGATTTAGCGTCCGCACGATTCCGGATTCATAGCGTGTTCAAAAATTTCCACCCTGGAGAGCGGATAAAAAAAGTTGCGGATTCGTATGCCGGATTCACCGGATACGTGTGGATGGAAGCCGAATCCGCAAAGAAAAAGTTGAGGTTTCAAAAATATCCGGATACATTGTGGATGGGGCCAAAGAATACTATTCACCGACAACATACAGAGCGGGGGCAGCTGTAGTGTCAACTGCTAGTAGTTATATTTTCATATACGTTTCCAAGCATGTTTTGGTTGCTTGTCATCTGAAAGCTTCAATAACCCTTTTTCTTTTCACTATTCTTTGTTGCATTTCAACGACCTTTGGTCAATGAACCCGAATTAAATAACCAATTGAATAATGATTTAAGACTTCGTGCAGTCATGATTGTATACATTGAAGTTGAGCGTAGTTATGTCACAGATTAAGGTTTTTATTGTATCTTTGCCTGCGAATACATTTTCAGCCGTCTCTCCTCACTCCTCATTATCGCATGGCAAAAAAATACCTAAGCAACCTTTAATAAAACGTTAAATTCAATATGAGTCTTGTTTACTGTGTTGTCAAAATTTCCATGTTTATGATCCGCCGACACGAACTAAAAGGGCTTTCTCTGTTTCACATCCGTAAACGCACATGTTCGCCCGCACTTCCTAACCATCGGTTACTGCTAATTAATATAACATTTTAAAAGATTCCTTCCTTTACGATAGGTTGGTATTTTTTTTTCTTTGGCGACTATTTTGAATTCTGCGGGAAGTTGCATTCAGGCCTGGAACCAAGAAATATAAGGGGGTCTGGCAACGGGTCTAAGCGAGCACATCGTTCTTTCTCTCATCCTCTATGTGCTGACTAAATAAAAGAAATAAAAATCTAAGGACGAAGACTCGTCGACAAGCGGATACATTTCAGAGTCAATGCCAATTTATCGAAAGATCGTAGTTCAATAGAATTCCATATCTTAAATTCTTATGACCCAGTATTTTACCATCACCGCAGTCTGACTTATTGTCAGACTTCCAATCCAGTTTTCGAAAGAAGCACTCTACTGAAACTGCGGTAGCTTACCTCACTGATTATATTTTGGAACGTATGGATAGGCAAATGATTACAGGAGCTGTGTTTATTGACTTGAAAAAAGCTTTCGACTTGATCGACCATGAATGTTTGCTTTTTAAGCTAGAACACTACGGAATCAGAGGAAGTAATCTGGACTGGTTCTGGAACTATCTTACCACACGAACTCAAAGAGTGCAATTTGGAAATGACATGTCCTCAACACGAGCCATCCGTTTTGGCGTTCCTCAGGGGTCAATTTCCGGCCTCTGCTTTTTGTTTTATACATTAATGACCTGCCCCAGTGTTTGGAAAACTGTTCTATTAATATGTATGACGATGATAATGTAATAAAAGTATTTTACGAATCTTTGCACCTCGGAGATAGCTAGGGTAGTATAGGATGATTTAAGTCGAGTTGTACAATGGATGGTTAGTAGCAGGCTTATCTTAGGGCTTTTGTCTCGTATACGATTATGCCTCACGCTGGAAGCCTCTAAACAGGTATACACTTCACCCTTGCAGCCATTATTTGACTATGCTGATGTTGCGCGTGGGGGTAAATCTCAGAGGGGTGTTGCAAAGAGTAACACCGCCTACAGAATCGTGCATCTCGAATTATATTACGGAAGAATACCCCAAATGACACTTTCTGTGTGCTAAACTGGTTAAATCTAGTCTCCAGAAGAAGTGTTTAAATAATCTAGTACCCAAGTATCTTACGCAATATTTTACTCAGGCCACTTAAGGCATGACTACCTAATTAAATATGCATGTTTTAGTAAATGCTATTTACAACGGTTTGCTTCCAACAGTGCTCCTGAAAAGTGAACTTCAAATGTGGCTCAACGAAAAAAACACGTCAAACGTGATTTCAAATAACACGTGACATCGCTTCGTCAATGACGTCACAAAACACGTTTTCCTAAAAGGGGAAGGGTTGCAAACCTTAATCTTAGGAATTTTCACTACCAAAATGTTACATAAACAGTGTAAATCGTAAATCTGCCTTGAATGATTGGAATTTTTTTTATCCTATTAGCTATTTAACTAATTAATAAGTCACGTGACCCTTTTCCCTTTATTTACCGATTCCTGTATAACGTAAACACACATACAAGGCGAATTTATAAGAACCTTTTTAATAGCCTCTGAAATGTACCTAAGAGAACTTTTTGCTCTTTCATTATCCTTTCCCCATTTTAGAGCAGATACTTTGCCCGTCAATTCTCAATTATCAGTCACGTGACGAAAATTTGATCTTCTAAAATGCACTCATATTGCTAAGGCCATTAAGCTACATTTGTAGTTCAATTTTCAGGATCATTGATAAAAGTAAACCGTTCTAAATAGCATTTTATCAAAATATGCATATTTAATTAATAGATAGTCATGCCTTAAGTGGCCTGAGTACAAGGAATGCATGCAGATTTGCACAATCATGCAACTAGGAGAAGCAACGACCTGTACCCACCAAAGCCTAAACGTAACATGGGCAAAAGAACTTTTAAGTATGCGGGGGCTATTTATTTCAATTCTTTACCCAATTATGTTAAAAGTGCCACGTCTGTAAATAGTTTTAGAAAGATGCTGATCGAGTATTTTACCTTATAATTTAATTTCTTATGATATTGACCCAGCTAGAATTTTTACAGTATTATTTTTTATTTTAATCATGTATATACCTAGGAATTTTTAAATAGTATACTGTTTATTTCTCAGGGCCCCTATGGATACCAGCCTCGATGCTGAACGGGCTACCCTGATTAAATTAAGTTACTTACTTACTAGGCTGCAGAGAAAAAAAAAGAAAGAAAATTGGTCCAAAAGTGTTCGGAAAACAACTCAAGAGGCTTTCACGCGCGTCGATAATTTAAGACCTCTAAAACGATTGAAACTGAAACGCCACCGGACTGCATATATGCATTTCCCGACCTCCTTTCCGGGTAAACACTTGAACTAAGCACGAAAGTTGTCATACCAACTATGAATATCCGTGAACAATACAGAGAAAATCTCCACGCCCAAGAGTCCTCCTGTCAAGCTTAAACATCTGTCATGTTTTTGCTTATTTTTGCTTTCTTTCTTTCTATTGGCTCGTAAATCTCGCTTTCGGTCATATGATCGCTGCATGACGACATACAATTAATGTTTTTCGTCAAACCTGTCTAGAGCAGCCGTTGAAATTAGAGCTATGGTATTGGACCAGGAGCTCATCAATGATTAAACTGAAATGCATGGGCACCTGTACTGACCGAGATTGTCAGGAAAGAATTTGGGCTAACGCTTGTGCTGATAAGGTAAGTGCAATGTTCAATATGTATGTCGGGTATTTTCATACAGTTTTGTTTATATAACACTAGGGTACGTTACACTAATATAGGTCCAGTAGATACGATCTAAACTAAACTTTTTAAGCTTTCTGGCAATCTTTTTAACCTGTTAAATTCACATTTTAGTATCGTACCGAATGAACTCAATTAGGTACATGTTAATAATTAATTCGTTGAAATATTTTGTAGCAAATATATATTAACCGAAGACTCGTCGACAAGCGAATACATTTCAGAGTTAATGCCAATTTATCGAAAGATCGTAGTTCTCTAAAGTAATAATTTCTAAATCTTGGCCAACGCTAATCATGACAGCAATAGAATTCCATATCTTAAATTGTTATGACCCAGTATTTTGCCATCACCGCAGTGAAATAGCGGTGGATATCATCGAGAAAGCTTGATTCAACTTTTTGTTTTGCACGTGCTGATGTTTTACTTTCGAAAGGGGATTCAATTCGAATATTTTAGCGCTATGAAAAAAAATGAAGTCAGTTTCTGTTAAAGTAAAAATGTCTATAATTATCTTTGAAACAAACTAGTTTAGGAATCAGTTACTATGTTTGTACAATGAGTTTGCAAAAAATCATTGCAGAAGAGATGACTCAAACCGATTTAAAATTGTGTTTCAACAAGCAATCGAATACCTTATTTTGCAATTGGGTAAAAATCCAAACAGCAAGACTAGAGATATCACTGGTCAAAGCTAAATTGAAAAGGTACACGGTATGAATCTAACATCCCCAAGGTAGCAAGGTATCAGAAAAAAATATGCTTAGCGGAACACTTGGTAGTCAAATGAAAAAAAAATTCAACAATCTCTTGATATAAATGTACAGCGAGTTTGTGACGAGCGTCTTGACAAATCAGACACTGAATATAAAGTCGCCACCTTGATTCGAAACTCTGTACCTTGAAGGAAATAATTGCTAAATATGGCTCTTAGGTTGCTTCTCCGGCCAGTGTTTGGTATACTGTTAGGATAAGCAGTGACAGGAATTTTCGAAGACTTGATTAAAAACGACACTTATATCGGTTCATTGATTCGCTCCTTAACTTGTTTGCAGTGCGAAACAAAGCTCGTTGCTTTTGTCTTTGGCTGTATTCTGTATTAGTAAAATCCAGCTAGTGGTCTATTATCAATGCTTCGTTCTGACTGGTTGCTACTGCTAGGCTATATGTTATAGCCCACTAGTAGCGAAAAGCGAGGGCTTTTTGGCTGCAAAAAAGGATTAAAGTCTAGCTTTAACTAGCTAAAAGTTTTTTATTCTCGATATTTTTGATCAGCTAGTTGGGTTTTTTTCGGCCTTCGGCCTCATGTGCTATTGACTCCGAGCCCATTCGGGCTCGAGGAATAATTGTTAAGTATACGCAAAACAAAAGTCGATCCAAAACAACTGGCCTAATTTTTGCGTTTGGTCTAAAAATGATTAGTAACATCTTTTAAGTGATGACCAAAGTGTGCATGGCGCGAAATACTTCGTGGCCTGCCTCGTGAGCAGACGTCTCTCTGTCTCTCTCTCGATGAAAATTTGCCCGCAAATGAAGGCGAGAAGGGAGGAAACGGGTTTCACCTCTCCTCTTCATCCTTCCCATGGTCCCTTGCGCTTCGTTACCAGTCACGCCCGTCTCGCGCCCGCCTTTGTGCGAAATACGAAGCGCCCACGAAGCAAATTCGTGACACATTCGTGTTACCTCGTGGCCTCTCTGGACACGTAGTAAAATGGCTGATCTCGTTATTTCGAATTTTCCCCATTTCAAAAAGCATCTTGAGGATGGCCTTCATAGTGTCAGACCAGGCGAAAATGTTGAGGCCCTTCTTAAAAACAATGCAATCTTTAACAAAGAGAATTTGCCGTTGAGGTGGAAAACGTGCTTCCTAAAACCGACAGAAGGAGGCCTCTATGGTTATACGCCAGTATGGGAAAATGATGGAGAATTGCTTCGTTTGATTCAGGATACTGTTTTGTTCGGTCATAACATTCTTCAAGACACGGGCCGGGTTGAAGCTACTTATAACTTTGAGAGATGCATTGGTGTCTATTCCTCCTTTAGAAATGGAATTGATGCGACTGAAGGCTTCAAAATAAAACCAATTTATACAATAAAAATGGTCTACATCCCGACGGAGAGTGAAGATACTATCATTGGAATATCAGCTTATCCTTCGTTCGATCCCAGGCAACAAAGCTGCTGAAATGACTTTACGATAATTGCAACTTTGTAGCTTTGCAAACACAACGTTAGACTGTCAATGTTGACTTTCTGCCTGGGAGAAACAGCGTAAGAACCAATTTGCATAATGCACAGGATATCCTAAAAATAAGAGGAAAAGGAAAGAAATAAGAGTCTGCTCGTTGCTAGATCCAAATGCTAAACTGTTACATCATATTGTAGCTGAATGGAAAGCATTGTGTAGTAATTTCTTGTAATCAGACACAGTTGTAGCTTAATATTGTCTGTAGTCCTTTCAAGATTAAGATTGTTAAGAACAGCTTGCCTATAAACCAGGCTGAAAATCCCTTCTGGCTTACTTTACTGTATCCGTTATGTAAAATGCTAGGGAGGTAAACTGAGCATCTAATGAATTCACGGATTTCGTAGGAAAAACATTATTCAAGCCTTCAAGAAATCAGTACAAGAAACCAGTGTTTTCAACCTAATGAATGCTGCTCCTACAAATGCAATGCTCGAACCACGTGATAACTGTTAAAAATCTTTTCACACTTCATGAATAAAGTACATGTAGTATATGTATGTAGGTTTCAACTATCAATTTCGATTCTGCAGTGTCCACATTGATTTATTCGGGGTCTCGTAAGTGGTTAGTAGGGCAATCCAATTTAGCTTATTCTGAGGTACAAATTATGGTCTGTTCAAGTAAGGTGATCAAATGCAGAGTGAGACGGTTAGCTTGCTATAATAACAAAAAAGATGGCATGATCATGATCTGGTGCATGAATACTTCCGGGAAAAAAGCTGTAAAGATATTTTGCAGGTCCTTCAAACTGAAATAAAATAAAATAAATAGACAGGTTAAAATGATTTCACAACAAGTGTTACAAACTGTATATTGCAAGGGCCACATATTTGTATACTGTCATTCAATTATTATGAGACTTTCCTGCAGTTAATCATTCTTTTGAAATGTTTAAAAGAGGGCACATTACCTTCATCGGCTAGTCAGTTCAAATCACAACAATAGACTTAAGTAACCGTTGGAGTTTGCAATATTTCAGCATACTGTATTTCGGGAGGTCAAAGTCTGAATTTCGTTGGATGACAGTAGTGCCTTAGGTAATAATTTCTCTGGAAGGTGTTCACAAGATAGCCTGGTTCAATTTGGCAGTTTACTTCATACATTAAGATGTGTATGTTAAAGAAATACAGCCAGATCATAACTTTTGATCTGACAAAAAGTTTCTTGTCCAAACTGGCAATGTAAATAGGCAAGTTGGGAACATTGAACAGAAAGAAGTATTGAAATTATCTGCAATATCAGTAGACAGTGAATTAGATTTTTGCAATCGTTTTAATTGTGTAAATGAGGAAGATGATTAACAAGTGATTTACTATCCCCCTTAAATAATCTTGTACCTGTCCCAACTAAGCTCATAATGTTTTAAGGGGCTTTGTGAAGAGGATATTGAAGTTTGAGGTCAATTCTGTGCTGAAGTCATTACTTAGTTCTCTTTCCTCACAAAACGTCACTGAAGAGATATCAAGAAGATATCAAACAAATTTAATCAAAGAGCACTCACCATATTTTCTTTTGATTAATTTTGCAGGCATGTATTATTAAAATTATCAGAGTTGGCCAAACGTTTTCAAGTTTCAACCTATGTCCATCATTGCCATCCGTAGCAACAGACGCGACAGGAAAAATCCCGATGCTTAAATAGTCTTAAGTATTAAAACTGGATCATTTTCTTGGTATTCAGTTGATGCAAAGACATGTTTCAACAGTATTTAAAAACATAGCAAGTGGCGTGACATACGGGTCTACAGGAGTCACTTCAGTAAAACTCGCTTTACAAGTTTGATTCACTGGCTATTCTTTTCAGACCAAAAAATAATAGCCACACTTTTAAATTCCACTTGCTAATTTATTTACCACCTGACCCCTGAGCCCAGTTGTTCGAAGGCCGATTAGCGCTTAACCCGAAAAATTAACCCTGCTTTCTTATTCTTGTGTTCCAAAGCATTTTCTCGGGTAATTTTCTCTGTTATTTTTAGAGCTTCCAACCATCAATTTGTAGACAAAAAGAATTAAAACTGAAATGCTTCTTAAGCTTTCAACTCTGAATTCAAATCTCGCACAAACCCTGGGTTAACTTAACCCAGCTTCGAACAACTCGGCCAAGTGGTGCCATAGTAGTGGTGCTTATCGTGCTTATGCCAGTCCCAGTGCCGGCCAGTGTGACCTGAAGCCACGTGGTGATCTTCCCATAGATCTATGCGGGTGTAGCCGTGTCCTAGTCCACCGCTTTATCATGGCGGATGATGTAAACAATGTTGTAAAATTCAGTGAAAAATTCACTGGTTTGTTGTTCATTTTAAACGCCTGCTTGACATAATTCGTAGTTGGCTTATTGGTTTCTTTATGTTCTTTTAAGCTGGAAACATAATAACTTTTTTGTCGTAGAGGACTTGATCTCTTCTCTGGAAAGGTACTGTGTAACTTATTTAACCACCAAACTTGCAAGCCTTGCACATGTTTGCTTAGATCAGTTGAAATTGACATAACTTATATTGAAAACTAAATATGCTTTGTATCCATGGTCGTTTTGTTACAGGAGTGGCTGTATCTGAGCACTAATTGATGTTCTTCTGAAGATGATCTGAATGAAATTTCCCTGAAAGTGTCTAGTTTTTCTAGACACGCGTTCAGGGATCGCTCGAAAGAAACTTGAATTGGGCAAACAGCTCTTGACTTACATTTTGCTTACCCGACCAGGGCCACTTCTTGCTCGTCTTAGGTGATGACTTTGTTAGAAATTGACTTTCTTGGACTCTTTCCCATTGGGTAAGAAGGTTATGAAAGTTACTTGCCCGGCACGAAAATCTATTGTAGCTATGAATTTGTCCCGGACTATCAGACGGGACTTTTTTCGAGCACAGCGTTACACTCCTCGAACATGTCAAATGTCCTGATCCAGTGAGTCCAGCATGTTCCACATCAGTTTTTCACCATTATAGGGATTTTTGTCCACACAGGTGAAATGCTGGGAGATGGAGTACAAATAGGCAGTCATTTTTTCTCCACAACTATAATAAGATGTAGTCGCTACGTGGCACAGTTTCCACCAATCTCCACTTTAGTCTGATAATGAGAGCACTTTTTCATTTTGAGTTGTTGTGACAGCAACAACATGATAGAAATGGAAACCAGTCTTTTCAATACATTGCCTGCGTGCAGACTTCTCCTATTTCCTTTATGCACGCGGAAAAGGGACGTCTGCGTAACGCCGTCGTTAATCGTGTTCCAGTGTCCTGCTGGGTTCCCAAGATCTTGGGAACACGCTGCGATAGGCTGACACACAGTGGGCATTGTTTGACTTAACGCTGATTGGTTGTTATCGAATGTGGTCTGATAATGTATGCGGTGATTTAAATGATTTATGTAAGCGGGGTTTTCTAACCAAAACAAATCAAAACATGTGCGATTGTGTGCTGTGTTTTTCGTCGATCGAAAAGCAGAGTGATCGAAATCTTGTGCGGGGACGCGGAAAATTTAACGTGTACGAGGAAATTATTTCTTTACAATTTACTGTGCATGACAAATCACATCATATTTGTAAACAGTGTCTGAGAAAACTACAAAAGCGGCGTGGACTTCGCACCAGGCAGGCATTTCGGAGAAAGCCAGCCAAAGAAACTAAAATCTTTATTTAGCCGTAACAAACAGAGGTCAAGAAAATTTAAACACTTTACAACTGCATCTGAAATCAAATCCTATCGGGAACACCCACAGAAGCATAAACCACAGGAAATGATTACTCAGTATGCATGTAACAAACCTGCTTCATGACCTCTAAATGTAAGACTTAGCGCGGCAAAAATGAGATTTACTCAGTCAAAGGTTAGAATGCTAGAGAGGAAAAACCTCTGTTCAAGCAGACTCTCAAGGTCACGTTCCGCCCGTATCGCGAGCTTATGATGTTTTGTTTGGCCTGTCAACTCTTATTTCTAACCGCATATTATTTCACAATTTATGCGAAATAGAAGACCCTGCCAGCGGGACGCTGGAACACGATTAGCGACGGCGTTACGCAGACGTCCCTTTTCCGCGTGCAACAAAGGAAATAGGAGACGTCTGCACGCAGGCAATTCAATACAAAGTTGTTTCAATACAAATTCAATACAAACTCAAGCAGTGAAACTGTACGACAATAAGTATAGTTTGTGTCAAATGAAGAATGATCCTTGTAGTTGTGAATGCAGTTTATGCAACTGTGTGAGAAGCCTGAAAAAATTCAGGACTTCAACTGGATTTAAACCTGTGACCTAGCTATACCGCTGCAATACTCTAACCAACTAAACTATGAAGCCACTGATGTTGGGAGCTAGTCAATTTTGTGTTCATATGTTTCTGTGAAAGAGATGAATGTGACAAATGTATCAAATTAAATCATGTATGAGGTATGTGAAACTATTTACACCTTGACTGAGTCAACTTGTATCAAAACTGCTTGTAGCAAAATGACTTGTATCAAAAAGACCAGTAACCATAGAAAAAGTGTGTGCAACAAGGGATTCACACTCTGCAGTGCCGCTGATAATGTTTGTACTGTGAGCTTGTCTTGATTGCATCTTGTAGTTGTCGCCAGCTTTCAACTTTTTGCATTCTATGCAGTTTCTACTCCTGGAGTTCAAATTACTAACTGTGTCTCATACAACTGGGTTTTTAAACTTCATTAAATGGTTCACTTGGAAAAGAAGGTTTGCATCAACCTTGTAATCTGGAAGAAGCTTCAAAAAAACAAAAGAAAATGCCTTGTGTCTTTTTCAGACAGCCGTGAAGCTTATCAGTATTTGATGAATCTACACAGTACTATAAATTAGCAATTAGTGAATGAGGCTGAGTATGATCTAAAGAATTAGGCAGATTGCTTAAACTGTTATCAGCCAAGGTGGATGACACTCTCTCGAGATCTGCATAACTGTTTGTTGTAATCAGATCATACAAACATGCAATCCAATAATAATGAATTGTAATTGTTGCATTTTTGTACCTTCACAGATAATGAGTTCCCATCTCCTTTTGCTTGTTTCTTTTTTAGCACATTCATTATTATAAAGATATGTTTAGTCTAGCAGTCATTCTTCAAATAGCAGTTGTCATCTTTTGAGTTGTATTGTTGTGGTTATTGCTATGTTTTTAGGCTGTAGTTTGGCTATTTTAACTTTGCAAAACATGTGAAACTTCCTGCTATTATCACAGCTCTATCAAAACAGCTGAGCTGACACAACCTCATCTGCAGGGCTTCTCAGTTGCAATTGCCTATTTCTTTCTTGGGATAGCCTGCCTGGCACCTCCAGCCCCCATGGTTATTCCAGGCAGCCGGTACTCTAATTTTTACTTTTAGTATTTTCATTGTTGTAACTTATTTTTGAGCAAGAGTGAGTACAAATTAAGATTGTTGTTGTTGTAGCCCACCCTATTGATGTCTTTTTGTCAGTTATGGCAAACATCTTCCAAATTTGGTTAAACCTAGCTGGTTATGAAGAATGATCTGGGGAATTTGCATCAATCAGAAATGAATAAATTAAACATTTTAAGTGAAAAGACTTACACAAGTAAAGTTGGCAAAGAAAATGAAGACTGACAATTTTGTGGTGTCTAAATAAGACCCCTCTGCTAAATGTGAAGCACAGTACGCATAGAAGTAGGAGCTTACTGCAGCATCATATGTTAATTAACTCAATCCTCTAAATAAAGCAAAGAGTTCAAGCACTATGAAATTACAACTAATGTGTTCACATAAATTTTGGGAAGGTGGTGGTTATGTAACAACCACTGTATTATTTATCTTTTATTAACTAAATTATTTATTTCTTTACCAATACAGCAACCCCTCAAAAAGAGAATCATTAGCCGGTGTGGTCAAACAACAAACAAAAACAAAACACAAACACATAAGTAACAAGTAACTAGTTGATTAGTAATTAGTAGCTCAATTCCGAAACAATGTGTCCAGAATCACTCCAACTGCTGATCGATGGGTGATTCTAGACACACTGGCCCAGAACAGAGCAGGATTAGCAGAAAGAGTAGACACAAAGTCAAAGTAGGGAGTTCCACTGAACTATAGTTCTAGGATAGAGAGACTGTAAATAAATCTAAAATTTTTAACACTTAATTACCTTCACCATCATTTCCTTCACAGGGCAATTGCATCTTATAAAATAATAAATATATAAATAATATAAATATATAAATAATTATTATTTATATATACACCACGATATGTGATGTGCTCCCTATGTATAACGTCTTGAGTCTTAATTCATTCAAAATATCCGTTTTGATGAATCTGAGTTTTCAGTGTCTGAATTCTTAAGGTCGTGAGTTTAGAAGATACCCAATAATGTTTCCCCAGGAACAGGGACATTTCCCAATGGCCCAAATGGGGGAGTGCCACTAAACAGGGTCTGGTTTTTTTAGGATCTGGAATCTTAAACAGGGTATGCAATTTCACTATTTACATGTAGTGTCAGTCTAGAACAGGGATTCTTTCTGGATCGGAAGCCAAAGGGGGTGCGGTGAACATTGGCAGCAGCACGTGGTCCACATGTGTTGTAAACTTTCCATTAGTGCCACACCTCCCCCCTCCCCCCTACAGGTAGTGGTAAATATTGAGGTTTGCATTATTTTTTGTCACCCAGCTGTTTTATTAAAATCACATAATGTAATCTGCTCTCTTTCAGATAAGTTGCTTAAACCAGCTTTTGCAGATGTTTCAAGCCTATGTCAAGGCATCTTGGCTAATGTATGACAAATTTCAAAAGCATGACTGAAATTTGTTGTTATCATGACACAGCAGGTATTTTATCATCATTTTTTCTGCTCAAAATCTAACTACAGCCAGAGGGTGCTTCCTTCAAAGTTTAACTAAATCACATGTTTTTGAAAGATAAGTATTGTCAGAATTGAATTATAACAGAAAAGAAGTGGTGATGTACTAATGTAAATGTAGTGAAAATAAAAATGACAAAAGGAGCATTTCTTTGTTGTATTCTTTGTGATAAGGAAAATTTCAGTGGGTAAAGGAGGAGCTTTGTCAAATGGAGCCCTATTCACAAGTCTGACCATAGTTAATGGAGGTGACTGGTTATGAAGCCCGGCAAACATCAAAGGAGCAAACAAAGATGCCAAGATTTATGTTAGAAGGTCCACGACCCTGCACAATCTTTTGTTTTGCGTTCATACGTTATGCATGAATTACGTAACCAGCACGTTTCTATTGGTTAGTTCCTTAGTACGGAGTAAACAACTATTGTGTTTTGTGCAGGGTCAAGGCCAAAAAAGAGAACAAAAACATACAACAAAGAACTTTGTCGGGTTTCATAACCATTCCCTCTATTAACTATGGTCTGACCAAGCGGGAAGGTGCTCTACCGGCCTGGGGAGCAAGGGTGGTGCAGTGCTGAGAGCACTCAATTTTCACCTATGTGGCCTGGGCTCGAATCCGTTGGCTATTTTATTAGTATGCGCAGTCTGAAACATCTGTGTACCAAATCCAACTAAAAATAATAAATGCATATCGGTGAACTGTGACCAACTTTTGCTTTTTCAAAAAAAAATGTAATAAAAATTAATGACAGTTTATTAGAAATATAAAATATCATTCTATGCATAAGACAAAGTTAAAGCAAGGGGCACACATACACCAACCTACGGCATGGGTTGGTGTATGTGTGCCGAAGTTTGTCTTATGCATAGAGTGATATGTTGGCCTGGCCAGTACCTCACGCATGCGCACAGCCGTATCACAGTGGCAGCCATTGGACAGCTGTTTCGCCCTTATTGGGGCTCATCAGCATGGCATAGCCGTTGGGTCAATGAACAGGGAAAATCCCCGTGTATCAAAGACCCTGGCCAGGGCGCGGGTTGGTGTATGTGTGCCCCTTGCTTTATATTCCCCGAACCAAAATAAAGCCGTTTAAGATCGCATGTTTCTTTCCCAACGCTGACAACAAAACAGACCTTGTCACGGTTTTCGACGCCGTCTTGACGAGTAGGCAAATGTGTGAGAAATTGCACTGTTTGTATGAGAATCTAATGTCGAATAATTTCCGTAAAACGGCTGTTCTGAAAAAAATAGCAATGGTAAACTGAAGCTACAAAGCGAAGGATTGTCCTAAAACATTTGGGGGCGTACCTGTGCTTAAATTTCCCAGAGGCTTGCTTTAGATTTTCCATGATTTGTCTGTAATTTTCCCGGGACTTTCTTGAAGACAAATGTATAGAAAATTTTAAAAAGTGGTTCTAGGTCTTCTAGTGCATGTAACGCCCTCAATTTTTTTCAGGAGAATCCTTAGGAGTGAAGCTTTAGTTTACAAATCGTATTTTTTCAGAACAGCCGTTCTACGGAAATTATTCGACATTAGATTCTCATACAATCACTGTAATTTCTCACGCGTTTGCCTACTCGTCACGCAAGATGGCGTCGAAAACCGTGACAAGGTGTATTAAATAGCTTCAAGTTGCTATCACATTAGTCCCCTATAATCTCTATTCCACCCTAAACTTCCTTACCACGAAAAAAAAAAAATAGAGAGTTTTAAACCCATCAAAGTAATATAACTTTTTTCACCCTCCCATCGCTGTGAATCCAGACTACCCTTGATACTGGGAGGGCATGCTCACCGCCATTGTTCTCTTTTCTCGCCCCAGACTCGCCGTCTTACCTCTCAAGCTCAACTCGCCGCTCTGTGAAATATTGAAAATTGTCCGAAATATAGTCATTTGTTCGTTTAAAGGGCAGCATAGCGAAGAAAATGTAACCAAATACAAGCAATTCTCCGGTCGTAAGCATTGTCAAACCCCTTGTAATGTTTATTTACTTAAAATTTACCCCATATAGACGTGGGTGGCCTGTTGGTCTAGTGGCATGATTCTCGCTTAGGGTGCGAGAGGTCCCGGGTTCGACTCCCGGACAGGCCCCGTTTTTTCGGCCATTTTTTTCTTTTTTTTTTTTTTGTTTTGTTTGTTTGTTTATATGTTTTGCTTTTTGTTTTCGCTTAGCGTCGAATGCGTTTCCTGATATTGGGTCGGTCGGTCGGATTGAAAAAAACTTTAAAAAAATTACAAGAAGGACGACGTTAAAAATACACCATATACTGTTAAAAAATGTTTCTGTTTTTCTCTATTCTGTTACTATGCTCATTTTTCAGATTAAAAGAATTATTTCAGGGGAAAGATGGTTTAACCGAGTCGTCACTTTTTTTTTTTTTTTTTGACGACGTAAAGGCCATCCTCTTTTTCATCTCCGTTTAGTCCGACCAACCCATTTTCAAAAAAAAAAAAAGAAAAGAAAAAGGAACGACGTAGTTAAACCATTTTTTACTTCAAATAATTCTTTTAATCTGACAAATGAGCATGGTAACAGCATAGAGAAAAACAGGGACAAAGACAGGAACATTTTTTTACAGTATATTGTGCATTTTGCCAGTCAGTCAAATTCGTGAATGTTAACTTTTAAAATCATCCTGGGGTACCAGGGCCTCCTATTCCGAGTCTTCTTGTGATTTTTATTTTTATTTTTTTTCAATCCGACCGACCGACCTAATATCAAGAAACGCATTCGACGCTAAGGGACGGACCATTGGAAAAGTTATGGGGGGGAAGGGAAATTTTCGAGCCGCAGGAATTTTTTTTCGTTATCAAATTCCTTGTATGAATTTTTTTCAGGCCCTTGCATGAATATTTCTTAGGGTTAATTGGCGTGCAAGAATTTTTTTAAATTAAATTTTCTCTTCCGCGAATTTTTTTTTGTACTTCGCCCCCCCCCCCCCCCCCCCCCGCATAAGTTTTCTAATGGTCCGTCCCTAAACGAAAAAAAAAGGGGGGGATGACATAAACGGAGAAAGAAAAGAGGATGGCCTTAAAGAACCGTGATGCTAAGTTGCAATATTTAGCATTTCAATCAAACTAAAAGACTGCAGACTCATATGTTTTTTTAGCAATAATTGAATTTTATTTCTTCATCCTCTAGCATTTTATAGTACTTTTTACGAGCTAAAAAGAGAAGCGGTGCGCGGGCGCTGGAACGAAGAGGACTGGGTAAAAGTTAGTTTTGGTCGTGATGGCAAGCATTCATGCATGGTTCAATTTGACCTGTTACCACCCCCCCCCCCGGGGGGAACCCCCGGGACAAGTCCAGCCGGGGGTGGGGAATTGCTTGAAGCGGTCCTGTCTTCCCTTGCTAGACTGTTCGCAGGCTCTCTGTTTGGGGAACTGTTCGCAGGCTACATGGCTGCGGACCTTAAGAGTACATATTTTTTAAAAAAAACGCAGGAATTTGTCGGAGAGTGGCCGGTTGGCGAGGAATAACTAATCAAAATTAAACTCTATATTTAAAGGTTTTAAAAGAAACCTATATGAGGTCGATCAGGGGCTCGGGGGTAGGGAATTGTTAATTTCTGCGTGCCCGGGGTGGGGAATAGAACTCCAAGAAAGAAAAAAAATACAAATCCCACGGGGGTATGCCCGGGGGGGCATGGTTACAAGTTAAATTAAACCATGGATGATACTACTAACTATGCACTCGATAAGCTCTCTCCTCCGCAGAAGCTCCCGCTAGGTACCCTTATAAAAACAGCAATAATCGAAAAAATAGAAAGCGCGCGGGGAACGATGGGAAGAGGGAAAAGGCGGGAGCCTCTGTAAGATGTCAGATCTCTGACAAAGATATCATGTGAGATCACTTTAAAAAAACACACGAATGCGAACCATTTTCAAGCACGGGGCTCCTCCGCCGTGCTTGGAAACTTTCTTCACGCCTTTTCTTCCGACCCGACTGACTACCCCTGCAGGGTCTCGATCCGCCCGCGAGGATGGGCGGCTTACTACTATAACAAAATCCCTTTTGTCTAAATTGAATCCAGTTCGAAAATCTCAGCTGAATTCATAATAAACGTTTGAGTGACCTGGGGTCTGACATATTTTGACAAAATACAAAAGAAAAGAAACGAAAGAAAAGTAGGAGTCCGTGGGAGGATTCGTTGTGGCTTGACCATGACCCCAGTTTTCCTCATGGATGGTAGAGCGAGCGAAACGGGAGCGCGCGTGAAAATCATCCCACGCGAGCAACGCGCTCGCATTTCGCTCGCTTTACTTTCCCTGAGGAAAAAAGGGGAGTACTCGTAGTCTAGTTGTGGCTCGGTTTCAGCCGACCAGCCTGCGATGCAGCCGGCTCAGGCCCTGCCCAAGCCTCGTCTAGAGCACTGGTATATACGGGTCACAGGTTTTCAGTGTCTGCGAAGCAGGCTAGGTTTCAACACATGCTGCCGGTTTTCTGAGGCCTGTTTTTGTCATCAGTGTTGCTCGTTCCCTAGCAGCTATTTTTGTCTGACTTTGGGCGACCTCCGAAGATTTTAAGGCTGACTTTCCTCGGATTTTTTGCCCCTATATTTAGCAGACTGATCGTTTCATCGCCTAATCATTATCCTTCCAGGGCCAGTTACCGTCCTTTTTCTCAAGAACCATCGTGCCATTTATCATCATCATATCTTGGATAAATGTTTGCCACTCCCGGGAGCCCATGAGTCATAGGCTCCTGTCACTCCCTCTTTTTTATTCGTCACCAGTACGGAGATAGTGTTACAAGTGATGTTTTTGTTTGTACCGGTATTTTAAAAACAGAAACAGACTACGTAACTCTTCGGAGTCGTCAACAACCAAAATTGTACGTCGGCATACTGACCGAGTAACTTAAAACTAAACTGTAGCAGGAGCCCCTTGTTATGGGGCGCCTGATTATGCTTAAGACGTTTATCAGCTGCAGGTAAATGCTTTTACAAAGCGTAAGGAAACAAACGGCGTTACAACTCAAGTCACTCAACTGACTATTAAAAACTTCATGCAGAGAAAATTCCTTAGCTACTAAACACACCTCTTGAAAGTTAAGTTTCGATATACAAATTAAAACTAACTCATTCAACACTTCCGATGTTTTAGCAATACATAGCTTTTAAGCACTGAATCCAGTTATATATGTTGTAGTTATTTCTTTACCTCAGGCAATTTTTATTTTTCCTTTGTTTCAACTTCATTAGCATAGATTAACATACTCAAAAACAAAAGAAAAACAAAAATTACCTGAGATAAAAAAATTAACTACAACATATATCTACCTTTTCCAAATATGGAGGCACATTTTGTTATTCCTCTCTCTAATGATATATAATTGACCCGCGACGCCTTGTTTCAAGGTAAAATTCTTTTGAATTCGGCAGGTGCAATCAAGGAAAAAGTGGCTAATTACCACAATCAATATAAAACAATATTGTTGCCATTTTGGCCTTAAGCAGCCTCCCACGCAGGCGTTTTTAGGGGAGCTCGTATTTCGTCTCCCTAAAATAAAAACGCCTAAAAATGCCTGCTTTGGAGGCTAGGAATTAAGGGTATAGCATAGGTTTTAAGCTTTTAACTGTTCAATTTGCTCGTAAGATACGCGTTAAATGATAGTAAATAACTCAATGTTGACAATTGTCCTGTGTGATACTAAAGACTGACAGTCAGATGTGATATTGATCCTGGGCGCTGGATGCTTAGTCTGCTACATAGCCGTTACGTTTTTAGTGTCGTCACGCAACGCTCCTCCCCACTAACGTTTGTGGGGAGGAGCATTGCGTGACGACACTAAAAACGGCTGTGTAGCAGACTACTGGATGCCCCGAGTGCCCTGATGGTCGCCAAACCCGCCTTTCAGTCATGCCATCAAAGCTGCTAGTCTTACTTCTGTGCGAATAATAAGCGGCGTCAGCTGGAGGATTAGAGAACCGTTTCCCGTCTTTGTCTCTTGGACAAACAACTTTGGTCCATGACACGGGCTGTGAAAAGGATTCCATAATTATAATAAATATTACCAAAACTACGTTTAGAGTGTATTGAAAAAAAGAATAGCTCTTGGTTAAGAGAGGAGCTGAGGTTAATTAAAAAAATGCATGCAAAATAGTGCCTCGTCTGTCATCATTTTCACCTGATTTGGCATTTTTGGCAGGGATTGCCCTTGTAATACTTTAAAGTGGATTTTTTTTTTTAGAAAATACCGTGAGTACCTTGCTTGATTTCCTAGTTTGGTGGATCAATAGTTCGGTCTTAACTCTTCTGTAGGTGAGATTCAGTTGTTTTATCTCATTTAAAACAGCTAACAAATGCCTGCCTCACCTGTCCATTTGGCTTGCAAAAGATTGTGGTACATTTTGGTCCAGTCCTCCACTGATGGTGATCTCTGTTCACGAATTCTGATGGTGGATTGTGATTTGATAAGCTTGACGCGGACCATACCTATAGGAAAAACAAAAACACTCTCTTGTCTCACACAATTTACATCACTGGTCAAGAGAAAATGCCTTCTTTTTGTTTGTGTACTAAAGAAGAGACAAGTAAAGATAACGATGCTGAAAAGCGCAGGGATAGTCGAGAAGAAGTAGACGATCGAGAAGAAGTTTGCATCACAGAAATAAAAAGCCTTACTTGCCGTATATCATATGGTAGTGAGAATGGCTGTCAAGTTTTGAAAAACCATGCGCCTCGGACGCTTATTCGATTGTTGCTCCATTTACCAGGCTAACAAAATTTAATATTATACTGGAGGCGTGCAAAGGACAGGCTGTCAAAAATTTAATTTTGTATCGATCCTTACCGTTGTATAGGTTTGAGTCTTGAGAAGAGTTTCCGGAGGAAAACGGAACAAACTAACAGGCCTGCCAGCTACATTCTGTCGAATAATAAATCCACCAATCTCTTCATTCTGTAACGAATTAATTAAAAATACATGTCACATGATGAGAAGCGGGATGTCGTCGGAAATACGTAATGTGATTGATCGCAAGCTGATAAACTCTAATGCAAATAAAGGAAGTCGCAGTATTCCTGTGGCAAATTAAGGCTTTGAATGGGAAAATTTTTGTGTTTGGGAGAAGTGGGCGCTTATGGGATTGAGGTGGTCGCTCATATGAGAGATGGTCGCAAATGGAGTTTCGACTGTATTCGCTTTTAATTGAACGTTACTCATTATCATCATCTTTACCATTAGATTAATTTTAGACTGTAAAAACAAAGATATGAAAGAATAAAACTCTTACGTGAAACAATCGGTTCTAGGTCCAGAGACCTACATTAACTATTCTTATAAAAATCCGTAAGGGATGGTTAGAAGACAAGACTAGCTTCTTGTGTACTTTAATCTAGAAGGTTGGCGCTAGTGAGTAATTATAAACACCTTTTATGTAGCTTAAGCAATTATATTTCTCTTTCTCACCATGAGGAGTTCAAGTAAAAAAAGAACACCTCTTTCTTCCGATTCTTTAAAATAAATACTGAATAAAAGTGACAAAACTGCGGAAAATAACTGTTCTCCTTGAACTCAATTTGAACTCTGAATTGTTGAAGACACGCACAAAGTCACCGTCCGGATGAACTTCTAAGGTCAAAAAATCTTCCCTCTGGCTGAATTAGCAAAAAGAGAATCAAATCTTTACCATTAGATCGAGAAATGTCACGAAGTGTTATATTCTGTTATTGGGAACATAACTGAAGGAGACATTACCGTGTGTCAAAACTGTTATTAACCTTTTCATTTAACGAGGCTGCCACTGGTATGTGTTAAGCTAGGGTAAAACAGGCCTAAACAACGTGCAACTTGTTTTGCAACATACTGCATGGCGTAGAACGTGTCGAATAGTGATGTTGCACGTTTTACCACCCACGCGTTCAATCTGTCTTGCAATAAATAAAGGTTGCTGCAAGATGCATGAATACTGCCTTCTGATTGGATTAAATTACGCACGAGTTGCGTCACTCGCTGCGAAACAAGCTTGCCTTGGGCCGGTAAAACGAGCAACAGGTACATAAAAATATTAATTACACTTCTGACATCAGTTAAGTCTCCACTGAAGTTCAAAAAATGTAAAGGAGTAAGGAACAAAAGATGAGTCTTTGCTTTCCCTTTTTGTTGTTGATCTCCACTGGAATAGTACTGGTATACTTCTCTCGGGAATGAATGGTATAGCCCCTCCCTGTCCCTAACGATCTCATAAGTATCCATCTATATACCGGGGAGAGGACAAAACTTTTCGAAATTAAGAATCACTACCGAGGTATCCAGGGTAAGAATACACTGGTAAATAAAAATTTTTCCAGAAAAGACTGCGAAGACGATGTCAACGTGCAACTAAGAACTGAAAGTCTCCACCATGAGTAATAAAAAACCTTAAAATGAACGTTACCTTAAAGAAAAATGGCTGGGGTTTTCCAGGATTAGACTTGAACTGTTTACGGGTTGGACTACATGCTTCACGTTTGTCACAGACGATTCACCATCTACAGCTATCAAAAGATATGGTTACAATTTTATAGATATATATATATATAAGTAATGTATAGATAATTGCTTTCAGAAGTGAGAAGTGAGTGCACTGAGATTTGAAATCTAAGTTTAACTAATCCCTTTGTTTTACTGTGGAAATTCCAGCAAGTTGGTGATCGCTTTTGTTTTTGAGTTGGCCCAACAAATTTACACTGAATCACAGTAAAAACGAACTAACTAGCCGGCT
This sequence comes from Porites rus, assembly GCA_964035705.1. Classification (NCBI taxonomy): domain Eukaryota; kingdom Metazoa; phylum Cnidaria; class Anthozoa; order Scleractinia; family Poritidae; genus Porites; species Porites rus. The sequence continues at coordinate 27,986,785 of OZ037997.1, read as the reverse complement.
GTCCCAGGCTCCCAGATAGTACTGCAGCAGAATATAGTAGTGCAGTTGTACAGTAAAAAGTGCTGTGAAAAACCTCGCGGGGGCTTCCCCAGATCGCGCGCGTCTTATTTTCGCTAGGCTTGTTTTATTCTGGCCTGTTACTTTCGCGTCTTCCCCGCTATCTGAGAGCCTGAAACAGGCTAGTTTTATTTTTTGCCACGTCCCTACTTTCTGAGAGCCTGGAATAGGCTGAAACGAAAAAGACTGCGTACATATTGAGCTCAGAGTCACGTGACACGTGACCGTGACGGCGTTCTTGAGATAAGGACGTAACCCGGAAGTAGACTTTTTGCGTCATTGGGCAGTGGTTTGGTTGAAACGCTCGGGTAAATTGTATTTATCAGAGAAAAGAAACTTAACAATACAAATTTGTTAGCGTTAAGGCATATGAAAAGGAAGAAGGTTTCACTTCCGGTTGACGAGCGTTGCTCAAAATGTCTTTGCTTAAGCTCCCTACTGTGGGCTCAGGAACCTGACCTTTAAATGCAATGATGGACACAAGTCACCGTTACTTGTTAAACATGTAGTATGAGTATAAGTACAACAGGGGTAAGAGAGACGGAATCTCATTATCCTCTCTTGATAGGGGTTATCACTAAAAGCAAGGTCATCTCATCGTCCCATTGAACTGAAGGCAAATCAGGCCGGTTTCCGAAATCTGGAAATCTGGACACCTGGGCTTTGACATCCGGAATACAGCTCAAGCGATCCGGAATCCCGCTAACAATTGCAATCCGGAATGCAAGTTCCAATGACAAGCAATCAGCAAACCAGTAATTGGAATTCGGAATCCAGTGTGGAATTCAGAATCTAAGAATGTCTTGGACTTCCCTCACCCCATGGGGCGAATCTCCCGTTTCATTCACGTCTTGACAACTCCCTATAATTATCCTTATATATTATAGGAAATGCAGTCAGTAACGTTTCACCTGATGTGGAGTTGACTTCCGTCACAGTTTGCTTGATCGCCGTACTTGTAACTGCTTGATGATGATGCGCATGCATTGCACCATGCCGGTTCGTGGATGAACCTTTCCGCATCTGACCATTGGGATGACAGAGTTGACAACGAACAGATCCAGTGGCACGCTTGTTCTCCACGGACAGATTAAGCCTTAAGAAACAGAAGTTTCACACTATATATATGTAAACAAACAAACAATAACAAAACTTTTTTATTTACGTAGAGTACAGCACAAAAGCCTTCGCCCTGAATAGCGCAAAATGCTATCATGTGCTGGTTAAAGAAGGGAAAAGCCCATTCAATTATTAGGGACCAGTCATAATTTGAGTTGCAAAGGGGGGGGGGGGGGTGGAGGAGAAATTGTTTTTTTATTCCAAATTTTTTCCAGACCCCCACTAATAGCACCCATGTTTTTAGGTACCCCCCCCCCCCCTTCCAATCATGTTAAAAGATGTAAGGGCCCCTCTTTCTTATACATAATACCCAAATGGTAATAACAAATAACATTTTCTTACTCACTGTCACTTCCGAAAGTGCCAACTAACAACAGAGAAGCACTTCACACTAAACTGAGAAAGAGATTTCACCTACAGCCTCTCAAACAGCTTATAGAGCAAGGATATATCAGTGATTGTGTTATAATTGAGATAAGACAAGCCATCGGAAGGTGAGAGGCCGACAGGACCGCTTCAAGGAAGAAAGAAGATAATCAGCCAAAGCTTACTGCTTTTTATATGAGCAGTGCATGCTCTAATCATAGCAAAAAACTTGACGGTGACACAGACAGTGAGTCCACATCAACCTCATCTACAAGTAATGATTCAGATAGTGAGATTGCATAACATGACTTTATGCATGTAATCATTTGTTAAAATGCCGATGAAATTGTTTCAGTGTTACACAATAATGGATGTTGTGTCCTGATGCACCTACTGTTTGAGCATTAAATCTTTTTGTCAAAATGCTGATTAAATTGTTTTAGTGTTACACAATATAGGACTTTGTGTAAAACTGAATCAAAATCAGGTCCTTTAATACTCAAGCATCATGCTGCTCAGTAGGGATGCTACTTAAAGAAACTTGAAGACCCCCCCAAGCTCATCTTTTGGCATTTTATGGCCCCCCATATTCCATCCAAAAAAACTGAAGGCCCCCCAAATTCTCCTCCACCCCCCCCTCCAACTTCAATTATGAATGGTTCCTTATAAGTAATGTAATGGTAAAATAACACACTAAATTACTGTTGGTCTGAACTTGTAAATGTTGACCGGGAGTTTTCAGTAATTTTAAGTTTACCTATCACTGGTTTGATCAAATGCTGGGGAAAATTATTTTCTGAATCTTCAGTGTTTTTCAGTTTCAGGAGACCTTTCCAGCTCAATTCATGAGATAGTGATGTAATTGTATATGGGAAGTTTATGAGAATGTACAAGTAGGTTTCACGAGAAGTCATCCTCGGAGACCCAGGGGAAGATCGTACTTTTCTTCGAGCCATATTTTTCCCCCCGTTTAGACTTTCCTTCGCCCCCACTATCTGCCCCTCGGTCTCCGAGGATGACGAGAAGTAAGCTGATGTTGAGAATTTCTGATCACAAAAATTTTTACTCGGTGGCAATCATTACACTAACACAGACTCGGAGACGTAAGGCCAGGAGCATATATGCTCGTTATAAGGGTCAATACTGTCGGGATCGATAAAGAAAGCTCATAAAAAGACGAGATCTGATGCGCAAACTATTATTACAAGTCACATCTTGCAGACTTATACTTTTCAACTAAATTTCAGTCTCTGTATTGGTACCTGGTACCTGGTACCTGGTACCTGCGGAAGTCGTTTTGGTAGCGCTTTTTCCATCAAATCGTCCGTTTTTCAACGAAATCATCACATATCAAGCAACCACGACGGTGACAGAAACGAAAAAACAACGATAACAAGGTTTAATAAGCAAAATCGATTTCTTTGCCTTCATCCCACGACTAAGATGAATGATCGTTTCGATCATCCGAAAAAAATAGCGATCGTCGCGACTTCAATTTTATCAGAAATAGACATAGAGACGCTCGACGTTACTCTACCTTTTTTCCTCGGCTTCCAGTAAAGTAGCGAAGGCCTCTACCTCTAGATTCACAGGATGACGAGTCTTAAATGTGACACCAAATTGTCGCACTTGATCCATCAGGGCTTGTCAGCTTCTCGCAGCTTGATCTCAAGATTCTTTATCATGCTTGCTGCCTGCTGTCGCTCCAACTTCAGATTTTTAAACAGCTCTGCTTTCTGAGCTTCTAGGCTGGCGCACTTAAGTAACAACAAAAGGGCTTTTAGAGACCTGTTAAGTCAGTTTTACTTTTTTCAGTGCAAAAATAATTTAGTACGTTATTCCTCAATAACCATCATCACCATAACTTTCAGAATCGCCATCATTTTTAACACTGCTGTTGTCATATCATACCGTCTCAAGCTTATTTGTCTAAGCATCGCCAAAGATCGGGAAAACGTTCATTTCTGTATATAATCCTTTCACACATAGGTTTAATACTACTGGAATAATTTAATGACACGTTTTCTCACAGCTTACCAACTTAGGCTAAATTCGACCTTGGCGCAGGCCGGGGAACTCCCTATAAGGGTCATTACGACGAGGCCCCGTACGAAAAGGGTATCTTTTTCAGGCTTCGGATATATGAGAGGCAAGAGACTATAAAGGGGACAGAGAGGGCATCCCCCATATACACCCTATTCCATAGGTAATTCGTCTCGAGTTATTTTTAACACCACAGATCTCAATGGGGGACTAGACAACAGCCAATCACATAGCGCGAATGTGTTCCGCGTGAATGACCCTAGCTGAGAGCCACGCGTCCTTCACGAAATGACGCAGAACAAACGGGGGAAGACGCGGAGAGCGATTTTGCTATTCCTTTTGTCGACGAAAACGACTACAGCGAGATTTCTGCGAAAGCTGTGTCAGCGAAACCGGAATTAAAAAAGAATTGCCCTTCCTCTCTTGTATAGAGCTAACAGTAGAGCAGGGAAATCCTTAACACACTGAATATTCTCTCAGGATCATTTATAATTTACAGTTTGAAGAGAGCAATTTCTGGTTTGATGTTTATTTTTTTCAGTCTTTATAGCGATTATTCCTACCCACTTACTTTGTCAATTGTAGGCGAACCCTCCTAAAGCTGAATTTCAAGGGACCATATTCAAGCTCAGAAAGAGAAATAAAATTTCGTCGTTTCTTATTTACGTCCTCCATAAAACGCGAAATTAGGCATTTTCACGCCGTAGTCGTGCAAAAACGGGAAAGAAATGAACAAAAAAGTGTGTTGCACGTGCGAAGTTGTTGTTTTGCTAATTAAACCTATTGTTTTTTTGACGTTCTAGTTGTCGTCCGCGTCGTTGGATCTTAAACTCCCTAAATTGTACAAACGACCGGTTAGAGTCCAGCGATTCCTTTTTCCCAGGTGAGCGCCGACTCATTTCGCTTCAATATTCAGGAATGCTCTCGATCTTTTTACGCTTTCATTGCCTCTCGCCCGACATGTTTTGCACGGCGTTTGGTCATGCGAAACCTCCACGAAACGTCCACGCCTCGCGCGAGGTAACTTTATCCCGATTCTAAAAATAACTCGAGACGAATTACCTATGGAATAGGGTGTGTATGGGGGATGCCCCCTCTGTCCCCTTTATAGTCTCTTGATGAGAGGGTATGGATTTTACCCTGTTGAAGTATATGGAAAAATTAGGGGAATCTGTCATTTCGGTCTGTAAAAAGGCCCAGAAGGGGCTAACAGATGCATTTAACGGTTGTGAAAAAGTGGAGAACACACTTTTTGATTTATTTATATTTTAAAAGACAGTGCATTTACAAATAAAGAGTTCTAAACAAGGTATGTGAAAGGGGTGCCATTTGTCAATAGACTCAAGGGCGGATCTAGGGGAGGGTGTAGTGGGCGCGCACCCCCCCCCCCCCCCCTGAGATGACCTGCGGTTTTCTTATACAACTGATGTTCTGTAAAAAAAAAACTATGTGGTTTATTGGTGTTGAAGTAGAGCAAGAGACGAGTGCACCCCCTCTAAAAAAAATCCTGGATCCGCCCCTGAGACTGTATATGAAAGGGGTACGTTTTATGTCAAAAATGGTAAATAAAAGGGTAAGGGAGAAGTTAAGGGGGGTTGAACTTTGGGGCGGAGCCTTCCCGTATATTACTTTGTTGAGTTTCCCCCGGGGCTTAACGTACCTTGGCTCCGAGGTTGATAACTTTGGCATTTAATGCTTCAGCCTCAGCCTTAAGATAAACGTTGTCATCTCTAGCAGTTTCAAGGCTCAGGAATGCATCATCCAGCTGGATTCTAATCTGCCTTATCTATAGCAAAAAAAATTATTGTATTTCGACTGTTTTTAGCTACTCTGAAGAGAATAAAAAACGTTTTCATTTCTGTTTTTCACCACTTTCCAGTCGCGGTTTGGTTGAGCTCATTCGTCCCTAATGTCCCTTGAGAAAATTTTCAGTTTCGTGACTTTCCTTGGTATTCTTAAAAATATATTTCCAAACTGATATTGAAATATATGCTAGCGTTTTTCAGGATGAAATGCACTGAAACTAGCGCTATCCACAATAAAGTGAAACTAGATTGGACCATTTTGTCGCGTAATTCCTCAAAAGGTAGCTAAGCTAGCGCTCACTTATCGCACGCCCATAATAAGTCGCAATTTTTTGCAGTTGCATGAGAAAACCAAAAGTATCTTTGTCGTCGAAAACGCATGAATCGATTCGCGTCCACACTACCGTTATGCGTCTTCGACGGTCCACACTAAAACGTTCAAGAACCATAGAATTGCACGTTGTGACGTAAGTTGAACTCAATACGCATGTTAGAAACAAACGCGCCTGCCATATTTTCGTTCATTGTTTTCATTTCGATGCGTTTTCGACTGTTTTCGACGGGTAGTGACTAGAATGGATACCTCAAAATCAGGTTGGAGACCTTATGTTTATTACACAACGCTATACTCTATACCACGTACCACTATATTTAGGCGAATTTACTGGGCACGAGAACTTTTAGAAAAGTGGGGAAATCAGAGTAAGAGACAGTTGTGCACGGGAAAGAGTTGAATACAGGGTTTAGCACCGAAGTACAGTGATTACGGTTAAGCACTGTTTTAAAAACAGTTAGCTTTCAATTACGTAATGATCAACGCCATGCAAAGTACGTTAAAATTAACCAGTCTCGACAGTTAGCCCTTGATGGTGTAGTGGATACGGATGTGGATTATACATCAAATGACGCGGGTTCGAGTCCTACATACTATCTACTGTTTTCTTCTGTTTTCTTTCTTCTCTTATTTACTACTTTAAGTTAAGACTCCCATCATGTATTTTGAGTGGAGATGACAATCTGACTTTGGCGCATCCATTATAGTCACCACCGTTTTCGACGATGGCCGAAGGCCTAAACGTATCGAAATGTTAGTGTGGACGGGGTCTGAGACTAGACTAAAAGTTGAAGAAAGCCCTGGGATTGTAGCATAAAAGGGGAACACTTGATGATCAATGCGCATGCCTTCTTTTTGAAATATTTTACCCTAGAATAATACCAGTGATAATAGTAATAGAAAAATTCTGTACCCCGTTTTCGTAAGCGGCCTCCGACTCTTCCTTAAACTTTTGAAACTCCGCTTCATGCCGGTTTTTAATTTTTGCTAACATGGCTGAAATTTTTCTCTTCACTGGAATCATATTCCTCATGAGTCCTCCTTTCTACCAATTCAATGCTCTTGTTTGCTTCGTCCAGGCTACAACGCATCTCGCTCAATTCCTATCATTCGAAATAAAAATGCAAATAGTTAATGAATTATTATAGAGAGTCGGATATTTTGACGAAAAGTTCAAATTTTGTCTGAATGTTGGATGCATGAATAGCAGTCTGAGTGATATACAGCAGCGAAATTATTATCTGTATTTTAGGTGACGCGCATCAACGCAGATGGTTTTGGAATCATGAGCTTAAGAAAGACTAACTAGTACGCATGTGTGTTGCCCCATATGGAAGTTTTGCTTGTGGAATCCGGATTTCTGGGCTTTGGAAATCCGGAACTCAGCTGAAGGAATTCGGAAGACAAGTTGCACTGACAAGGAATCCCTCGTATTACCTTACATCGGGCGATCAGGACCTTGTGAGGATAACAAACGCCGCAGTGCAACAATAAATAAAAAAGGACATTATGTTTTCTGTCTGTTCTACCATCCTTTTTTTGTCATGATGATTTACCTTTTCAGAAAGCTGTTGCTGAAAATGGAACTTTTCCTTAAGCTCATTCGCTAGATTCTGCAATTCATCTTTTGCCGCCATTTCCACCTCTAAAGTTTGCTGAGTTCGTGTCAGAGTAGCCAGAAGACCATCTCTGTCTTGTTTGGTCTCAATGTGTGCATTCTCCCGTTGGGCGGCTTCATTTCGTGCATCTTGCAAGAGAGCTTCCTTGTCTGCAATAGCTCGTTGGGCATCTTTCAAAGCTTCTTCCAGCTTTTTCCGGATATTCGCCTCCTTCCCAAGCCTTGAAGTATTCATATAGTAAGAAGAAGTAATTTCCGCGATAGCGTCAAATGAATACAATTACCCGACAACACGTACACTCATTTTTTTTTATAAGAATGTTGTTTTTCCTGCTCAGGCTGAATATTCTTATTTTTCTGCGGATTTTAGGCTGAAAATATTCTTGTCTTATCCTTAAATTATAGCTTATGACATCCGTTTTAGAATTTATTGGGGTAACAATTACAAGTGTTTGGTATCTAGATTACCTCTCTTACAATGACTTTGATGGCGTCGAAGTAATTTTGGAGCCAAACTGCAGGCAATAAAGCCTAGTGCTGTTTTTGTTTTCGCTAGGTTTTGTTATTTAAAAAGGAAAGAATTTGTCATAATACTTTTTTGCGGTTTAGTTTATGTCTTTTGTGCTGAATACTGTACATATGTATTACATGTACCGTTCATCGAACTGTCATTGGCATTGAACATTTTGCTATAGCTAGTGCAGGTTTTTTCGTTTTGTTGGCTAGTTTCGCCGTTCAGAGAAGGAATAATTTTGTACGGTTAAGTTAAAAACATAAAATTGTATTGTATTTACAGATGTTTCAACACACAAAATTATATCCATCCTTTTCAAAATCTCAGCCTCGGCTTTATTCTTAAAATATACTTAAAATTTCGCAAATTTCAGCCTCGATATTCTTATAAAATATATTCTGTGTACCGGATCAGACCCAATTCTAGCAGTTGCCACATTACATTTTCTCTTTCGCCTGGAAATCCCCGAATTTGACTTACCAAGCGAACGGAAAATAGATCCTGATCTCAGGTCAAATTTTGAATTCATAGATCTGATTACTGACAGCCTCAACACGAAATGCCTTAATGCCAGGTGTAATTTGTCGTCGAATGCTCGGACTTGTTTTAAAGCTGTGTATCCTTTTAATTGTTAAGTTGATTTTTGAAGCATATCAAATATCTAAACTAAACTGGATAACTATGCTTAAAACTGTACCAAAACAACGTCAAAAAGACCCACTATGACTATGAGTCAGCAAGTCATGATCTATTGTCTAGAAAATGTGTTGTATCTGAGATGCGAAATTATTCGTGCCTACCAATTCTGGCCGCTTGGATGATAGCTGTGCTAAGGAAAAGAACGTCTTGGCAACGAATTATTGTTCAGATTTTCATGTAAAACTGAGGTGTAATTGTTACCGGGGGATATAAATGAGTTAACTGAACTTTTGTACAGTAAAACCTCGAACGGTCGGTTGCTGTTTAATACACGCTTGACTGGAAACCAGCTAAGACAAATTACGATGGCAACAAAGCGAAATAGCCAACACACGACAAACTGACCTCAAAGTGTTTCTACCTCTTCTTGTGCCAAATAAAAGGAAAAAAATACAAGATCACTAAACGCCGTGCAGACACAGTTTATCTATTAAATTTTTAAAAATGGTGCATCGCGACAAAATGAACGTTTAATAAAGTTGAAGAGAAAAATAGTAAAGGGACCTCGGACCGTTTATTTTGATTTATAATGGTGACCGGTTAATTCAGAGCAGTTTACAGAAATTAGGGAGATGATTCCCGGGACCCCTTAATTGGTAATTCACGATCTGGAGGGTGACGCTTAACAAAGCTTCGCTAAAAGTTTGTTTGTTGTGTACTCACCGGGTCTGTAGCTCGGTTATCAAACCAGTATTCTTGGTGGTAGCCAGCTGAAGCTGGGTTCTATCGCGAGTAATTTCTCCCAATTTGGTCCTAAGTTCTTCAAGCTGACGCTCATACATGGTTTTTAATGCAGTGATCTGATTTTCTTGTATCTTCACAGTTGACGTGTTTGCAAGGCTAACGCTATAAAGGCTACTACTCTCTCCTGCTCCACTGCCGCTTAGACTCCGCAATTGTCGCACCCGAGAAACGTACGACGCAAACCGCTCATTGAGACTTTGAATATATTCCTTCTCCATATGCATGCACGCATACCGCGGTTCTTCTTCAAGGTGTGGGGGGCTCTCGGAAGACATGTTTTTATAGACACTTCTTGGCGGAAGACCTTTGAGCACCTAAGAAACAAGCGATCTTTGAGGATGTAAACGTAACACTCGAAATCATGAAAATTAGGGAGCTTTGAACTCAGTGCAGGTTAATATACTGGGACGAGAAGCTTATAAGGAGACGATTTACAAGTTCTAAAAGCAAAAATATAAAATGATATGGATGACAAAAAAAAGGCCTTCACCATGTAAAGCTGGCAATCAGTAGTTTTTTCTGTGGCACTTCCAGGACAAAACACGGATTTTGGCAAGAGAAGAACATTTTTTGTTAGTTCTTTCATGAGAATTTACGAGAGTTGATATATTTATTAGTCTGAAGAAAGTGAATGTATTTTTACAGAGGATTTCAAGCATGAAGTAAGTGAGACCTCTATACCCGATATTTAGGTACTCAATTCACCTATAGTCTCAGCGGAAACTAACAGTTTTACATCTTCTTAGTTTACTAAGGAAAGTGTGAGCGAATTAATAAGTTTTTCTGGAAGCAAAGTCAAACTATCTCGTCAGGGAAACTAAAAGGAATAGACCCAGGTCACAGTTATGGTACGAAGTTTGTTGCTTAATTGTTGATTTGATAAGGCCAGCACAAAGAGTTTTATATCGATGTGCAGAAACAATTCAGAATAAAAGTTGGCTATGGATTTAAGTTAAAAGTGAAATTCTTGATAGCTAACTACAGCTTACCTCTATTTGTATTTACTCACTGTTGCTACCGTTTGATTGTCAAATAAATCCGGGTGGTTAGGGAAATTAATACTGACCATATCAGGGACCGCGCAGCAAGTTTTGGAGTGGGGGGGCTAAAGAAGAATGCGTGAAGGAAAATTTTTGGGGGGGGGGCGGGGGGAGGGGGGGGGCATGCTTGTGGATTTCTATTCAATTTCTCTAAAGTGACGGAGAATGCGAATAACGATAAAACTATTGATTTTTTTCCACATCTTCAGTGATGTTGCTATCGGGTCTGAAAATTCACCATCACTAAATTGAAATATCATAGATTGTTATGTTATACTACTAATATCAACCTTTAATTACTATAAATAAGCCAGAAATCCAACGATTTTGCTTGAGCTGCCTTTAACTTAGGGCTGTATAATTACTGAGCAATTATTGCACAAGGCTGGGTATGATATGAAGAGTTATGCAGATCGAGGGGGTTATCCGCCAAAGCCGAAGGCTTGAGCCCGGTGGATAACACCCTCCGAGATCTGTATATCTTCATATCATACGAAAGCCGAGTTCAATAATTGTTTTATTATTCATTCAAAATATTTACACGGCAAAACAAAACGGTAACTGAAAATAATTTAGTGAATGATATTAAAGTTACTGTACATCATTTACTCGAAAAGTGCCAAAATTACGCTTTCTGTTTGTGTTGCGGTCCGTAAATTCGTTTGCTATGTCAATGGTGGAAAGCCTGTCCGTTCTTTCTTTGTGTAAGTTTAAAACTGTCAGGTTGCTAAATCGTTCCTGGTTCATTCTTGAACGGAGCCATGTTTTTAGCCTCCGGGCAGTCGAAAAGGATCTTTCACCGGCTGCACTGGTTGCTGGATTTACGACAATCAGCTTACATAACGTGATAACTTCTTTTATCATTTCCCCTTCTGGGTTGGGTAGCTCTTCAATTTTTACTATGATGTCGTCAAAACAAAAATAATCACCATCCTTCAGCAGCACTTGTAAAATTTCCATCTGGGCGGTTAACACTGAAATATTAACATCATCGTTGTACAGTTTTTCCAGGAAAAAGAGGCCATTTAAAAGACGTTTACCTCTGCTAGGTTAGAAGTGAAAAAATATTTTACAATTGTAACGACTAATGCTTCATTCTGTCTATTTATCTGCGCGTTTGTCTTTGCCAGTAACTCTGGTCACTTTCGAATTAACGATTTTTTGCTATTTTTCACTCCGTTACTTTTGTTAAATTATTTTTTGTTTAATTTATTTTTATTCTTGCAAAAAAGTGGGGGGGCTAAAGCCCCCCCAGCCCCTCCCTCTGCGCGGTCCCTGCATATGCATTCGAGCATACAAAGTTGCCAAGAAACAAAGTTACAGACTACCATCAAAAAAGCCATTAACACGGTCGGGAGGGCAAACACGTCTTTCCTGTTTCTACTGCGTCATGGCAGCATGCATACCGCCAAAGGAGGTCAATTTCTTCTTTCCTGACCAATTATTATGATGCCACTGGATACGTGCACACTACAAAGAACAGCGCGCTGCCTACTGGACGAAAAAATGGATTTGCACAGATTTGTTCCTTGCAAATATGTCGCAAAAATGTGAAAACTCAGGAATACATATGGAGAAAAGATGGTAAACGCCAGATTTGCATACCAAAAATCTGGGGTTGTAAATAACTAAAGGCAAATGTAACATTTACCAAATTTGCCCCAGAATTAAGAGCGAATGTCTGTAAAAATCGAGCAACCGGCGGCCACGGTCAAAAATTAAATTTCGCTCATATCTTGTCCATATATACTTATTAGTAAGTAACTAAACGTGGTGTGGTTTGTTTTTCAATAGGCCGCTTGGATTTGGAGAAAATCGACAAAATCAATTTTCGTGGTCGGCGACTTGAAAACAACCAAAATTTGAGGCAAAATGAGGCGGTCTCAAAACTTCGCTCGCACGCAAAAAGGAAGAAAGCGTGGTAAAATATTTCCCGATAAATCAATTTATAAAGGGTTTTATCCCTAGTATGGCGGTTAATTCTTATCTTAACGATAATGTCGAAGGTAAACAATTTTATTTTAGTTTTGGTTCTTTTTCAACTCAACGAAGTTTAAATTTAGACCTAAAGTCGCGATTTCACATTTTAGGCATGTGCTACACCTTGGTTTTCCTGAAACTCAAGCTAAAAGTAAGTTAAATTAAAAACATTGCACTAAAACATATGTAAGAAGTGGCTTGGGTAATTTAATTTGCGCTTTAGACGAACCTTCTGAACTTGAGCAAATTTTGAGTGAAATATGATACATTTGCATAATTCACCAACGCCTTGCTGTTGCCGAAAGGGATCATTGGCATTTCTTCAGAAGAAACCTGATGTACCTCTATAATACGATAGTTAATTTGCTAACATGCAATAGAAATTAACTTACCTTTATAGTTTGGGGCACTTGTTTTACTTTTTCTACTCTCGAGTTCCAAAATTCTGCTGGCGCTAAGGCATTTTGTAATTTGACCTCTAACGAGAGGTCATTGGAGATGGGCCAAGTTATTAAAATGTCACTCAAACCGAATGAGGGTTATGATTAGGCTTTTGTACATTATGCTTTTGCTTCCCTACTGAAATGCTCCACCTTAATGCCCCATTTTTCCTACTAAAATGCTCAGTCCCCCCAAAAAAGTCACTAAAATGCTCGGATACAAACGTTTTTTTAATTAATTTCAAAGTTTACACTTACAAAAACGTGCAAGTGTTGCAACTAACAACGACAACGTGTACAAGTTCATAAGTACAGCCAAAAAACCCAGCTGTATTAGGTTTTTTGTGAATTTTGAATTCTAGTCTTCATTTTGTTTAAAAAAGCAGGAGCTCATGGGGCATGGGCTCCTGAAAAAAGTTAATTCCTATTTTATTTTCTCGGAAAAATTAATTTTCCGGGGAAAATGCCACTAAAATGCTCGAATAATGCTCAATGCTTTTGCCTCACTAAAATGCTCGAAAAAATGCTAGCATAATGTACAAACGCCTAGTTATGATCTAAATTCTTAAGGTGGTTGAACAAAATATTTCACGAGAAAAATATGTTTTTAAGACATTTAGGCGATTTGAAAGATGTTCTTACCATTTAATAGAATCAGTTACAACATACAGGGAGGAAGTGTGAGAAGGCGAGGAGTGGTGTTGCGTGACAACGAACACCATCCTTCGAACTTAAGAATGAGCAGAAAATTGTTTATACATTTCTTTGATGTTTCCAAAGTTATTTGTTCAATTATACAACAACTGAAAGGTTGCGTAGTCTGGTTGATGCCAACAGTACTTGATTTAAATGTGTAAAGTGTTGGTCAGTTTTTCGGACACCTGCGCGTGTGATAAAAGTATTGACTATTAAGGAATTTGGAAAACATCAAAATCATACACCCTGCCAGTACACACGAACACTGAGTAGGTTTTAAACTTTGGACAACCTGGATAAATGATCTCGGAAGCGTTTTTGAGTGAAGAATCACATTAAAAAATCAAGTTATTTCATATGTATATTTTGGGGAAGGGTGGCTCTGAATCTTACTTGGGTACTACCTAGTAAGACTCCGATGGAGAGGCCGTTGGGGGATAGAAGAATCCGTCGAAAGGCCAGGGTTACGCTGTAACTCTTGCTCAAGGATGTTAGGTAAGCAATTCGCTCTAAACCCTGTCCCCCCCGCCCCTTTTCAAATGCTTGCACAGGCTAACCAGCATTAAAAAACTTACACTAGCACTTGTGGAGTGGTAGACAACGTAGCGCTATTTTCAAGTCTACAAACCTCTCCTTGAGTGTGAAGACTTAAGGCACGGTTCGCCATGTTTTCAGTAAGGAAATGTGTGAAACAGGAGTGAAACGTTGCCTCTTCCAGGGAAGCCTAGCCTGAGATCATGCCCTCTCCCTATTAAGGGAGGCTCGGATAGGTGGGTGACCCTTTTGCTTGAGACAAATTTTCTTCATATAAGCGGGGCTTAAATTTTAATTCTTTACATTAATTTCCATAGTCCAGCTGACGCACACTTTTTTTGTTTTTTGTTCTACAATGTGGAAAACTGAAATTAAAAAATACAGTGGAACCCTGTTGATGTGACCAGCGTTGGGCCATAAAATCCTGGTCGTGATACCGAGGTGGTCTTATTAAAGAGGTCTTCAAAATAATAAAATGACTTGGAGATTTTCACGTCTGGGTGGAAAGACTATGGAAGGTGAGCTGAGGCAAGAGGTGGTCGTATAAACGGGGTGGTCGCAAGGCGGGGTTCCTCTGTATATAAACAGACTGAAACAAGAGTTTGACGATCGAATAACCATGTTCAGATTAGGAAAAATATACATACTGAAAGATAATTGCAGAATGTTTACGAAAACTGTTATCCAAAAAAAAGAACTTGCATATGCGAGAGGAAAGACAGCCGCCTGATAGGTAATAGCGTGGTGAAATAGCTAGAGATTGAAGCCTGAAGTCAATCAAAGGCACATACAAGGCAACGGGGGAAAGTTGACATGAAAAACGATATTTTTGGACTTATTTAGTATTGTACGGAAGCACACTTTAAGAAAACCTTGGAAAAAAAAGAAGAAAAAACATGATTTGGATTGTTAGTAGCATAATAGGCAACAAGCTTCTGGCCAACCTCGTCCCCAGGGGTTTTCCCTGAAAAAATGGCCCGGGGACGAGGTTGGCCTCTGGCAAGAACATTAAAAAAGGCGTCGCTCAAATCGTTAGATTGGGAAACCTGTGAATACTGTCACGCAACACTTTTGACCAGACTTTTATGACCAAAGAGGTATCGGCAGCCCTAAAGTTTCACTATCAAAATCGTAGTTTTGTAAGACCTAGAACTTTTAAATGACAATGGATGTAAAAGTGTGACTGCGGAAAACTGAAAGGCCATGTTCTGTTTGAGGTTATTTTCACGCACCACGTTTCCTCGAGTTTTTGGATCTTCGGTTGATTAGCATGGGACAAGGCGCAATGCCAGTTGACAAGAAAGGGGAAAACGCGTTTGAGGTAACAAAAATTATCGTTTCAGTACAAATGTCCTTAATACAAGTCCGATTGTGAGTTAAGTTTCTTTTGGAGAGCCCAGCCATCGTGACTTGTCGAGCAACAACCAACCGACGTTCTTGGAAAGTCTCATATTTCAAGCAAAACTTATTTAACTTCAGAAGGTTCGTGTGAAGTACAAATTTAATTACCCAGGCCAATTCTTATTTATGTTTTAGAACAATGTTTAAATAACAGATGACTTGAGTTTCAGGCAAAACCAAGGTGTAGCACATGCCTAAAATGTGAAACGCAACTTTCAGTCTAAATTTAAATTTCGTTTGGTCGAAAAAGAACCCGAACTAAATGGAACTAAAATAACATTGTTTATCTTCCAGATTATCGTTAAGATAAGAATTCATCACCAAACCAGAAGTAGAACCCTTTATAAATTGATTTATCGGGAAATGTTTTACGCCGCTTTCTTCCATTTTGCGTGCGAACGACGTTTTGAGACCGCCTCATTTTGCCTCAAATCTTGGTTGTTATCAAGTCGCCGATCACGAAAACTGATTTTGTCGATTTTCTCCAAATCCAAGCGGCCTTTTGAAAAACAAACTACACCACGTTTAGTTACTTACTTATGCCTATCTATGGACAAGATATAAGCGAAAACGATTTTTTGATTGTGGCCGCGAAATTTCGCTTTTGCTCGATTTTTACAGACATTTGCTCTTAATTGCTCTCCAGTTTTCAGAAATTTGCGACATATTTGCCCGGAGCAAATTTGTGCAAATCCAGTTTTTCGTCCAGATAGATTTTCTGGATTTAGTTGTTTCTAATACTGCGAATTTTTCCGCTTTGTCTTTTCAAACGTTCTTTACCACGACCCATTTGATAATTGGGAACAAGTAATATATTTGAGGATATTTGTAAATTTGGGCATTATGTTATCACCCAATAGTTTGTACTCCGTACCGTTGTTGAGGGTTTTTATTTCATCAACTAAAAAAAAGCTAAACGAAGTGTCAGTGTATATTAGCTTATATTTGCCGTGGAAAAAGAGTTTAGATCGCGGGAGCCGGGAACTTTAACAGAAACATTCAGGCTGCGGTGACAAAATTCACTGTATATTATTCATAGGATTGCACGAAATTAGGCCATGTTATAATCTATTTCTTGCTGATAAGTTTCGAGTTAAACGAGTTAAAAAACTAGCAACGAAACAACTGAGCCTCTCTTGGCGAGTGATAACTAAATTACGTTTCTAAAAGCGGCTTGTCTCTTCCGGAACAGAATGAAACAATTGGAAGTGGAATTAAGAGAGGAAGAGGAAGGAACAGGCTACGTCATTAGGACGCTTTAACAAAGGCGATTTGAGCTAAGCACGTCAACCGTCAGTGTGATTCCTTTTCTCTTTTAATATGCCTTTACGCTATCAAATTTGTATTCCTATGAAGTGTTTTTTCTCCCTGATTCATAGAGATGCTTTGCCCGAAATATTGCCAAAAAGTCCACTTCCGGTTGACTTGCTCCGCGTAAGACTGGGAACGAGTTTGCTGAAAAGCAAAAATGGCGGTTTGCAAGGATGAACGAAAAGTTGTACTGAGTTCATCGCCATCAAAGACAGTTCAGACGGTTAACCAAAGAGCTTTAATTGGAAAGCTTAAACGGTTTGGTGGTGGAATGCGCCGTTTCTTCGAGCTGGCTTTACTGCCACCGGATTCTAGTCAAAACCTCTTTGGAGCCTTTATCAGTGAACCTCTAGATCGCCGTGAAATCCAAACTTATTGTGAATGGAAGGTACAAACTTGCTTTAGGAACTTAAACAGAGGTCAGAGAAAGCGATCCAAACGAAGAATTATATACATTTTACCAATAGGGCCCTTTCCGGAAGCATTATTGGAACCATTTCCAGAAATGGACATGACTTTGTTTGAGTTGATAGCCAACTTCGTGGGAATATTTTTCCAAGGGATGAAAGCAAAGTTAATGGACAAGGTAAATTTCATCGACATAAACTGCAGACAAAGGATTCATGCTGTCACTGGAAAACTGCAACTGTTGGTATCAGGTTAGCAAGTTGGTCTTGTTTTCTTTTATGATACATTAAATGATTATATTATGAACTGAAGAATACAGTGGAACCTCTCCTTTGGGGCACCTCTGTTCAAGGGACACCTCCTTTCAGGGGACACAAAATTTGGAAAAATCTTCCCGGAAAAATCCTCACATAGTCTTTGTATCTGTTACCTCTGTTGAAGGGACACCTCTATTCAGGGGAAATGGACAGTTTTTCTGGGTCACAAAACCCAGGTTTAACCTCCACTTAGGGGACACCTTAGTACAGTTAACTCTCACCTTGCCGACACCCTGCTACAATGGGCATCCCAATAATATGGACAACAGCTAAATCCCAGGCAAAAAATAAATTACAGAAGTTTGACTGAAATAAATGCCTGCTATTAAGGACTCTGGCTAATGAGGAGACTAACTCAAGGTCCCTTCAGTGTCTGATATATAGGGAGCTTTCACAACATAAAAAATCTCACTTAAATTGATTTACTACACTTATGGGAATTTAACACCCAATATCGTAGACTGAAGTTAATCAAGATTTTTGATGCACTATCTTGCTGCTTGAAATAATGACTGCAACAGATTCTGAGGCAGAATAAGAAAAAAATTACTATAACAAACATCAAACCAACCTCTGCAGTTCTCATATACTTCAATTTTCTGTTTTCACTCTATCACACCATTAAAAGTGAAAATGCAAACCATTCAATCGAGGAAGTCCAGAATCTGGGAAACGAAAGAAGATGAATATACAAAAAGCCTTGCCAAGAATCAGGTCTGTGCGATACTTCATATGATAGATATTTGGAAAAGTGTTTTACCCAAATTTATAAAGCTTTGTATGGAGACCCCATGTTGGTGTCCCTTTGGCGTACCAAATATGTCTGCCGCAGTGTGCAAAGAAAGTCGTGTCTGATAGCCCGGGGCTAGTGGATTTTGGTTTCAGGCTAGTGAATTCTGTTCTTAACTTGCCCGATGGGCAAGTGAATTTTTTTGGGAAATTCAAATTACAGATGGATTGTAATCAATCCTGCTAATCAAAAAGGGTTTTGGGGCTAGTTGAAATGACTCGTGGGCTAGTACATGTTAGCTACAGCTTGCCCGAATGGCAGGCTGTAAAACTGACTTTCTTTGCACCCTGCTGCCAGAAACCAGGAAAAACATCTGTCTTTGAATTTTTGTACAAACGCATGAATTCATTTCTTGAGGAACTCATAAAGATTAAAGTAATATTTATTCTGAGACATGTGTAGATACCAAAATCTCCAAAACTGGGTAATGTTTAACCCACATAAGAGCTTTCCTGCTGCCATCTAAATGCCACATCGTGCAAAAACATGGAAATTCGGGTGTCCTAACACACATTAGTGTACTAATATTTTATTATTCTTTGATAAACTTTCAGATGTGCTATATTACTTGAAGACCTGTCTTCCTAGTGATGGTTTCTGTGTTGTTGGTCTTACCTGGGTTGACTTGTATCCAAGTGAAGAATGGAACTTTGTTCTTGGTGAATCATCCTGTTTAGATGGCTGTGCTGTAATGAGTTTTGGACATTTCGAGCCACAATCATATAGCATTAACAAGCTAAATGAAGTTCAACTTTACAGAAAAGATTTGACTTTGCTGTCCAATGGCACTGATTTTGATGATCAAAGTGGATCTGTATACATTGAGAGTGATCATAACATCAGTGCTAACTTAAGAGACCCTGCAGGCATCAAATGTGTTGATAAGCAAAAAATCTGGAGGCTTCTTCGAGTAAGTATATTCTGTAGTCCCCGCCAGTTGGTGGTAGATTGCAACATATGATTGAAAAATTGTTGATTTAGAAATAATATATAATGTAGCAATTTGAAGAGAAAGTTTGCAAAATTTATTTACAGTACTGTTTGCTTTTGTTTAAAAATAGAGGTTATTATTAATATTTTGACGTTAATTTTCTAGACACAAAATTAACTCAAACTGAAAACCATTTTTTTTAACAAATTGTTTTAACTGTGCCTCACATGGTGGACATTAAATTGCTATTCACATTTTAATAAATACTTTTCTGCAAAGAATGATTCCCTGCTGCAGGGGCACCCCTTAGTGACTTTTCGTTAAACATTAGTTTTCTAGTTTCTCATTTGAAATTACCCTGTGTTATCTTGTGAAACAACTAATATAGAGAATTTGAAATGTGGTCCAGAGACACTTACATGTAGAGCCTTCTTCTACACCCTTTATTATTTATATCAGGTGTCTCCTGCGCAGATGCTCCCACTAGGTATCCCAATGAAAATACAGTGAAACCTCTATTAAGCAGACCCCCAATTATGTGGACACCCTCTATTAAGCAGACACTAAGCTGGGTCCGGAAATTAAGCTCTTATATTTCCCTTTATAACGAACCCCTATTCAGCAGACACCTCTATTAAGTGGATGTGAACACTGAAATAAAACCTATTTGGCTAATTTCTATTGTTAAAAACCTCTATTAAGCGGACACTGGACTGAATTGTGCCTGAGCTATAAGACATGAGACATGAGACTCTAATAAAGTTCATTGTTATTATTATTATGTCAGCAATATTGGATTGCATCCTTGAAATACGTACTGTAGTCTATTCATGTTGATAAATCAGTACATTTAGCAACAGCTGTCAATAAACTGTAGATTAGACTGATATCTGGCCATATAAGTTTCATCCACGATCAAAGTTCACTTAAAAGTCTTGCACAAAGTACAGCACAGCTTCCTTAGCTTCCTTAACAACATGGAACTTTATCACTGTAAGAGTAACCGTTGAGCGTTAACAAAACAATAACAAGCATTGCGCAATTTTTACAACCTTGATTAAACAGAAACCTTCTATTAAGCAGACACTTGGGAAGGTCCTGAAGGTGTCTGCATAATAGAGGTTTCAGTGTAGTAATAATGGAAAAATTAAGTGCACAGGCCCCATGTGCTTAATGTCTCCTTCTCCCCAGCCTTCCTACAACACAAAGACGCCTCTGCAGAGGAGAGAGTTTATATCTGCAATTTTGGACGATTTAGAAATAAATTAAAAAGAACTCCCCCCCCCCTCCCCCGTCTTCACCCAATCACCCTACATCAAGGAAGATGACAGGTAGCCTTAAGGCATGGCCTCTAATCTTATGTTGTGATGTCCTCTTACACCTTTGGTCTTAAGACACATAATGGTCTCATAATCCATACAAAATCCCTTATTCCTTAAAAATGTGTGTAATCTGCACCAAACAACAATTTTGCAATGGTCTTTTAAGGCTATTTAGCTTTGGAAATAATACAGAACCTCTGTAATGTTCTATTAAATTGTGATGTGAATCCTGCGAAGGTTAATGAAAGAGAAATTGTATAATTTGCTGCATGAGACCTCTGAAAAATTCTGCATTATTTCCTAGCATTGTTTGCTCACTATTAAAAGATCTGTTTTCAGGGGATTGAGCAGGGGTGGGTTTGATTCTCTGTTTATTTACAGCTCCATTTTTATTGTTGACCATTCCCTTCCCCTATGGTCAAAGTGTGGATAATAATGATGATCAGCATTTGATTATGACATCGTTTATTTCATTTTCAGGGGACAAGTCATGAAATTTGCCATCTTTTTGGGATGTCTCACTGTGCCTATTTTGCCTGTGCCATGAATGAAAGTAAGTCTATCCTTCAAGCAGAAAATCAACCTTTATTTCTTTGTCCTGTTTGCTTGCGTAAACTTCAAAAAGCCCTAGGCTTTGATGTTGTGGAGAGGTACAAAGATCTTTGCAACTTTTTGAACTCTTTCATCTCTCTAAATGACTGTGGCAAGGAGACTTTAGATGGGAAATTTATGTCTGCCATTCATTGGCTTAACACCATGTTGATGTTTATTGAAGATAAAAGATGACTAAAAAAAGATATTTCAAAACTGAATCATTTTTATGCAGGTTAGTTTATCTTTTGGGATTTATAAAAATAAGGAAGGATTTAATAAAGCGCCTCAAAGCCTGAAAGTTTGCAAAACCAGATTCCTGTAAACTTTTCCTAAAAAATTTATAGCTTGTATAGCAAGCAATTCCTTGGGAGTTTGCTGAGAATAACAGATTTACTTGAGCAGAATTAACTGCTACAGAATGATTTGTTTCCAAGCTTTGTCTTATCATATTTATGAGAGAAGATAAATCATGATTTAAAATTAATTTTCACTCCCAGCCGGCCTGAAACAAAATCTTTTTGTTCTCGATCCAAATTTCTTTAAATCTTGTAGTTCTGTTCCATTCCAATTTTCTCCTTGGATGCATCTTAATTATTCTTAATTAATTTTATCTTGGATCAATCACAATGTAGTTGACATGTAAATAAAAAATAAACATCCTGTTAAAAGATATCAAAGAATGAAATCTGTCATCAACGAAGCCTACGCATGCGTTTGTCTTTATTTACACAAGATTTCGTAGGCACAATCGGACAGAAAGCATGTTTTCAATAGTGTCGGTTATTTGGCAAAATAGAGCGCTCTTCAAAAATCAAGATTTGCGCCGTTAATCTCCTGGTTTTTGTGGCGGAACAGAGCCGATCGCACGACCGACGGATAGATTCAAGCATGAAACGAACGCAATTTCACATCGGCAGTGAAATCAACCGTCCTCATCATGAACACAGATTTATAATTTTAGGATGACCTTTGGCGGAAAGCGAGTTGTTTAATGCAACGATGGGCGATTTTCGAGTATGGGTCGACGGAGTGGAGCGTGTTGTTCGAGGCGCTAATGAGGAAACTACTTGTGAAAATATCTTGCTTGCTCTTGCCAGCGCCACAGGAAAGCTAGGAAGATTTGCCTTGGTGGAAAAATGGCGGGATCTAGAGAGGATTTTACCGCGAGAAGCGAAACCTCTCAAATGCCTTCAAATGTGGGGAAAACAAGCCAGTGAAGTTAAGTTTGTTTTGAAATTAATGAAAGACAAATCAACGGGTATTTTAGGCGAAGTGGCTGTTAAACAACTCGGTGAAAGTGAAGAAGAAAATTTATTCCACAAAGATGAGAACCTCCGCGGCAATTTCGATGGGAAGTATTTGGAAAGAGTTGTTGCAAATCAGACGAACAAACTCAAACGTCTTGCACGCGACTTGGAGATTTTACAATTGAGAATAGACTGTTCTGTCGAAGACGAGGAAAACTACTTGTATTTCACCGAAGAGGAAATAACTGACGATCGAATAACTAAGCTCGGACAGGTCTTGAAATTGCAAGCTAAAGAGTTAGAGATACAGGAAACATTTGCCTGCGAACTCGCAGAGGAACGTACGCGACAAGAAAAACTTCAGTTTGAACTTAAAGAGCATCGAAGTAAACTTAAAAATTTAGACGTTCATATTTCGGATTTAGAAAACGTTGGTAGTAAGATATATTCAATGCGTGCTCCACAAGACATAAAATCAGACAGTGTTCCGAGCTTAAGTGGTGATGATAGATCTGAACTGGATGAACTTGCCCAAGAAATAATGGTTACGCGAGAAGAATTGTCAAAGCAGAGAGACCTCGCTGAGCGCCAAATTGAAGAGGTTAAGGTCATGAAAAGGTCTTTTGCGGAACTAGAAATTCTCTCTCAGCAAAAATCAGTGGAGTTGCTCTCTTTGAAAGGAGAATCTTCGCCGGATCCAAGCGTATACTACGATTTGGACAAGAATCTAAATTTATACACGGAGCACGACTTGTCAGCAAGCTATGTCACTGGAAATCTCGATTTGCGTCGCGATAAACCCAAAATGGTGATCCCTGATGTCTATCAATCATCATCCAATGGTGGGATACCTATGGATCTTTCATCCCCTGGCGCTTCAAGTTCACGCAAATCTTTAGCGAGACAAAAATTTTTAGTTGATGGGCTTGATGGCATGGATGATCCTGGAGTGTTTGTCTGAGGAATTAGTGAGGTACGTAGGTCTTTCCAGTTTAACAGTTGAAATGATTGCAGATATTGAAGTAAAAAAAAAATCTTAAATTTTCTCCGTGTTGCTCTGAAGAGACGGAAATTTCTAAAAAGGATGAAGCATCAGTAAATAAAATCGTTTTTTGACAGTAGACTCTATTTTCACTTTGATTCTTTTGTTTATTTCACTTCAAACTTAAGAATAAGTCCACTAAAGATAAGCTTTGCCTGGGGGAGTTTGTGTAATTAAATTACTCGATCTGTCTTCTTTTGATTTTATCAACTTTATTAGTAAATGCATGAATGGTTTCCAAAGCGGATAACCTTGTTTTAGGAAGACAAAAAAGTGTAATAAACTGGTACTGTTTTGTCGTAAGCAACAATAGAAACCAGGGGGGATGGGGTATATTTTGTAGCGTTTAAATTTTATTTCCTTTGTTTTGCTGAGGCTTAGGCAGAGGAAAACCATAAATTTAATTTAGGATAAAATTTATCCCAACATATTTATTCATAAAAAATTGTAGGTTAAACTTGTAGAACGTCTCTCAATATCACACCTTTTAGTTTCCCTTCTACACGGTCATGCATTATATTCTGATCTATCTATGGGATAGGATACCCCTGTACAATGAGAACCTAAGGTTGATCCCTTTTGCTCTTCAGTCATAAATTTAACTCTCTACAAGGTTGTTATCCTTCTATAATACAGGCAGTTAATGTGAGAGAGTTAACTGTAGTAAATACAAGTTTAGTTAGTGGCATAGCCAGCCATAGACCAGGCCCAGGTTGTTCAAACGTTGGATAGCGCTATCCACCGGATAAATCACTATCCAGCGGATAAGTATTATGGAAATCAATTACGCTATCCACTGGATAGAGATTTATCCGCTGGATAGCGCTATCAGACGTTTGAACAACCGGGACCTGTAGACCCACGCCTACAAATTTTTGGTAAAAATTATGGGTTGTTGGGGTGAGCTAAAAAAAGGGCAGTGTGTACTAGTCCTGAAGGCAATTTTCAGGATAAGTGAAAGTCAGACAGGCCCACAACTAGTCGAAAAGCTGGCTACACAGCATGCAAAGAAAGTAGTGTCTGATAGCCTGGGGCTAGTGGATTTTGCTATTGGGCTGGTGAATTCTGTTCTTAACTTGCCTGTTGGGCAAGTGTAGTATTTTGAGGAATTCAAATTACAGAAGAACTGTGAAATCAATTCTGCTCATCAAAAAGTTTTTGGGACTAGTTGAAATGACGTTTGGGCTAGTATATGCTAGTCTCAGCTTGCCCAAATGGCAAGCTGTAAAAATGACTTTCTTTGCACCCTGCTACACCCCTGTTAGTCCTATAGTTGGTTCCTCTATCCTTCAGACATTAAATTTAACTCTCCACAAGGTGGACACTTTTCTTTAATACAGGCACTTAATACAAGTTAAGTCGTGATCAGTTTATTTCTTATAACAGATGTTAATGTAAGTCACATGGATTATTTGGTTACTGTTACAGATCAAGGACAGGATTCTCTCATTGATACACTGTATGTTCAACAAGTTTTGGACTTCTGATGAGAGGCACACAAAATCATACAAGTTAATATTTTTTAACACATTTTTGGTATGTGTCATTGCTTACTTTAATGTTTACACAATCAGGCAACAGTTGTTTGAACATTGGATAGTGCTATTCACCAGATAAATTACTATGCAGCATCTAAGTATAAGCGAAACTGTTTCTGTTATCCACGTTTTGAACAAAGACCAGCAGGAGGTCATTTTTAAATGCAGTGGAACCCTGCCTTACGGCCACCATGGTAATATGGTCATTTCTTATTACGACCGGTTTTTTTTTTCAGCCCAGCTAAATGGCCATACATTTCCTTATAAAAAGCCCCGTGAATGTGGTCACCCGTTAAAATCCCAAAAACTAGCATCTCTTATAATTATTTCACCCTGTTAATACAATTTAGAAAATTAAAAAGCCTGTGACATGTCAATTTTATTGACCTAGTAATCTGAACTTATTCTTGTACTGTTTTTAGACTACAGTACACTTAAAATGTACTTGTGGCGATAAAAAAACAAATTTTAAAAGAGTTTTATGTACTGAAGGAATCTTTATGAGATTATTCAATAATACGCGATATCGACATTCCGGTTGTTTATTAATGAGAACAGTACGGTGAATGCGATGTACAGTGTATTTGTCATTACGGACCTCAAGTCATGAAATTTGAGCCTGCCCTGGTAATATGGCCACCCCGTTAATACGGGCCTATTAGTGACCATATTCACCGGGTTCCACTGTAACATACCATTTGTGAAATACTGTTGTTTACTAAGGGTTGATGGCTGTAATCTTGATGATTGTTACTTGGTAAAACATTAATTATTCGTGAAGCGTTTTCTTGCAAATGCAGGTTGTTGCAGTTGGTGATCAGAAGCTAACTTGTCATCACCACCCTGATCACCCTTAACACCAGCGCACCCTGTTTTATCCGTCATCCTCTTACAAAGAGATTCCTTGTGATCCAGCATCACTGTGTTTCAGAAGGCCAAACGGCCCTGGTGGCACCTATCTGCTCTTGAGGTTGTGGGGATGAATGACTGTTGGTTCTCTAGGAGCTCATCATCCCTTTCACCAATTTTGTCAGGATTGTAAATTTTAAGTGCCCTAATCTCCCATGACACCTGATGATTCTTATTATTGTAAAAAAATCTGCAGGTAGCTAGAAAGTCAGCCTCAAAAGCAAAGTAATGCATTACTTTTTTCTCGTTTCCTTTCTAAAAGTGAAATCTATTTTCTCCTTTAGGGGAAAAGTACCACTGGAGAGGCCCAATAGTACTTAAGGGAAGAAAACTGCGAAAGAGTTAGATTGTCTAATCGTTAAAGCTGACATTTCAAAGGAGATTTTTGGCTTTTATAAGTGCATCATGTAGTGAATAATATTATTACTACTGCATAATTTGGTTAATTTACTAATGTACTCTGCTGTTATTGAAGCAATTTTATCTCCTCAAGAATCCTGGCAGTTATACAGTGTCTTCTTGTCTTCATGATTGTTCATGACATAGTTGCCAAATACGGTAAACACCAGCATATAAAAACAAGTAGTGGATTATAAGAACCTCAGGCTGAAATTTGGCCAATAATAATATTATATTAGAACCAAATCAGGCTGATAAATAAAACATGTTCGTACAGGAAAAACAAAGAGAAAGCCAGAATAAGAAAACAACTCATATGCTTAGTTATATTTGCAATTACAAACAGTTTTCATCTATTTTTAATTTGAAATTTATTTTAAGAACATTTTCAGGCTTATTTCTCACTAAGGACCCAGTAAATAAGAGCAGGTTTTACTATTTTTCTATTTATTGAGTGGCAAATGAACATTAATATCAGGTTGTGTTTTCAACCAAAAAGTTATTTGAAGATTGTTTAAAGAAGAGAGTGATATGTGATACGTTAAATTATTGAAATTAAGTTTAATTTATGGTATTGAATAACAATATTTGACATGTTTATTAAGAAAAAAATCCGAGCCTGGAGCATGCAAAAAGATCACAAATGTTATTTATGTTTTGAAGTAATTTATAATAAGTTATTGTTACTCATAACAAGATGTATGCTTGTTTTAATAAAAGTTTAAAAGCCAATATTGTGTAAGCTGAGTTTAACTCCGTAAAAACCGACTTATTTTTAGATCAATGTGAACGAGGAGAGGTGGCTGTATTTGCAGATTAAAATAAAACTATACCTGCGTTGAATCCAGTTTTTGGAGGCCCTTGTTGTTCTAATTTGAAGAATTACGAAAAGCAGTTCTTCTTGACAGAGAAGACAAATTCCCTATACCCCGTGAGCAAGCTCTTGGCAGGGAGTGGGTGTGGGGGGTAGTGTTTTTGGAAGGAAACAGAGTGTTCTCTCCTCATCACTTAGATCCATTTGAGGTAGGACGGTTTTGGTCCCCTGAATCGTCCTCTTCCTGAATTTTAGTTGCTCATATTTGTATTTATTGGTGTTATTTGGGAGAGGGGAACAGCATAGCAACGGCTGTAAGTTCTCGGCATTTTTTAAGAAAATTTCTTCGCTACATTTATTGAAAGTCTAAAAGAAGTCGAAAAATATCCAAAGTTCAAGAATTTCACTCGACTCACTTTCTAGCCGGTAGCCAAGATTTCTAGTCCAGAAAAAATTCCTAGCTTCCAACCGAAAATGCAGTTTTTCATTTATTAGGTCGATAAAGAATTGTGATTGTAGGTTGCAAAGTAATTTTTTGCGGCATTATTTTCTATTGACCCCTACTGGAGCACAACAATGACTTCACGCTTTGTTGGTTGTGTGTGAAATTTGCACTTTGTAACAAAGCTGGCTTCTGATTGGTCGTGTAAATATGAAAGGTATTGACATTCTGACTTCCCATGTGCTTTAGCAGTCATTGCCTAGAAACCGTTTCGACGCCAAATGCCACAACATTTGGGAGTCCAGACATTTTGCATGTAGATTTGAATGCCAAATGTGATTCTTCTAAGCCGGGAACATGGTTGGAAACTCTGGTAATGTTTTTGCTTCCGTTCACGCGCTGATGTAAAGTGAAATTCCATCACTGACGAGCGGAGAGCTACCATTGAGTTGCCGAACACTTAACGGGAGGTTGAACTTCTGCACTCACCATTGAATTGCCACGAAGCAATCTGCAGTGAAGATTCGTCGATTCATTGGAAATCTACTGAGAGCTTTAAACAACTGGTGAAAACGGTACAAGAAAGACAAAGAGTATTAAAAGTCACTCGTTGTTAAGTTTTAACATTCCATAGCGACGACTTTTGGCGCAATTGCGGGTAATCATATCACCTACGGGTTACAAATTGTCGAATGGTAAAAGCTTTAGTTATTTACAGCACAAACACGCGAAATCATCTAATGTGGAAGCGATCAAATTGTCCTAACTTCGCTGGGATTTTATAAGCCGGGCGATCGCAAACTGGATACAAAACGTGCGAGTACAAATACAGCGGTTAATTAATGTTATTTTATGCAGGGATTCCGCCGTTGTTAACAATCGTCTTTAATTATTAAATTTGTTTACTCGGAAGATCCTTGGTTTATTTTACCACTTGAGTAGTTTATCCATTCAGTTGCTAAGGCACCAAAGAGTTAATTACAAAAGATGACTTCAAGAAGTTCTCCAATACTTATACCTCGCTACATGGAGAAAGACTACCTCCAAAGTCTCAATGATCGATTCGCTTCTTATGTTTCTCGCGTGCGGCAAATGCGAGAACAGAGCGGTCGAATGGAGACAGCAAATCTCATTAACACGACCAAGATTCTAGAAGACGAGATCATGGCTTTAAAAGCCATGTACGAGAGGCAACTTGAAGAGTTGAGGAACAAACTTGAAGAAATGGCACGCGAAAGAACCCAGCATCAACTGGCTGCGGCGAAGAATTCTGCTTCGGTGGCTGAGCTGCAGGACAAGTGAGTTAACATAATTATAAACTGTTTAAGAATCATTTTTCTCCCTATTTCTCTTTTGTTTTTGTTTTTATGTAAAAACTTAGGAGAAGGAACAGAGAATTTAAAATAAATAACTTAAAGCAATAGATTTTCATTCTGATGTGTCACCAAATTCCCACTACCAGTAAGCATAGGGTATCAATTTTAATGGTTAACTTTTGACTAGTTAACCCAAATGTTATTCATAGGACAGCTAATCCCTGCTTCAATCAATTTCCAAGAAACACTCTAAAAGTACCGGTATTAAGACTTGCTAACAAGCAGTCCCTACAATGTACTGTTCTTGCACCTCCACCCCCACCACTGCCTGTGTCAGAATTAGATTACAAGATTTAAGAGTTATTCGTGACTGTTTATGGCCTAAATTATAATTGTTCTTAATTCCATCAGACTTGCCGAGGAGACAAGTGTGCGTAAAAAGACAGAGAATGCTCTGGCAGATGCCCAACGAGTTATTGCAGACAAGGAAGCTCTCTTACAAGATGCCAGAGTCACAGCCACCCAACACCAAAATGCCCACATGGACACCAAGCGAGACAGAGATGGACTCCAGGCTGCTCTGACCCAAACTCAGCAAGCTCTAGATGTGGAAGTGGCAGCAAAAGCTGATCTGCAGACACTGGCTAATCAGCTTAAAGAGAAGCTTGCCTTTCAGCAACAGCTTCATGAAAAGGTGCATTGTATAAACTGTGAAGAATATGTTAGATTAGTGCATGGATTCACCCACAACTGAATAGTTTATGCATGTTTCTTTGGGTGAGCTAGTTGGTAGACAAAGGAATTGTGGCCTTAACCTGGTGACAATATACCGTAAAAATTCCAAAAGTAAGCCCTGGGGCTTATATTTTTCAAAGGCCCTTTTTGAGGGGCTTATTTTTGGAGGAGCTTATCTACGGAGGGAAATTTGCATTTCAAAATCACTTGGGCTAGCC
Organism: Porites rus; assembly: GCA_964035705.1. Classification (NCBI taxonomy): domain Eukaryota; kingdom Metazoa; phylum Cnidaria; class Anthozoa; order Scleractinia; family Poritidae; genus Porites; species Porites rus. The sequence continues at coordinate 27,957,062 of OZ037997.1, read as the reverse complement.
TTACAGTTGGAAGTAAACTTACCGTTTTTGCTTTGTTTTTATATAGTACTTTGTATTTGAAGGCAATTTTCCATGTATGAGCCCCTGGTGGGCTTACATTTAGAGGGGCAATTTAACGTAGGGTTTTTTGCGTTAGTTTGAAGGGCTTATATTTGGAGGAGCTTATACATGGAGGTGCTTATTTTAGGAATTTTTTGGTAATTACAGCAATTTCTATAGCCTGCGTCACAGGCGTAATTTAACCTCAGTTAGTAACGTCTGCGAAGCAGCGCTGATATCCTTGTTCTGGGCCTCCAACAGACTCAACGAATTACTGGAGGAGTGTTTCCAATTCACTTTAATCTTGATTGGCAAATTCTCAACAGCATTTTAAACAGGCCAATCATGGCTTGTACTCAAATCCTGGTACACAGGTGGGGGCCTAGAACAAGGATTTGGTGCTGTTTCGCGGACGGACTTAACCAAAGTTTAGTTTTGTCTGCGGTGCAGGCTACAATTGCTAATGACTGTCTCTCCACTGGAGGCATCTGGGGGCTTGCCTGGGAATATTTTTGATTAGGGAAGCCCTGAAAAGGGAATTTCAGTGCATTTTGCCCAACCAGGGAAATAATTTTTGGGCCATTAGGATGAAGTGCTCTGGAATAAATACAACAAATTTATTATCCTCCATTAATATATAAATAAAAAAGTAATTAAAAAATCCTCATTTTCTCTGAGTGACTGGTACTTTCGTTAAGGCTAGACAGCAATTTTAGCCAGTCGCCAGAGCTTCTGGAGAACCCAGGGATACATTGCTTCATAATTTGTTCTTAGGTCAGGGCCAGCTGCTAAAAAATACACTGTCTGAATCCCATTGTTTGGGAGTCAGATTTAATTCTAAACTTATGATCCCCTATTTTACCTCCCATTTTTTGTTAATTGTTCTTCAGGAGCTGTATGAGATGCGTTGTCGCCTGGATGAAGCTGACAGGACAATTCTGTTGGCTGAAGAGAGGCTGCATGAACACAACATCATTGATGAAAATTTGTCAGCCATGTTAGCCAAAGTAAAGATGCACAGTGAAGCAGAGCTAAGAAGGTTCAAGGAAGAGTCAGAGATCTCCTATCAAAATGGGGTTAGTTATTATATTTTTGCGAGTGATCAGTACCAGCCTCTTTTGCAAGAGTCAATAGAGGCACTTCCATTTCTGACTTGCTGAAAATCAGAGCTTATTATTTATTGTTGTTTCAGCCTGTTTTCCTAACTGGGATTATACTTCTCTCAGTAACAATAATAGGTAATCATACCACTTTGAGATCAGTTTGACCTCAGTGGCTTGACTGCAATAATACACATGGGATTATTTACATGCATGGCTTTTTGTGGACACTTTCCCTAAAATATAAGGCTAGTAGAACAGGTGTATCCTTTGTCTTTATGCTTGTCCAAATGTGTCATCATATATAACTTTAAGAATGTCTAGCTTGTAATTATCCCCAAGCCTTGCTTGTTTATAAACTCAGTGTAGGAGTACTTTCAACAGTTTGTTGAGATCTGCAGGCTTGTAACTCTCAGTTTACTCAGAATCAGGTTGAAGAATCATTGTACAATAATTGCTGAATTTCTACAATTTATATTGATGGCTCAATGATTTGGATTTCCCCTTAACCACTTAAGGCTGGGAACTTTAAGTTTAATCAGTATTTTTTTATAATTTTGTATTTTTTTTTCCCTTTTGACAGATGAATCAAATTAGGGTGCAGTTGGATAACGAATCTCGTAATCTTGCTGCTGCAACAGATGATAACATTCGATTGAAAGCTCAAGCAGAAGCCTTGCACTCCAAAAACATCAATCTTGAAGCTAAGGCAAGTGTCTTTTTTGTTTGTCACAACAGTTTCCTTTTTGAAGGGTATACCTAGGAATATTGTGGAAAATCAGTTTATGAAGAAAAATAAGATTTGTTGGCTGACTAGGTAAACAGTTGCTGACATGATTGTGAAATCCTTTTGTATACTCTATAGTGTTCCAGTCTGGAATCCCAGAATGCAGGATTGATTCAGAATCTGGAGATGGAGCGTCAGCAAGCTGCAAACAGCATAAAGAACCTTGAGGCCAAATTACGTGAACTGCAAGAGGCTCTGATGGCAAAAGTGCGAGAGCTTGGCCTTGCATACAATGCTCACCTACCCCTGGACCTAGAGCTGGATGCCTTTGCTACTTTGTTGGAGGCAGAAGAAAGAAGGTGAAGTTTTTATCCAAGATTTATCTTAATTTACATGTTTTTTCTTTCTTCTGGGGCTTCAAGGACTGTTATAAAAAATACCAGTTATATGCTAACGTGGCACATGATGACATCATGTGTGTCTCTAAAAAAATTTGACAAAAAAAATTGTTACTGAGGAAATAACAAAATCCAAGGACCCCTCTCTAAGGTCTTCAGTTGTCCAATTAAGGATATGTGACTAGTCCAGGGTCTCTCTCTGTCTCTCTTTCTCACTCTGTGGTACGAGTGGGAAAGGACCCTGGGAAGGGTTGCATTTGGAATAAACTATGAATTAATGTCTTATCAAAGTCCTAAGCTTTACATGTACATACTCTGTGGTACGAGTGGGAAAGGACACTGTGAAGGGTTGCTTTTGGAATAAATTATGAATTAATGTCTTATCAAAGTCCTAAGCTTTACACGAGGTCTGTCATTAAGAGCCCTGGGCTGGAATTTTCCCCACGCATTATGAATGTGAGCCCCGCCTTTTGTAGGAAAATAGAAGAAAAGAGAACCGAACAAAATCCCTAGCTGTTGGATTCCCCACCTACTTGTATCATTAGCTTGGCAACTTGAAATTTTAATGACAGCCCTGTTGCATTTCTATATAATCCTCTTATTGATGAAAACAGCAACTTTAAATGATCAAATTTAAAATGTTACAATGTATTTGTTCTTTTTCTCTGTGAACTTGAAAATAATCCAGCTGGCAATCTTGAATAAACAAAGTGTGAGAGCTTGTTCCTTTTAATCACTCCAAGACAGATAAACAAAATGGGATTATTTCAAATAAACAAAATAAATAAACAAAAATAAAATAAATAAATAAATAAAACAAAATTGGAAAATTTCAAATTAATTCATAAAAGATTCAATAATTATCTCTGGTGATGACACCAAGGCTCTGTTCTAAGAAAGGAGCCCCGTGTTCTGAACCTGTGAAATCCGGGGTGCCCAGCATATGATTTCTAGTTGCCTAGGAGCAAAAGTTAGACCCCAGGAACCACTGGGCACTACTTGAGTATAGCCTTGACAGTGTTTAGAGGAGTATTGTCATCTCTCCCTAAAATGGATGCTGTGAAGAGGTATTTATCGTATAGAGAGTCAAACAAAAATAACTAAAATACTTACAAATGGCAGGGACCAGGTGTCTCCTTTAGGGATCAAAGTTTTTTATCTGAAGGTTTTAACAGAAGAGAGTCAACTATAGTACTGCATCACACAAACTTGTGTGACTGTGACAAGGGGTTAAAGATAAGGTCAGCAATATTCTCAAGACAGAGATGACAAATTATTCTGAGAAATGCTTGTTGTTGTTGAAGTGTGGGCATGTAACAGATGGTGTTGTCCCATCTTTGTTCAATATTTCAACTAGTTTTCCCATAGGTACATAAATAAATGTTGAAACTCTTGTTGAAAGACTTAGAATTTTTGGATGGGTGCTAAATCTCTCATTATAAGCGCTTAAACACACTTTGTTTTATATTTAGCCCAAGAAGCATTCAATCTCTTATAATAGCCTCTTTTGTCATTGTGTGGTTTACTTCTTCATGCTATTGTTGAGTGAAAGAAATTTTTGTTTTTACTTGCATTGTTAAGATTAAACCTAGCTATGGAGAGCAAACTGCCAATAGGGCCTGTCCGTTCTCGGACTTGGCATCCCACCACCTCTGAGAAGCTCATTACTCCAACAGTGAAACGTCCAGCAACCACCCTGGGTATCACACACCCCCCTGTTATTACCAGCACAGTGATACAACGGCCACTGACACGACCAAAGACCACCACAGGTAACAAGAATTGATCAGTCAGCTCAGTCTTTAATCTTATTTTTTCACTGGTAAATGTAGTATCTTGTGGTAATGTATATTGTCACTATGAGCACACGTGAACAGCTGTAGGTAATTGCTTGATTTTAGAGTTTTTCTTATGCCATCTTTTATTGGATTTCGTCTCTTTCTTTTGCCATAAGTACGATTTATTACAAATAAGATGCCAGATCTCTTGTTGGTTGTCAAACAAGTTCCTGATTTAAGAAATTTAATAATATTTCTTTTGGTTAACTTCCGTAAATAATAAACTTGTTACCAAAACTTAAGTACAGAAACTAGTGGTTAGATAATCAATATGCAACTAACAGATTTTGTTGAAAATACACTCCTTTGAATATTTTTTGTTGGCATTGTACAATAGTCATGTAACCTTTATATAAAATTTTTTTTTTAAAGCTGTTCAATGGTTTTAGTACATTATGGATTATATTTTTTGGTTACAAAAGCCAGGCAGGCCACTTCTCAACTATTTTCTTTCTGCCAACAGGTACCTTGACTACCAGTAAAATAAAACCTGTGGTTGAGCCCATAACCACTGTCAGTCCATACAGACACACCTGGTCATATGTTCCAAACTTTGTAGACTACCACAGCCCTACTTCAAGGTAATAACACAGAAATGCACAATTATTTGTTTTTTCAAGCACATCGTAGTAGGGGTAGTTCTATGTTTAGTAATTTGAATCTAATGGGTAATGTGTAGTAAGTGTTTTCTTTTAAAATATACACAAACATTGAACAAGTGGCAATGGATCTAAACAGAAGTAAAGAATATACACTTAATGTCAGATCCTGAGGGAAACAGTTATTTTTGTTTTCCCAAGAGTCCCGATGTTTCCCGAGACGAAGTTGAGGGAAACATCAGGACTCAAGGGAAAGCAAAACTAACTGGTTTCCCCGAGAGACCTTAAGCGACATTAAGTGTTTTGTTATATTTCTAGACTTTCACTTCAACAGTGACAAAAGAATACGCAGCAAATCAAAACAGGCGACTTGGTACTTATAAGGGATTAAGAGCACAAATTTAATTCTCAAAACCACTGAATGAATGATTTACAAAGTACTTTCTTTATATTATCTGCATCGTTTTCCTCCACTAGCTGCTGTTTCTCTTCTGGGATAACGTTGAAAATTGTTGCTTTTTAGCTTGTTTGTGTTGTTTTGTTCATTCATGAAAAAGAAAACTGGCAGTGTTTTTCCCTCCTTCTGTCACTTTACTTTCCACCCTGCTTTGATCACGTGCCATAATGTATCCCGAGTGGGTACTTTGCTTAATGTATCACAATCAGGATACATCTGATTTTAGTCAAGTCCATGTGGCCAAGAATCAGCCAATGGCTGTCCCTGTTTAGTTGAGTGAAAGTCTTGGAATGTAACAATAATTATTATTATGCTTATTTATTTAGGGGGCTTGTCAATATTGATGCTACATTGTTTTTTTTTTCCCCTTGTGCTTGACTCTGACTTCCTTTAATGAAACAACTTTGTTGTTTTCAATGTAACTACTAGCTTCAACAAGTTGCTCTGTTTTGCTGACTGATAGGTTGAAATAAAATATTAAATTCTTCAATAGCCTTTTGACTAATAATGCATGCATTATTCACTTAATATTTTTTTATTCCTTCACTATTGTTTCCCTTATTATCAAAAAATGCCAATCTAAACGCTACTCATTTCCCTGAACATTTTATGCATGTAATCCTGGCATTTCATTGCAGCTGTTTAAGAGTAGACTGTCTTTAAAACTATTTTATTTTAACAGGGTCCTTCTGATGAATGTATGCTTTAAAAAAAGTGAGATTAATATATGCCTCTCAATGCAATTTTAAATCTATTGAAAAATCAATTCTCAGTGATAATGACTGAATCAAATAAAGTTTTGGTCTTTCTAAACCTTGCAGTTGAGCATTTTTTAATTACATGGCACTGAATGTAATGGAACACAGACTGCTAATGCTTTTTCCATTCTGGGCCAGTATTCAGAAGGTTGTGAATTGTATAGACATTTATAATATGTATCAGTAATATTCCATTAAAATGTCCGATTCTTATGATGTATTGACTTATTCACCAAAAGAAACATTTAAATTGGAAATGGTTTCAATTGGTAAGATTTGCTGTTGACATCAGTGGATCGTTTTAAGCTGGGAAAGTCTTCTTGTTAATGAAAACAAGTAAAAGACCTTGATTGTCATTTTGCTCAAACAGAATAAATAGGGAAAGAAAAACGAGAAAATTCTGTGCATTTTCCTCTAGCATTTATCAAATAGAGGAACTGTTTTCCTTCAGTATTCCCATTTTTCCACATAACATTGAAAATCAACTTACATGTAACAAATAGCTTCTGCATAAAATGATTTCACTTGTTGCATTAAAATGGTGTGTTCAAAACGAAGTGTTACTTGGGGAAATCTGCAATAAAACTAATATTATTTTTAAAATTGTATGGAAAAAAAGAGAAGATGAAAATTTTAGTTGAAATCTGACTCTGGTTTTTCTATTTCTTTTGGAGGTATCGCTTTCTTCGAAGCCTTCCACGTACACTGGCCCAGTATAACTACTTCAAGGTTTATCCCTGAGAAACTAAACAGCAAAGCTTCCTCTTTCTAAATTACTTGTTAACGTAGATGTAATTTTTACCTAATTCTTTTTATTCATGGTTTTAATGAGCAAATTAACAACACACCAAGAAAGAAATACCAAACCAGCAAAAATTTTATTGCTGAGTAGGAAACTTTCTCATCGATTGTAGGTTCTAAGTTGAGATTTGCAGGAAATAATTATTTAGAAAATTGTCTTGTCATAAATACAGTAAGTGCAGATTTATGTTATACAGTCAAATGGAAAGCAAATTTTATAAGTTATTTGAATTTAAATGATTTTATATATATATGTATATGATTCAGTTTATTGTAATTGAAGCACATAATTTACACATGTATCTTTTATTATAGAGTCTTTTTACTGTCAAATTATTGTGAGACATATAACATATAGTTGGTCACAGAGAAACCAGTTGTGCAAATTGATGAAGTTAATTATAATTGAAGCATAGTTTATTCGCATTTGTCATTCGTAAAGTTTTATTCATTGTTGAATTATCATAGGAAATGTTAAAATAATTTTATCCACAAAAGTTGATTGCAAAGAAATTATTTTAGAGGTTTATATTTGATTCATTCATAATATTACTTTACTGATTCAAATATTCATTTATAATTCTATACCTGATTCAAATTTGTTGTAACCATAATAGCACACATCTGCTTTTCATTATTTTTTTTTTCCTTTGTTGAGTAATTGAAGGAACTGTGACATTTATTCAGTTGGCGACCAAGGAATTTGTTTTGCATGATTCAGATTTATCATTGTCATATATAATCCATTCAATTTTATTATTAATATAATTTTAGCCCTTGATTTTACCTCTATCATTCCAGGCTTTATTTATTATTTAATTTTTATGTAATTATAAGAAATGAAAGAAAGATGATATTTATGCAGTTGATTACCAACTTAATAATGTATTGCTGTTATGATGTGAAGTATATGAAAATAATTAATTGTTAATCAGTTATCAAAGCATATATACCAGAGAATGACTATTCGGGATAGGATAGGACGTGATTGTCACTGCAAGTGACTGAGTCAAATAATTATCGATTTATTGAAAACGTTGATGAAGGTTAGGATGATTGACTTTTTTTAGTTCCGTAGATGACGAAAATGAATAGTTCTTGTATCACACATTATGTAGTCACACGTTTTTTATCACTTAATGCACAGTAATAACAAATCCGTTATCTTGTGATTAACTGGATGAATGCTTGCAAATATTGGCCAGTTTTTTCCATTTTTTAAAACTGTTTCGTATTACTCTAATTTTTTTTTCACAAGATGAAAATATAAGTGGATTCGAATCATTTGCTCTCTTACAACCTTAATTTTAGACTACGGCGTTGAATTGCTGAAATATACGAAATACAGATGAATGAAGGGATCAAGGAGAGAGAAATGCAAAGATTTAGTTTTATCAAATGAGTTGTAAGCGCCTGTTTACATGGAGGTGGGTTACCCCAGGAACGTGAGGCAACCAGCTTATATGGGGTAACCCGCCTATCTCATTTCAAATTTAACACGGTTACATGATAGGTGGGGTGATCATATCAGAGATTTTATGGACAGGCGGTTTACCCCGCCTAAACGGATTACATCACCTACCTGGGGTCCTCCTACCTCCATGTAAACAAGCCCTTACAGTAGATTCAGTGGCCATCGCAGGGAGATAGAGAAGCTGAAGTTTCGATTGTTACCCCTTCCTGAGAGCCTAACATCAGCCTTTCTATCTCCCTACGGCGGCCAATCTATTTCGGTTGATAAAACTCAATATATTCATTATACAGGTAATGTTTAAAATTTGGCACGACTTTTTCTCGTAAATGATCCTACTTTTGCAAGATAAAAAGGTTTGTTATATATTCAAACTTACCGTTCTCTTTTGTAATTTGCAGAATGTTTTAACAACTTGTTTATTGAAAATAATTATCTCAGTTAAGTGTCCTATTAATGTCTTAGTCGTCGACATATTTTGGTTGGTGATTACAGCGTAAATGGCAATACTCAAACTTTGGGCATGTTGTTACCCAGAATGTTCTAACTTGCATGATGTTCGCTTTGAAAAACTTTTTACATGTTGCCACTTTAATTATATTAATGAACACACTAGCTTTTCCAACTTAATCTTTAATCACATAAACTACAATTAATAAATCTTTTGTAAACTTTATGGTACTTTCGTAAGCAAATCACATCAATAAAATCATTTTTTAACTTTGCCTAACTACATTTTTAAACTTCTTCTTTGGTTTACGGCCTGGCTGTACCGCGAATGTTCGAGGTATTATTTTTCACTTCTTTTTTGGACACCTTTTCCAGTTTTATAAACTGTTTAGAAAATACCAGAAGTATGCACAAGTTTACGATGGTAAAGAAAATATGTCAGTATATGCTCCGTTAAAGAAAACATGTCATTTTCTGAAACCTTGTATCTATGCTTAGTTTTAGAACTGTTGACAAATATAACAACAGCGTGCAAAAAATAGCAGCTATGCCACTTTTACACCTAACAAATTACGCAACGCTGTTGTTTCATATAAACAGCAATAAGCATTTAGGGCTCTCAGATCAAATTGTAACATACCAGATTATCTTGAAATTAGAGAAACCTCAAAACGTGACCTTTTTTTGTTAGAAGCAGTCGTAAAATAGGAAATACTAATGTGCTAAGAGTAAAGTAGTGTAAAGAATGATCTACAATCTATTCGCATCCGCACAGTACACTCTGGTTGTCCCCCCAAACCCCCCCCCCCCCCCCCCCGCGTCATTTTTTGCCCACGTTGTTGTTTTCAAATACTCTTGGAAATATTTATTCCTCCCAGGAACATTTGAAAACAATGGTTTATTCAAAATATGGGGGGCATATGGGTATTGGGTGGCAGAGAAAGGAGGAAATTCACTTTATTAACAATAATGACAATACCTGAAATACATGCACCATTTTTGGTGGAATTTTTCAAGATGCAGAAATAGTGGCGTGCTTTGCTTACTTAGGCTGCATTGACCCTTCAATGCACGTCATCGCAGAGCTACAAATAAGTCACCATTTTTGGTGGAACAAATTAAATGTGGTCGGACTCAATCCAGGACGCATTATGCGTCGTAAAGGAAATTTTGCATGGCCTTAAGCGCGAAATTTGGAGGAAAACATACTGCATTGTCAATATGTCGTCTGTAGGACCATTCTCATGCGCTCAAAAATGAGGCTTCGTTTAAAACTTTGTCGAGACATCATGACCAGCCTCAGGTAAGATCATGTAGGACATTGTCCGATGATCAACTTCTATTTGCAGCTCTGCCATCGTGTACGTAGCTGTAGAGGAAGCGACACAATTATTCTAAGTTATATCATTCTATACACTTTTTTCAGTCATACAGGTAATGTTCGAATCTTGGAGGTTAATCCTGATGGTAACTATGTCAGAGTCTTCAACACTTCAAGCTTCAAAGTAAGTTAAATTATTTAGATGGATAGTGGAGATCCGTCTCGTTCAAAGCAAAAAAAGCTATTTTTGAATATGTAGAAGTTTAAAAATCCATGGTAGGTACGATTTTCTGTATACGGCTATTTCGAGAAAGGTTGTCGGAAAAAGTGCACGCGACAATCCCGAAAGGCATTTTGGGTGGTCTTAAGTTCACTCTTCTTTAAAGAAATTTGAAAGAATTGGTACGAAAGGCCGTGGTTATGTGTTTGCGAGTGCTAAAGGAAAGCAACAAAAGTAGATTCGATAGGTACAGTCGTCAGAAACAGCGTATTGATCATATCCCATATTACCTTTCGGGGTTGTCGCGTGCACATTTTTCCGACAACCTTTCTCGAAATAGCTATATGTGGACAGCTAACATGTGGCGGTTTGAGGCATCGATAACAAAGACGGAATAATCTGCAATTTTAAATATTATGTGGACAAAGTGATGTTCAAGTTCAGTGCTTCTGGTCTAGTATTTGGGTCGGTAGATTTCACAAGAGAAAGAATAAGAAAAGTTGTTAAATATATTTACCAAAATAATTGTAACTTGTTTCTTAGTGATATGTCTTTTTTTAACGCAGTGAGGTAAACCAAAATATGAAGCTTTTTTTTACCTGAATCTTCCTATACATACTCAACATGACCTGCCCGCCATTTTGCCTTGAATTCTATTAGGATGAAGAGATTGGTGGATTTATGATCCAACAGAATGTAGCTGGCAGGCCTGTTACAGTGTTCCGTTTTCCACCAAGGACTAGGCTTAGGGCTTTGACCCATGCGACAGTAAGTTTACTGTGCTGTGTTTCAACATCCTAAATAGCATCGTGGCTTTGTGTTTGCAAATACTGAGCCTTGAATACTGAATACTGTGAAGAAGGTCACGAAAACTACCGACATAATTTAGTGATCAGGCATGGGAAACAGACGTCTCGTTAACTACGTGTACTTTCTCGCTTGTTTATCCATTTCAAGGATTTTTTCGACTTAGCTTTAACTTTTATAGTTTTATTTAAAATTAGGAAGGCGCAATGATTGCTGTAAAGTTTTTTAAGTCGACCTCCTGAAAGTTCGCGAAGTGACCTCAAAGTTGACGACATCTCCAGATCAAGCTAATCAACAGTTCATAATACTGATTATTATTTATAGGTTTGGTCTGCACAAAGCCTAGCAAGACACAACCCTCCTTCAGACTTTTTGTGGAAAGATCAGCATAAGTGGGGGACTGGACCAGAGTGCACCACAATCCTTTGCAAGCCTAATGGACAGGTGGGTAGCTGTTTGGATTCTCTTGGATCCTCTTTAAAACGCTGTCGCGTATCCGCGTTGATTTCAGTGTTCAAAGGCCAATTTATCTTTTACTCTCCAGTTAACATTCGCGCGTAACCCTCTGAAGACATTGTTTTTGCAATGTCGCTCTCTCAGAGAGTTTTGGCGGTGAACACTTTTACTGCTAAATATTTAGTGACTTGGAAGTAGCCAATGAGAACGCACGCCGTTGAGGAAAAAATCGTGATGCACAATTACAATAAAATGTACGGTATAAGACACCGCTGTAACGTGCTCGCGTTATAACGAACACGTTTTACCTCTCCCTTGGCACTTGGTGATATCCATGCAGGCTGGAGGTTTTATTTCAACTTTGCATTTGGTGACCAAATTTCTCGTCAGGAACCCGTTATCCTGTTCTAGTCATAGCATAGTGCTCGTTTTCGAAAATCGGGAAATTTTGTCCTGCTATTATTACATAGGCTGTGTTGCAACCGACGCACGCATAGTTTAAATTAGTGGTATACTCTATACAGGCGGTTTGGAATGTCTTCGATGCAGGTTATCGTTGCAAGGTAACTTCAGATTGACACCGCTATTTTCATCTTGAACAAACCTACCCAAATCTGTTTAAGAAAACTCCCAAGAACTTAGCTTTTCCCAATACTTGAACTTGTAACTAAAGGTTTTAAAACACGATGTAATTTTAATGATAAACTTCACCGCGCTTTAGGCTGTGGCGTGGACCACCGCTGCTTACCCATTCGGTGTACCAAACCAAATTCCCACACGGGACACCGGACCAGTTGTCCCGCCAGACGGGGGACTGGAAAGAGAACGTGTCAAGGAGAGGACGTCCCCTCGCTCTCCTAGGTAAGAAGCTTTAAAATCAGAGCACTACGGTATAACGTCCATAACACTTTCTGTCACGGAGTAAATGATGGAGTCTTGAGAGGTGGTTTTAACTTTTGAGTCTGTGGACGAAATTCTGCAATATGACAATTCAAATTAAACCTTTCCAACAGTTCTTTCCTATGGTACTATTTGTTTGGTATGTAGTTCTAACTTTTGAGTCTATGGATGAAATCCTATGGTGTTACCATTCAAATGAAACCTCTTTCACAGTACTTTCTCATGATACTATTTATTTAGTGTGTAGTTGTAACTTTTGAGTCTGTGGATGAAATCTTATTGTGTTACCATTCAAATGAAACCTCTTCAACAGTACTTTCCCATAGTATTTTTTGTTTACGGGTTTTATAAAATTTTAACCCTGGCCCCTTTTAAGAGTGAAAGGGTTAAATAACATACTTATGGGATAGATCCAAGCGTGAAACGTGAATGGGAAAGGAAACCAACCTTTGTCATCACGAGCCCTCTTTTCTTCTGCTTGTTACGTTGACTAGTCTTTGCTTCTTGAAAGAGCATCATGGTCTGCAGAATTCTTTACTTTTACGAAGGGATGGTGGGATGGTATGATTAATTTCGTAGGGAAACAAACTGCATCCGTTGTTGACAGATTTTTTTCTTTGTCATTCTAACTCTCTCAGATCGAAAATCCCAGACCCTATACCGAGGGAGATAGAAGGAAAACCTTTCTCTAATCCCCCAACTGATCCTCTTCATCCGCACACTGTTCAAACCAGGACCAAGATCGGCGGCCATGATTCCATGAGCATGCACCCTCAAGCGAGGTCACAAAGTGAAAGGCCGGATCCAGCTGGGGCCAGTCGAACTGGAGGAGCTCCCTTAAGAAAGTTCACAGGGACTTCTTTGCCCAATAGCAAGGTTAGTGACAGGTTGTTCAATCGCCGTGATATTCCTAAATTTGCAATAGGCCGTTTGCACGATGGGGTCATTTTACTACAACGACCAGAATCCTTTTTGTTTTTCGTTTCATATTTAAATTTGGTAATCCCAGCGAGATTTAATTGGCAAAAGCCGTAATTTGCACAAGAAAGGAAAACCCTGAAGGATTCTGGTCGTAGTAGTAAATGATGTCATCGTGTAAATGGCCCATTGTGTATCGTTTTCTGGCCATCAGAAATAATGATAGTGATAATGATAGTAATTGGCTTGATCAAAGGAACACAATTACTGGTAACCGAGGAGTTTACATTGTGGCCCACAAATAATACAGGATAAAAAGGAATTGATAGAAATGAACATGACAAGTATGAGTCCCAACTGGCCAACGGGCTTCCGGATTGGACTGCTCGGTCACGCTGCCCCCAACAACCCGAGTGGTATAGCAGGGCCTGGTTACTCCGTCTTTTTGCGCAGTGACTTAACTTGCACAGCAATACCGGTTGGACTGGTTGTTGAGTTATTTTTAAATCGATTAATGACTTGGTTTTTTGATTGGTTGATTAAAAATAAGTATTCATTGATTGATTCCTGTTGTCGAAGGTGGTGGCAGTGGGGGGTGGAGGTGGTGGTGGTGGTGTAGGGAAAATAGAAAAAAAAAATTGTGTAGGCGTGAAATAATAAGTTTCTGGAGTAGTGGGAATGGGAGTGGAGTAAGTGAGAAATATTGTTTGAAGTTTAGTGCAAGTCTCACTGTTAAATTTTATTGACCGCAGAGCTCAAGTCCAAAGAATGGTCATGGTGGATCCATCCGTGTCCTTCCGGCAACCGATTTCAGTTCACCATCAGCAAAACATCAGGACAGATTAAGCCAAATCAACAGTCAGCAGAAAGTAGAGTTTCAGCCGCCGATGCCTCGACCCTATTCTGTGACAGCGCGCACATGGTAAGATCTTGAGAAACGTAAACGTATTCTCAAATTGCGGTAATTTTAATTTTCCTCACTGGCCTATTGCATTTCAATTTTACTTTCGGAAAGCTAAGGAGCTCTACAAATGTGAAAACATTAACTTGCTCTTAACCAACCAACGAACAAACAAACTTAACGCCATATGGCCTCGAATCCAGGTCCTGATCCCCTTACTAATCTGACCCACTCTTCGGTACGTACCTGGGAAAATATCTTGTCACCGCGATAATTCAAATCTGTTTACGTTTTCTGCTAACGCGCATCTTAGCAGAACAAAAAGAAGCAAGACGCAATTGTTGTCAATGAGATAAACCATTCTGACACATGACTGCATTAAAAGTCATCCAATGATAGTTATGTAACATGTTAATGTATCGTCATCATTTTTTCCATTATTATAGACCAAATATTATACAAGTTGCAAAGAAGCCAACAAGATTACAAGTGTTAGTGTCTGTTAGTAGAGTGGGGAAGTTTTGGAAGAAGACATAAAAGCATTGCACCAGAGCGTATAATTTATCGTCATTTAGTTGTGCTGGAATTGCGTCATTTTAAACGCCAACTGCCCGTTAAAATCTTGATAACTTGAACCAAATACAGGCTCATGCACTTTTACCTGGTCATGCAATTTCAACTTTAATATCTCGTGGACGGGAGTTGATCAGCTTAGTTGGCAGAAAGAAGCGCAACCTATGCGTTCTTTTTTACATATAGACCTTTCACCTCCCTACCCCTAGCCTCGAGGAAAGCATTAATTTTGGGACCTTTTCTGAAACATTTCACCCCAAAATAGATCTTCAATGAAACAGTAATGACCTACAAGCGTCACAATGGAAGACTCTAAAAAGAGTAAACCCCGGTCAAAAATTGGACTTGTAGGCGTAAACTCTTTAAAGGATCCTGTCCCCTGTTCAACCCATGTAAGAGCCCGAGGAACAATACATCAGTATGCAAAGCAGACCACACCCTCTTTCACCTCAGTATTGGGGGCACAAATCGGAGATGGCTTATGTCATCGGGAATTTTCTGTGCCAGTTTTTCAAATTGTTTGAAGGGAGCTCGTCTTAGGGTAAGTAACTCTCCTATAAATTTTTCAGACGCAAGATTTTTCAATATCAGGAGGAAGTTATACACTTGAAACGCACTTTTAAAACATTCGTTTCGTGTGGTTATTAACAAGAACAAAATTAATTGTCAATTACTATATAAATGAACTCGGAGGAAGCGATGTCTAAACTTGTAGTCTTTGAGAAAAGTTTCACCTTGTGAACTATTGCGTACTTGAGTGTGTGACATTGACAAAGGCCACTAAATAATGTACAATTTAATGTCATGATGTTACTTTCCAATAAAAATTGCACACAAACAGAGGAAAAACAGTGTCTCTGATTGATACTCGGAGAAACGTTTATTAAACGGACAGCATAACGCTTCAACGGGCACGACCGTTAGAAAATCCCACGTCTTTCTTCCAGGGGCGTATCTACCTGTGCGCGGTACGCACGTGCGTAGGAATTTAATAGATGTACCGTATTCTCTCGATTAATCGCCGGATCTTGAAGGGAATGTTGTGAACAAACCCCTCAGACGTCTATTTGTAGTACGATAAACTTGCGCTGTAAAGTCAAGAAAAATGACCAAAAAAACTTTTCTCTAGAAATAGGAGGCCAGAACAAACTGCAGATTGAAACAAACGCCGGGTTTACAAGACCAAGTTGAATTAAACGCGAGGGGTGTGTTTCATTGAGAAAACACCGTGATGGGAGCCCGCGCTCCCCTCCTGGGAGGAGGAACTAGTGACGGAATTCGAGCCCAGCCAAATAACAAACAACCCAGGGTTGAGTGGTTTAATGGCTACGGAAATGTTATCCTGACTGTAACATACACGACAAACCTTAAAGGGATGATAGGTAGGGTAGGCTTGGGGTTTCATTTGTTGTAGCGCTATTGGTCATTTCGGCATTACATAACCTGAATTGCAGCCCTTCCTAAAAAGCAGGGATTCTCACAGTCGGTTAGTGCGCCGCCTTCCGTTCGGCGGGGTTCCGAGTTCAATTCTCAGGTTTGAGCTCAAATCCTTGTTTCTTCCTTTTTTCTTTCCCTGTTGCGTGAAACGGAGCAGTAATAGAGAGAGGGAGAGAGAGGGTGGGGGAACATGAGCGCACTATGGGCTTCAAGTTTGGCATTAGTGAGTTACCGTTGTAAAAATAAGAACCTTTATCTTTTAGCCTAAGGGGTTAGGGAGGGTGATATTTGAAGGAAAGATGGGGCAAGGGATTAACCCCAACCAAGATGAAAAATGTGCGTAAACTCACCACTTCATTGGATACATTATTTTATTCTTTCCATGAAAAGGACATACTTCGTCCTTTACTTCTTTTTTATTCGATTCAGTAACTATTACTATCGTTAATGTAAGTCGCTTGTTCAATAGTTATATATATATATTAACCATTTGTCTACACTCTTTGTTAACCCGATAATCACCGATATTTGTTCAGCAACTATTTATTCATTTATTTATTAAGTTATTGATAATTCTGCCATTTATTTTTCCTAGATCAGGGCCGGTTTACACGCCAACATTAGTTCCCTGCACGATCTATCTGCCCAGCGCTAATTGTACACGCTACTATTTACATGGCTGGCCCCTCTATCTAAAGGAAAACGCAAATCAGCCTAACGTCGTACCTATTTCAAAAATCCGTAGTAATAAGATCCCTATACTATTTGAGGTTGTTTCCGGCACTGTTCAAAGTCAGTTGAAAGTCTGCTTAAGGGACGGACCATTAGAAAAGTTATTATTTTCGAGCGGCAGGAATTTTTTTTCGTTATCAAATTCCTTGAATGAAATTTTTTTAGACCGTAGCATGAATATTTTTTAGGGTTAATTGACGTGCATGAATTTTTTTCATTTAATTTTCCCTTGCGCGAATATTTTTTTGGTACTTCGCCTCTCCCCCCCCCCCTCCCCCTTATAAGTTTTCTAATGGTCCGTCCCTAACCTATAGCGACCCTGAGTAGGTCATTAAGCCTGCAGAATAGAAAGCCATAGGTGTCCACTTCAGGAGGACCATGCGCTTTCCGGGACATTATTGTACCAGTCCTATTGTTCGATCAGGAAAGAAACAAAACTTGAGCAACCGAGTCTCTATCAACCGACTTTGAGGTGCCGTTGGCTAAGGCTGGAGTTTTAAAGATGCCACAACGGCGGGGGCAACGATAACGTTAAAATAGCAATAGATTGAGGCGATGTTAATAATAATAATAATAATAATAATAATAATAATAATAATAATAATAATAATTGACACCTATATAGCGCAATTTCAATAAAAATGCTCGATTGCGCTTCACAGAAGTTCTAAAAGCAATAAAATAAAAATAATTCTCAATATATAGGCATATACAAGTAAAAATTAAGAACCTAGTCATGAAAAAACTTGGAAAAATAACAATGTTTTCAAATTCATTTTAAAAGTTGATGGATTTATGGTCGTCCGCATGTCACGTGGTAGGATGTTCACAAAACAACAGACGAATTGTAAATTTGCTTTGTTCAAAGGGAACCGCTTGATATTTAATTCACTTCATACGGAACTTTGAACGGCTAGACGTCTTAAGTTTCGTACGGGTAAGATGGTTCCGTGTGAACAGAACAACTAAACGCACGAATTTTCAACCGGTGGAAATCCGTGCATTGCCATGTGAACGCAGCCTGAATGTGCAAAACAACAACTCTGTACGTCACTGCACAACTACGACGTGAAATGCCTAATTTCAGGTGTACGTTGTAGAGGACGTAAATAAGCTACGACGAAATTTTCTTGCTGTATTTCTGAATTTGGATATGGTTCTAATTCTCAGGAATGCAACTCCGAAAGAGTTCCCTTCCATTTGACAAAGTAAGCGAATTGGAAAAATCGCATTCACTTTTTAAGTGACGTTTTCGCCCACGTCGCCGTGGCGATCGGCATCTTAAACTCCCTACTGTTTCGAGTGGAGCCTCTCAAATAGTTAAAAATTTATACGTCAAAATTAAGAGCAAAAAGTCACTAGAGTCTTGAATATTAGGATAATACATCGGAATTTCAAGTCACGGCAGTGATGTCAGTACATTCTGATAATCAGCGTCTTATCATTTTAGGGGCAGTAGGAGAGTGCTTTTTGGAAAACTCTACGGGCCTTGAAAATAGTTCTGGTCGGCTTGTTCTAGAACCCTTGCCATCTTTCTATTAGCTTCTTTATCAAGGAGCTAGTTTTCTTTGAACCGTTTTTCTCGATGCCATATTAAAAACTGATACACATTTGGAAAAACAAATTATTAAAACCCAGTGCTAGCAGATAGGTCGATTTCAAATAATCCTTTCGGTGTGGCGGAAAGTTCGAGTTAAGTTTTTTCGGATTGCATTTCTGGAGCTGTTTTTGATTTACCACGATGTACCTCAGCTTTAGATTCAGGCGATTTTTCCCCAGTGGGCTTCTCACTTTGAGCACCCGAAGCGTCACCCTCGTGTGTGGCTGCGGCGTCGTCATCTTCGTTTTCCTGTAACGATGTTGTCTTTCGATAGGAAACTTGCACGCGAGAACGATGTTCATCTTGGTTGCTGGATTCACGAATGTAACACGAACAAAATCCAACGCCTACGATTATCTGCAAAGCAATTGCACTATATTTTGGTTCTATTAAAACTAATGAAATTAACATGGTTTAGGAGATTGAAAAGCAACAATCTTTAACTGGCTTACTTCGGGACCCTCTAGTTACTGTTTTTTACTGGGAATCAGCACTGGCGCCATTTTCACAATTCGGGTTTACTAAGCCTCGCTTGGACTTGAAAATTGAGTCCAGAGAAGCGGTTGAAGAATAGGAACTACATCGACGTATAGTTCTGGTACTAATAAAATTTCCGCGTACACATTTTCTAGAAAGGAGGAAGAAGGGATCTTCTTGGTTAGGTAGATTTAAGTGTGTACATGTGTCACTATATAGACTTCTTAGGTTTTACAGATCACGTACATTGCATTGCTCTCCTGGATGAATACAAGACGAAATCCCACGCCTCAGCATCAGACTTCTTTTTGAAAATGTGCATTGGATTTTATATGCGGATACGGTGTTCACTTACCTGAATTATGGCAGCAACAATGCCTCCAATACCAATAACGAGTAAATCTGTATTCATCTTATCCACAGCAACCTTTAAACAACCCTGACAATAAAATTAAGAAAGAAGAAACAATATCATAACCATAATTATAATTATAATCATAATCATAATGAAAATCATAATCTTAATTATATTCATATTCGTAATCATAATCATAATCATAATCATAATCATAATCATAATTATCATAATTATCATAATCATAATCACATGCAAGAGCAGAAGCAGGAGGGGTATCCTAAGAAGTGAGAAAGGGAGTGCCCGAACAATTATCCAGGAACTTCACCGCCCTAGGTACATATCGAAAAACTGAAATCCAGAAATATTAGCTTCAAAATTTTCAACATTTAAAATACAAAAGTTTAAATAGCTATCGAGATAGCTTAGGCTTTTCAATCCGTTTTATTATCGGCACCCTGAATTTTCGTAGAAATAACCTGGTACACAGTCCCATTAAGAAATCCTTCTTTCATTTATCGACGATCCCAAAAAGGGCATTCTTATGCGTAACACTGAGGGCCTTGTGATTGAACAAATTGATGGTTTGTAAAAGATAATTCTCATTTCTAAATACTGAACCAATTGGCTATCACAGGTTTATTTTATGGCACTGGAAGCCCTCTCAGTCGCACAGGGTACCACAAATCGGATAAAAGAAAACAAAACAAAAAAGAAGAATAAAAGAAAAGATGACGGCAATAAAAAAACAAAGGAAAAAAAAATCATGATGTTTAGTCATGTTACAGTTCACATCACAACAATTGAATATCGCACCTGACGTTTAATCTTGCCTAATTCGAACTCAAACCCGCAAGCATGTTTTTGTTCTAGGCAACAGCTATCTGGTACTTTGTCATATCTGTGACCTCCATAAATGGTGTTTCGCCAATCAGCATAATTTATTACTCCACAACACTTGTCCTGAAAGATAAGATAATATTCTTTGGAAGGCGAAAATGATAAAAAAAAAGGTAAAACAAGAAAAAAAAAATAGTAAAGGCGCAAATGAGCCAAGGGCCAAAACGGCCGGAGCTTATCCCCGATTCCATTGCATGAGGCGTGCTAGGGAGTATTGCTACTCCCCGCTGGACGGGAAACTAGTCAATCGCAGGATTACGCCCAGCGGTACCCATTTATTCCCCTGGTTGAAGAGAGACAAAGTGGAGAAAAATTCCTTGTCTAAGGAAACAACGCGACAGGCGAAGCTTGAACCCCGGACCTCCAGATCCGAAGTTCGAGGTGTTAACTGCTCGGCTACACACGCCTCCACAGATGACAGCCCATATTTTCTGAAGTATAGCGCAGCCTTACTGAATCGGGCCAATACGGACCGATTTGTCAGTCCGTGAGTTTTGGTAAATTGTATATTTGACCTCAGGATGAACCCTGGTCCTCCAATCCAGATCGGGAGTTCGAGGTGTTAACCGCTCGGCAACAGACGCCTCCGCGATAAAAAAATAGGTCAAGATGAAAATGAAGACAGTGTAATCATCAATTATTGCAAGGGCATCGTGATGGTATAAGAAGAAAGAATGAATCATAGATCCCAATATCTTCGCCTTAACAAAATTTATTGTCCTCCCTTGGTTAACTACAGTCGACACTCTCGTAACCGACCACCTCAGAAATTCGGAAAAGTGATTTTAACTAGAGCTGGTCGCTTATGAGAATGAACTCTCGTAAGTGACCGCCTGGTGAAAAAATAGAGGGTGGTCGCTTACCAGAGCTTCAGAATTAACTCATTCATAATTCATAAAGGAAAAAAGAAATTTAAATGTTTGATGAGTGTCTTCATATCTGTAGACACGGCTAAACTTTAAGTCCAATTTTTTTAGACCAAAATAGCACAGTTAAAATCTACAAATTAGTGCAAGAATGAGTTGATCTACATCACAAGATTTTGAAGCTGTTCAAAAAAACTCACTGTTCGTGTTTTTTCGGGTGTTGCTTTATATGAATAAGACTTTGAGTGGTCGCTTACGAAAGCGTAAAAACCAAGGAAAAGTCCAGTTGGGTAATCTCAAAAGTGGTCGCAGTCGCTTACGAGAGATTTTCATCAAAACGTTTAAATCACAGCTCAAACGGGGTTGCAGAAGGTGGTCGTAACCAGGAGCTGGTCGCGCACGAGAGTAGTCGTAAGGAGAGCTTCGACTGTAATGATGTAATTTTACGAGCAGAATCAGGAAAAAAAACACATTACTATAAACTATCCAAGATCAACACCATGCAAGACAGAGACGAGGCAGCTGAGCTGTTTTGGTCTTTAAGCAGTGCTGACTGCTGAACTCAAAATAAATTGGGCAAAAGATGCACAGCTACATATTGGAAGACGAAATAGCCAAAGATTGGCTAAAATGATAGAAAGAAAAGGCAGAAATACCTTTCGATAGATATAAACTGCCTTTTGGGGAATGTCCACAAAGAAAGACAAAACACTGAAAAGGATCTGTTCAGGAAATGTTTTGAGAAAGCCTCCCTGAAAGTATTTATGTTTTGAGCTTGAGAATATTTCAAATGAACGATAAAACAGTTTTTGGAATGGGGCTGAATATTGATGTGTGGAATTATGCCAATCGATCTTTTGAAAGACGTAATTTTTCATATCAAACCCTGCGAACTCCCAAATGCCCAACAAATACCTCAGGAACATGGTTGGGGGAAAGCTTTGAACTGCCTGAGCATTAAGAATAAAAGTTGGAGGAGTAAATTCATTATCAACTAACCTCCTTTTGTAATTTGTCGATATTAACCAATGTTTCATACAGTCCCGTCTTTCCATACACTCCTATCTTTTCCTTTAAGTCCTCTTTAAACTTACTCTTCAGCTAGACAGAGTTGGTTAAAATTAGTAACAAAAGTTACAACAAATGTAGGAAATAAAAACCTTCCTTTTATTGTTACAGGAGGATACACTGTAAGTGGCTGTGGGTGAATTATATATTCACACAGCTAGGTTCAGGGTCGCCACCAAATTCGATTCCCATTTACAAGGATTTTATATTGGCTGATACCCAGATATATGAATTAAGTTACTTTTTCTGTACCCGTTCCACATTTCTATACCTCTCTTCCCTAAAGTTTACTTAGTGTTTACAAACGGTGCTGTAAGTGCCAGGGTTTCCCTAAAGCGGCTAAAAAGTAAAATAACAAAGGTCGAGCGAGTTAGTTTATGACATCAGTTTTCACTGCTTATGACCGCGCATGACAAAAAAATTGCTCGGGTTATTAAGACGGAATCCACCAGGAAATTAAGTGGTACTAATTTTAATTTTCAGTGGATAAAAACCTTGTACCAGAATAATTTAAAGAAATTGCATTCTTTTTAACATTTTTTATGGGCTAAAGATGTAATAAATCATTTTTAGTGAAACCAAAGAAAATTTCTCATGGATGTCAGAGAAAATGAATGTCAAATTTCACAAGAATTGTGATTACACATGCCAGGTAAAATTATGAAAATTTCATGTGTAACATGTAACTTTGTGAAATTTGACAGTCGTTTTCCCGGGCTTCCATGCAGGGACCGCGGAGGGGGAGGGGCTGGTAGGGCCGCGGCCCCACCACTTTTTTGCGCCCCCGCCCCCACTTTTGCGCTGAAAAGAAAAATAATTGAAATAATAAAAAAAAAGACTTGAAACAAGTTTTTTTCCGTCTATATTCCGCTATATTCTCTTTATTTTCTTTAATTTCAAACGCCAGGCATTTTGTGGGGCTCTTGTACTTTTCGCGGTAATTGTGCCCTGGGGCCGACTGGCCCCTTGATCAAACGCCATGCCTTGGCCACCCCTTCGCTTCGTTCGGCAGCGCGTTTTGTACTTCCAGCTCCGGCAGAGTTTTTTATCAGTTTTATCAAACGAAATGAAGAGAATTACTAGATTTTTCAAGCCAAACGAAGGTGATTAGTTGTTTTGAGTTGATAAAAGTTTTATATTTTGTCTTTCTCCTTTGGAATCAATGAAATATTCGATGGCAAGAAGAATTACATTACTTGAAGAGTGAACGGCCATAGTTAGAAATTTTTCAGATCACTTCAGTGTAGTATTTTCTATACTAAAATTGTAATCGCGTCTTTTCTTGCATTGAATCTGAACTGACCGTGTATGTTGGTCGTTTATTAGAGTTAGCTGGGACTTCGTCAAAGTCTGTAAGCTCTGTAGAAAAGACGACAACTACTTGCAGTGAAAATGGTGAGTTTGAGTTTGACCTGTAAACATTTCAATATATTGTTAAAAGTTTCATTTTTTGGAAGTGCGAGTTGTTTCTGACTAATATTCGTTAAGTGTAATTGGATTTTTGGTGATGGGTTATATATTTATTCTATTTATAACATTCTACTTATTGTCAGCAATCCTGTAATTTAGCACACACATTTGCTGGACGGAATGAAAATCGTATG
Source organism: Porites rus (assembly GCA_964035705.1). Lineage (NCBI taxonomy): Eukaryota > Metazoa > Cnidaria > Anthozoa > Scleractinia > Poritidae > Porites > Porites rus. The sequence goes on along the minus strand of OZ037997.1, from coordinate 27,933,289 downwards.
AAGAATTTCGGTATCTTCACTAATGCCGACCTATAAAGAGAAACAAATACTGGATAAAGTATGCAAAGTCACGCGACAGAAACAAATAAAATACTATGATTTTATTCCTTTTTTCGATTTTCAATATGAAAAAATCATTTTCAATTGTCGGCCCTCCCACATTTCACCTTGCTCCGCGGCCCCTGCCATGAGAAATTTTCTTTGGTTTTACTACAGATGACTTATCACTTCTTTAGCCCTTAAAAAATTTAAAAAAATGCAATTATGCTTTAAATTATTCTGGTATAAGATTTTTGTCCACTGCAAATCAAAATTACTCAATGTCCTGGTGGATTCCGTCTTAAAGTGTTAAAAAGTCAAACTGCAAAGCGAAATAATGGGTAGTTAGAATTTTTACGGAATTGCAATCTGAAAAGAATGATTTTTGACTTATTCTTTGCTTGGTAACCCGTCCTGGATTTTGAAATGAATTGTTTTTGGCGTTTTCTCGTTACGTAACCGGGCGACGTTTTTTCCATTTTTCCCAGCTCTGCACTACCGACCGTACGATTGACCGAAAAAGTGACAAGGCGCGGCTGCTCAGCTGGTTCTCGGAAAATGGCCCAAGCACATCTGTTTGACATGTGAAGAAGTTTAGTGCGAAAACGAAAAGATAGCAAGAAAAGCCAAAAATACGACTCCAAGGATGACAACTGCTACACAATCGACTAATATTAATATGCCGTCAGATCCTGACACTGCCGAGAAGTTGGAGGCAAAAGTTTTGAGGATGGAAACTTCACATAGAGGTAAGTTTTATAATATGCGCTTGGGAATATAGGACAAATAAAAAACACACAAAAAAGTTTGCATCTGCAGATGAAAATGTTTTTAAAGTTGATTTGTGGCTGTAAGTAATGCCTATTTTGCCGCGACCAGGATCTCAGCATCTTTGGGTAAAATTCGCGGATTTTATAATGGTAACTGCCAGCTAAGGCATATAAACTTAATAAAATTATCCGTACCCTAGCATTTCAAACGTTTGCCTCAACAATTAGTATTGTGATTAATTGTCCTCTGAAAACAACAATTTTCAAAAACTGTATATTACTCTAAGGGGGTGTTTACATGAGAAAACTCGCACCGGCACGAGTTTCATACCGGCATGACTGTTTTGTGTTGTATGGCGTCTACATGATGACTGGGTCATTTCACATCTCGTTATTTGAAGGTATACTTCATGTTCATTGATAAAATACACGTAAGATTCAAAATCGCAAACGTTGCGCATGCGCTACCCATAATCCAGTCTACAGGCACACCAATTTCACACCGAAACGTGTGGTTGTTTCGCCTTTACATGATATGGTTGTGAGATTTTGTAACGGAGTGAAATTCTTGCCTCGTTACAACAACCAGGGTGAACTCACACCGGAGTGACTTGCGCTGGCATGACATTTTGTGGTGGTATCATGTAAACAAATGTAGAGCCATGAGAGGGCACGGGAGTGAACTCACTGCTGTGCGAAAGTCGCCCTGGTGTCATGTAAACAACCCTTAGATTATTTTATGCAAACATCACTTAATCCTGGTAACTAAAAGTCACAAGTTTAATTTAGACATGTTTTACCCTTTTGGAGTAGTCTACCCCAAGACCTCCGGCAACCAATGCAAGAAGAGCTGATGCTAATAGTAGGGCTGTTAACTAAAAGGAATAAGGAGAAACAACTCTTTAGTAACATGATTACCGGTATTTTAAAGTTTTCCTCCCATCCCAAGGTCCTGCAGGAGAATATTATTGTTTGTGTTTATACATGTAAGAAGGGTAAGGTTAGGTGTTTGTTGTAATATACATGAAATGGCTTAGTTTATGCAAATGTTACCATATCTGTCAAGAAACAAAAACTGACAACAACAACTAAAATACAGTGGGTTGCAGTGATGATGTTATGTTGGTTGTGTATTTGCCGTGGGACAGCTGGAGTGTAAGGGTTATATCATAATGCAGGACTTTTACACCTCCTTGTTCCTAAAAATTTTGTGTACCTCCTCTAGTCCTATGCCCAAGATACTTCCTAATGCACAAGGAAACCTTTTAAGTGCTGGTAACCATGAAATAGTTCAAGTATTGCTAGTATTCCAGGATTATATAGGAAATACCCTACCATAAATTTTGATGTGATGTTCAGGTGGTACATGTAACTAGAGTTTTTTTAAAATTCTGAACTAGCCTGTGAACATGAGGCTCTCAGGTGGGGTATAGAATTAAGAGAAACTCTTTCTCTTCTAGAAGTCTACCATATCATGAATCAGTGAATCAATATTTCATTAAAGGTCCTGAAAAAAAGAAATAATTTTCTTACCACTGCTACTGTTTTCTTCAGGTCACAAAAGTTCGCTTTTTTGATCCAGCAGCATAACAGAACAGCCCAAAAAATTCCATCAATCAAGCTTAAAATTCCAGCCACAAGAAGAACAATAGGGGCTCTTTGTATAGGTAAGCTAGTAGAAATTGCAGCATGTGTTTTTTCTTCAACAATCACTGCACTACCAGCACTAATCATGAAAATACCAGTCAGCTGCAAAAATTGTTGCAAAAAATGTAAGAAGGATGCTGTCTTTCTTAATAAAGGCAGCATCCTTCTAATATTGTAATTGTAGAGTAGACCAGACAATACTCTAATTAACAAGCCTTAATGTCCTGGCCCTGGTTGTTTAAACGTTGGATAGCGCTATCCACCGAATAGGTAATTATCCAGCGGATAAGTATTACAGAAATCAATTACGCTATCCACTGGATACAGATTTATCCGGTGGATAGTGCTATCCAACGTTTGAACAACCGGGGCCTGTTGGCTTGAATTGTTCTTTAACAAAAATAATTCCAGCAGCAAGTAACAACATACACCTTCTTATAATAAACTAAAGATATTGCTAAACCTCGTCCCCAGGGCTTTTTCCCTTAATAAATGGGTGGGGCGCCCCACCCATTTATTAAGGGAAAAGCCCTGGGGAGGAGATTGGATATTGCTTGGGTACATATAGAAGAGGCTACTACTTTAAGAGCAAGGTTTTTTTTTTTCTGGGGGGTGGGGGTTCAAGACCTCATTTAATATGATCTCTTATTAAGAAAGATGGCCCTTTGTACCCCTGCCCTGCCCCTCCCCCCAGGATGATTGCCCATTCAGTTTACTCGTACACTATACTAATTTGTTCCTGTGTTTCACAACATACCAGTGCACAAACAGTCAGGCCTGGAAGGTATTTTTTTTTAATGAACCTTTCCTGGCTATCCTCTGCTTCCATTTCAATCATATGAATGAACTGTGGTGGGAAAGATATAGAAAAGAGCAAATTAAAATTAATTGCCAAGTAGTGCATGTAAGGTAGTCCGGATTCTGAAATGCACGAAATTTTTGTTTATAAAATCTGGAATTCTTGGGTTTGGAATCCATAATTCAGCTAAACAACATCTGGAATCCCGTTAAAGGAATCCAAGTTCCACTAACAAGGAATGCAGGATGCAGTACCTGAATCAGTAATCCACAGTATGGAATCTAAAATCCCAGAATGACCCAAGTGTCCGCTTAATGGAGGATGTCCGCTTAATAGAGGTTTGTAAAACTTACCCAATCTTTGTTAACGATTAACATTCAACGGTTACTCAGTACTGTGATACAGTTCCATGTTGGTAAGGAAGCTATCCAGAGTTCAAGTTCATTACCTTCATTGCCAAATTTAATTTGTTTGTAAATGCAAAAACATTAACCTACTACAGCTCGTGTTTCAAGGACGTAATCCAATACTAACATAGTCAATTCGGTCCGGTGTCCGCTTAATAGAGGTTTTTAACAATAGAAATAACCAGTTACAATTGATTTTAGGTGTCTGCGTCCGCCTAATAGAGGTGTCCGCTGAATAGGGGTTCGTTATAAAGATAATAAATAATAAATAAACTCTATCTATATAGCGTTAACTGTTCTAGGCGCTTAACAAAAAATGTATTTAAACTCTAAAAAATCTAACAACTACATTTATAAGTATGAAAAATAAATAAGAATCTATTTATAAATTAAGAAAAAGCACGTTAATTTCGGGACCCGGCTTACTGTTCGCTTAATAGAGGGTGTCCGCTTAATTGGGTGTCCACTTAATAGAGGCTTCACTGAACATGCTGGGTAAGGTGGGCACGTAAATATCCGAAACAAAAATGGGGCACGAGCTCAAATTGCTCAAACTAAATAGAGAGTAATTATACTTAGTCCGTATCAGACGAAACTATACCACATAATGAATAAGGTTGTGTCACATTCCACGCTTTTTCCTGTTGCATGTAAATTTCACTTTTTATATCAATAAAGGATAGCTGAAACCAACATGTCTTGACGAGAGGACGAAATGAAAAGATTTAAAAGCCTCATTTCCCCAACGTTATATAAAATGTAACAGATTCATTTGTAAAACTTTCATTTATATATAACCCTAACTTTAAAACACTGAGAGATGATACGAGGTAAAGCGAAATTCTATTTAAGGCATATCTTTTTTATAGCGCTATACCTCTTAGCAACGCTTAGTAATTTATGACGGGCGACATGGACACAAGGAAGTATTTGCCATTAGAAACGGAAAGTTTTTACGAGTCTAACGATAACACCGAAATCTTTTTGCCCGGACAGCTTTCTCGAATGATGGAGCAGAAGCTTGCAAATAATACTAACCGGTCACAACGGATCTGCTGCCGAAGCAGAGCAGATCCTACGAAGGTTGCACGATGCTTCCTTATATCTGTTATCTTTCAAATCGCGTTTCCTCTCATGGTATTATGACTTTCCAGAGCCTAATAACGAAATATCCAGGCAGCTGATATTGATACTAGGAAGCCCTCAGCCATATTCAAAACATCGACAGACAAAGAGTAATATTTTCAGGCGATGTTGACTCCGAGCAATCGAGTTCAGATCAAATTGTTGACAAATTCTTTTGTTGCTATCAACTTTGAGCAAGGCTATCAAATTTCTTCAGTGCAGTGTCATGTCATGCGCGTGTTTTTCGATGACATTATGTTCCTTATCCTGTAAACATTAAAACTGACGAATATAACGACTCTTTTAATAAACGCACGAAACGAACTTGTAACAAATTCAAAATGCACACCATTTAATTGCACCATTGCATCATTTTAAGATGTTGATACTTCTCGAAGGATTGCGTGATTCTTCGGACTGTGACGGTTGTATTGTGTCTCAACAAAACATAGCGATAAAATGTATAATAAAATAAATCCTTTCGAAGGTTATTTAGGTGCCCATCGTATAAAGATGATTTTGTTAAGAAATCACTAAAGCTCAAATTTTTCTTGCAGAAAGCAGAGTCATAAACTGGGCCTCTTGTTTCTATCGTTCGCTGTATTAAAGATGGTGAGTCGCGTGACCAAGTTTATCAATTTGCTATGGTACAGACAAGCTTTGTTCACGTCATGTAAATGTTCATTTTTATCATTGTCTTTATTTTTAATTTTGTACAAATCTGAATCTGTTTATACGGACCGAAACTGTGGCTTGACTTTGGTGTTAAGTGTAGAGAAAAAATACTCTCCGATCTCGTTTTCATAGATCCCAGGCGCATAACCACACCCTATTAAATAAAACGTCCTTTACTCTAAAGTGTATACTAGCTCGTACATGTTTTAATTTATCTAAAAGCGCGATGAAGTCAACCCTTGCTTATCCCGCGGAAACAACACTTAATTTCGCTAGGACTGTAATACTAATCGTCGTGTTGAAATCAGCTATCATTTGAATACGAACCCGACTACAGTATGCTATCAAAATCATGAAATAAATAATACTTGTTCCATACCTGTAAATCTTTCCTTGCTTGTAATCAAACAGCGATTCCTGACATGGCATTAGTCCGTTTCGGTTCGATGACTAACTTGAGCCCTCATATTTCCGCTTTCTCTAGCTTTGCAATTCCCTGTTCTGAATAATTATAATCACGTGTCTGGCGTGATAAGTTGAAAGCGCATTGAAAAATTTAACTGGTCTGTAGGTTGGACAGGATATATAGCATATAGTTAAAAAATATGTTTCTTAATATATTTAGTAATATGGTTCGAGTTTATAACGGGTAAATTCGCGTAATTTTTAACGAAGAGAAAATGAATTGTATTTACCAGAGGAGCCGATACGGCAGTGATCATACGACGAACGAACAGGCATATAGTTAAAAATTACTGACACATATCAGGTGACATCACGCAATACACCGAGCTGAAGGCTTCAGCTGTCCGTATGTTCGGGTATAGGATGCTGCTAGCAACAAGATTTAAACGACAAGGAAGCGTTGTGCAACCTTCACAGGATCTGCTTGTTAATATACAGGTACGTTAATTTCGCAACCTTCTTTTCCGTGTATGGAATAGGTAACATGAAGCCATAGGCAGTCACACGTAATGTATACCGGTAATAACTAACAATACAATATCAGGATTATAGATTGACAAACGAGGATCAGAACTGAGGAGCCGGAGGTAGTGAATAAATACTTATTAGTGTATACTACCCGCGAGAGCAAAACTCGGCAAAATGCCATTTAAACCGGCCAGCGAAGTTAAGGTGATTTGCTGGTTTTGCACTGCGCATCTCTTACTGCGCATGACAAGATGGCCGCCGTGAAAAAGAGCATTCAAGGTAACATTATTAAAATTAAGTTGACTGAAGAGAAACGCTATAAGAATTTTAGGTTGTGGTTGATTCTTGCCGAGATGAGACTCAGTAGGTTGGGAATGTGCATAACGTAAGCAGTACGCGTGTTACTGAGTTCGACTTTCTTACGGAGAACCTCGATAGTGGACATCAAACGTGTGCTACCTCACTTTAATTTCCATTTAAGCGCACTCTTTATCACATTGCGTCCTAACTGTGATATCTCGATGTAAAATCTGAAAAAACGGATTATTTAATGCCTCCTTCCCCCTTCCACATACATGCCGTTTTGAAACTCTCCCTAGTCCTCTCTCAATAATCGGAGAAAATGCATGTGGTGCGCACTTTCTGCAGCTCTGCCGCAAAAACGAGTACGGTGACCCCATTTTTTATTTCATGATTTTAATAAGAACAGTGCTTCCTTTCAATAAGAAAACAATTGGCATAAATCTATGTTCAGTTTTTTGGCAATTTTACTAAATTGTACGGATTGAGCTACAACGAGTCGAAAAGCTCGTTTCCAAATTAAGTCTACTTTGGAGCGTAAAGTAAAAGCAAGGGCATAAAAAGGCATTTTTCTGGTACGTTAGTAGATAAAAATTACATTTAAATCAAATTCTGTGCGATACCACTTGCATCATCGAGAAAATCTCCCCTTTTTGTCTAGTTTTGGGCCGCGCGCGGTTTTTGCCAAAGGGTCCTAAATAGCCGTATTTGTCAGCATTGTGACGTCAAAACGAGCACGGTAACCGACACTTTTAATCACTTTTTTGTCATCTTCTTGACTTGTTGCATCAGTGTACCAAGTTTCATCTACAGTCTATGTTAGATTCTTTTACTAAGGAATCACCTAAAACGTGAATGCGAGCTTTGTTTTGAAATTGACCAGGACAAATCAAAAGACCATGGTAAAGGGCCGTAAAGGAATACTTAATTGGAACTAATACATATTTTTTTTTACCACTCTTCAGTCGAATATTGAGCTCCGGTCCTCTTTTGTCGATCACCGGTATTGACGGGCTGCCTGTGGAATAGAGTAGGTATAAGCAGTTCCGGGCATAATGATTTCGGTATTATCACTACTCATTTAGTAACAGTCTTTGTTGTTTCCGAAAGAAAAATACCCCCTTTTGCGATTGGTCGCTTAACAATAGGCAACAATTCTCCGTATTTGCCTGTAATCATTCTAAACCGCCACTTGCCTTGAAAAAAGGGTGACATCTGTTACTCTCTATTAGCCAATCAACGCGTTAGATTCAGACCCAATTTCCATAATTGGGCACATTGACGAAACCCGACAGAGAGGGGTTTGTTGTTTGTTGATCTATGCACAAGAAACTTGGAAGGGCTATCACGATGTGGCTTCGTGTTTTTGAGCTTTTCGTTGTTTTCTCTATCAGTAGGTAAGTCAACTTGACGGAAATTCGGATTCTATGAACACTAGATGTTTTGTTGATCCTGGCAAGGGCGATATTGTTTTTAGCTTGTATATACTTAGCGTTATTTGTGGTTGACAAGCAGCTCTACTGGCAAACGAGCTCTTTCTGGGTTGAATTTCAAGTCACTGGTTTAGTTGCCTCAGTGGGAAAAAGAACTTCAAAGTTCGAAGTTTTCACTCTTCGCGTTCCTTTGTGTAGCCCGTAAAAAATAACCTTCTCATTATCATAGAAAAGTACTTTCGAAGTAAAAAATGCCGGTGCTAGAAATTAAATTTCATTTTGATAACATAATATCTTCAGTACGCGACCAATTATTGTTATAAAAATACATTGCAATACAAAAGAAAGCCTGAAACATTCAGGCTTTCAGGGACAGTTATCACAACTTGACCTTAGTTTCAATGTCATCATCCGGCCCTGGCTACCATAGGTAGCTACGCGCCACATTTTTTGTACTGCAACCTTTCCTGGGTGAGCGTTGCCTTTCAGAAGCTGTTGCTGGCCCCTTTCTGGTATGCCACACGTTTTCTCTATATAAAATATGTCCATTATATGTGCTAAGTTTGTCTCCCTCCACATAATGTGACTCAAGGCCTTTATACGGGCATTTAATACCACAGCAATGTTGGACTCTTCTTAGGACTTTCTGTAACACTGGGTCTGAGGCTGTCCAATCCGTAAGGTAATCAGCACCCACTGACATAGCTTTCAACCGTTCAATTAAGAGTTCTGTTTCCTCAGGGATCTTCGCTATGTTATCCGGCAAAGGTAACTGATTAAGGCCATCGGCGTTGCTGTGATTTTTACCCTCTCTGTGAACCCGTTCCTAGTCGTAGGCTGCCAGAGGTAGAACCCACCTTGGAATTCTTGGTGTAAGAGTACTTCAAGAGCCTGGCTAGACTTTCTCAAAAGCCCGACTTGTGGCAAGTCTAGAGCCTGGTTAAGGCCTGGTTTCCATGGTCATTCTGAGAACGAAGGATAACAAGGCTTACCAGGGATACCGTAATTAACCATGCGTTTTGCACATATGGTAAAGCTGGTAATCGTAGTTTGAAAACCAGAAAACCCTGGCTGGTTGAACCAGGCTTGGATCCCGGTTAACCCTGGTTCAGCCATGATTTTGGTTGGAACAGTTTTATCTCTTAAACAGACCTTAAAACGGCTGGTGGCCTGTAATCGTCTTGAATTTCTGTCCGTAAAGATACTGATGGAACTTGTTGAGGCTAAGTATAACCGCAGCTCTCCCCTTATCTAGTTGGGCATGGTTTCGTTCTGCAGGACACAGAGTCCTCAAGGCGTACGTTATGGGCCTTTGTTCCATCAACGATGTGGGACAATACTGCCCCCAGTCCGTAAGGTGAGGCGTCATTAGAAAATACAAGTTCTTTTTTGGGGTCATACTGGACTAGGAGATCTGAGGAATTTAATTACATGCACTATTAACTTGGTTTAATACTTCCACCTGGCTTTCATCCAATGGCCATTTACAGTCCTTGGGAAGTAGTTTATGTTAAGGAGTCAAGATAGCCTACAAATTTGGCAAGTGAAGAGTATAATAATAGTTCGTTTTGGAAGCTCTGTTTTCCGGCAGGTTGTTGGTGTACCAATGAGCACCAACAGTGCACCTTTGTTGGCTGATCTCTTCGCTCAAACCTTCGAGTACGATTTCATGGTCAAGACAATGAAACAGGACATTACAAAAGCCATCCAGTTCAACAACACCTTTCGGTGCATCGACGATTTATTCAGTATTAACAATGTGGACTTTGGAATTGGAACTTAAAGACACGTCTACATCATCTATTGAAGTTTGATACCTCGACACGAATATCAAGACTGGCGACATAAATACACCTTTCCGCATCAGCATCTACGATGAGAGCGATGACTTTGCATTCCGGATTGTCAACTTTCCTCATATGGACAGCAACATCCCCGCCAAAAAAAAATCCAGCTTACGGTGTTTATATATCTCAACCGGTGAGATATGCTAGAATTTGCATGTCCAAAGTTGACTTCATAAATAGACTCCGCGGACTTTCATTACGTCTCAGACATCAAGGCTTTGAAACCAATCTACTTCAGAAGTCATTTAATAAATTCTTCAATCGCCATGGTCTTATCGTCAAAAAGTATGGTGCATCCCTGCGGGAGATGAGATTAGCAATCCAGGCTTGAATTGCACCATCGTATCCTTACATCACTCATTTATGACTTAGATTTGTCTTTCAGTTGTATATTGGTACGTGTGCGCAGACAGTTTTATTTTGTGCGCGTGCATTATTTATTTATTTAATTGACGTGTACATTTAGTTCGTTAAATAACGTCTTAATTTTACTTTGCGTTATTTTCCTCACTTATATGTGTTGTCCGTGACCGTGCTCACATTGTGGGTGGCTCTTCCTAAAAACGTTATGTAATTGTTATAGGATTTAATGGAGCCGAAACCAATTGTGGAATTGCACACATTTTAGGCATCCTACCGATGAACAGTTACGACACGTAGATGTATTTTTTAACAACTACCATAATTTGCAGTCTGTCCACTTTGACTGAGTTCAACATCCTCAGAAAGGCTTCAGATTTCTGGACATTACTTGGTGCCGGGGCTCTTGGATGGATCTCACTTTGCCTTCTGTGGATCCTATACCATCTCTGTTTAAAGAAACACACTTCTTCAGCTTAAAGGAGTTGTGTCACAAAATTCATCGAACATTGGGAACTGCCACCAAACAGAGTAAAACTTAAAAATAACTGATCAAGAAATGAAAGAAAGGTATAAATAACACAGCAAATACAAAAAGGGAAGGGATGGACAAACTTGAAGAAGAGTGAAACGGATTGTAATTGTACAATTTTGTTGTTTGTAATGTGAACGCTTTCAGTCAGCCCATCAAAAACCAAGCAATTCATGGACTTAAAAATAACTTACAACCTGTGAAATCGGTAAACAATTTTAAAGTAGACCATGAGGTAAATTAATGAAATTTTTTATTCACAATGAAACTAGGACGTCATCGACTTTAATGTATCCCGCTTCATACCAACGAGATTCCACTTCAAAAAGAGATTGCTCTCATCCCTACCTTACGACTTGCATAACGTTACTAGTGCTTCGTTTGCTCTAGTTGGTGGGATATTTCGCCACTGGTTACGTTCATAGTCTAAGGATGAAACGCAGGATACATTCTTTCAAGCCGCTCAAATAGCTTCAAATGGTGCTAAACACCGTAACAAGACTGAAAAATTAGCCTGTTCTATTCTGGTGGTGTGGATGTATTTTGAGTGATTCCATGCACTCTCTGTTTTTATGTTTTTATACAGTAAGGTACCTGGTCCTCTTTACATAGTAAAAGTGTGTTTCCTAAGAAACCTTTGGGTAATAGGCTCCTGGTCTCCTTTTCCTTTAGTAGGAGGTCTAATGTTAATAGTTATATGGCTTAGTCTAGGAAAGGAACTTCGTCTGTGAAGTGTCCCTTGTTTCGGCATCATGTTCCCAAAGGCCGCTATGATACCTTCTGTTGCGAGAACCATTGGAACTACAGACGCTACATAGCAAATGGCGTCTCAAGGTATTCCATAGGAAACCTTTTATCTATTCACCGGCACATGCTGTTGGGGGTAATACATTATACACAATCGAGAAATCGACGTCCATTTTGATAGCTGTCATGAAGATTGTCTTATTTCCATATTGCGAGTTAATTCTGTGACGATAATGTCTTGATCTCTTATCGTATACTTATAGGCATATATATTCCGTCACTCTGTTTGGCACGAGCAAATGAGATCTTTGTCTTCGCTGGTCGTTGAACTGCCTTCTGAAAATCTGTTGTTATTGTCAGTAGTACTTGTCGTGCTCGTTCTGCAACTGTCGTCTTCAATAACAGCTTTACTAAGGATTCCTGCTAACTTGGACTCCCATGTAGATCTATCGGTTCTCCGAGTAAAGTCTATGTAACTCCTATCTAATATTGGAGCTGGTAGCCTCTTAATGCCTGCATTGTCGAATTTAATCACTATCAAGCAGTCGTCCCTGTTAGTCATGAGTCTTGTCATGGCGTGTTCCAATTCAAAGCCACAGGTATTACTGCTCATAAAATGGCTTGATACGACAGCGATAATCTTGAAACTGTTGTACACGCTTTCTACGATACTTTGTGCAAAGACCCTGCCAGGTAAAAAGTCCTTCCAGTGGATGCAACATCTGAAACCATAGCTTTCAAGCGTTGGGACAAGGGTTGTATCGACCCATTGTGAATCAACCATACTGTAGATTATAAAAGCGTGGTATTTGAAACCTGTGGAATAAAAAGAGTGATTAAATTACCAACACAAACGAAGTAAAAAAAGTTAAATAGAAAAGTTGTATTGGACAAGACTGCTTGCCCGTCCGTGATTTATGGTGTAACACCAATCACTGGGGAAACCACTTGCACTTACAGTACACTTATATTAAATTGTTAAATCGTTATTGTTGGTTTTCACATGACGTCACTAAAATTCAAACAACAAAACTATCGATCCTACTGAGATTTTACTTTCATGGTGTATTAGAGCAGCTGAAAACTAATTTTCATACAAATTTTCGCTTCAAAAGGGTTTTTAATTTTGTGATAGAGTACGCTTGAATTTCTAGGCTTTTGCGTGACAGCATTTACATGACGGCCGAGAGAGCTGTCATGTAGGTTAAAAAAGTGACGTATTTCGGAGAATTTTGCTATCTAAACAGTTTATGGATTAGAAAAAGTATTACTTCATTGTTTATGAGTTCCTCGAGGAATAAATACACGCCTTTGTACCAAAACTCGCTAACAAAAGTTTTTGTTGGTTTCCGTCCGCCATGTTGGTGCCCATCCAGGTGGGCACCAGCATGGCGTCTCCATATAAATCTCTATAAATTTGGGCAAACCATTTCTTCGGATATCTCGTATACGGGATATTCTTCTGGCCTGAATCTTGGCGAGGAACTTGGTATATTTACCTCCTTTCATTTCTCAGATTCCGGACTTTATCTATTGAACGGTTTTGATTTTTATTTTGATCTATTTTGAATGGCGTGTCACTGAAAACCAGCAATAGCAGCGCGTTAAAAAAAGAACAACAACAGCGACGACTAGTCTAGACAAGCACAAAAATAAATTACAATAGTGCAATTTCTTGGTTGAAAAAAGGAAAAATTTTTAATTACATGTGGTAATTTGAGAACCCTTAAAAATAAAATAAATTAATAAATTAATAAAAATTAATGATCTAGATCTGAAGAAGTTAGGGAATCGTTCACGCGGGGAGCGGGTGGCACAGCAATAATAACTTTGCGCGAGTAGCGAAGCCGAGAGTCGAGTCTCGTTGGAGAGAAAGGGAAAATAATGCTTAAGGAAAATTTGTGGGGCAAATAATGGGGAATATTGAGGGCGGTGTGAAAGAGGTCGAATCCAGAAGCTAAGGCAATAGGGGTTCTGCCGTTTCGAAGAGGAAGCTACTAATCCTCCAATACAGCATTTTTGAATATACTCCTGTAGAAACCGAGGCACCTTCCGGTGACTTTTGATATCTATGATGTCCAGGTTCACTTCTTTGATGGAAGGTTAAATATTTGAAGGTATCTCGGCTTTGGCCGAAGAAAGTGGTGATGGGATGGAAAATAACGAGGTCATATTGCTAAATTATTGGTGATTTTTGTCCCTGATGCAACTCCTTTAAACCCTTACTTACGTTTTGGCCCTTCACAAGGCGTTTCCTTCAAGGTTTGTCTATTCCACCGTCGATAGAAAAATATCACTGCCACTACAATTAAGACACCAGCCAAGCCTCCGACAGACAAAAACACAGTTTTAACGACGTCGTGTTTTACCCCTGTGGATAAAAAGGGAAATTTTCAATTTCCAAAACAATTATCTGAGAGGGGTTTTCATTCTTAATGTGAATTTGGTATGAACTTTCTCGTAAACCAGTTCAAAAAGAATAAGAGGCTCCTAAAGAGAGGTTAAGTGTCATTTTTCCAGCCTAACTTTTGTTCAGATCTCTGTGTTTCCTTCTGAAAGTTAGTGTGCCTCGAATCTCATTTTCCTTGTTTCATATGTACGAGATCGACGCCACTTAATTTTATTGATATAATATGATAAACCTGCGTGATCTATTTTAAACGTATCTGAGCCCTCTACTAATTTAAAGGCGATGTGTACCAAGATATGAACTTTGAAAAGCTGCTTTTAAGGCTAACTAGTTTCCAGTCCGTTTTTCAGTCTTCTTCGGTATATTCCTTCTTTTGCATTTTACTGGGTTTTCAATGTTTTAGTACTGGTTCCTGATTTATGTGTCTCGCTCAATGTTATGGTCAGTTCCAAGTTGCTATGATTAAATGCCTTTAGCCATTTCTCCTTTAACCCTATTCAGAAGGGGCTTTTTAAAGATTTCTAGGGGTGGGGGGCATCTGAGCCTCTTTCCATAATTTTTAAACTTCTACTGATACAGCCACTAAATTTACACAAAATGATATCATCATTTTCAGTATCCAAGTCCAGTTTAACTTGCACTTCTTATCCTTGACAAAAGTAGTGAAATATTGATGATATAATTTCTAATAAATCCACATATCCGTCATCTTGTCGCAATGTCGCGATGTATTTATGTTGCTTAAAATCCTTAAATCAAGGCATGTGAGAAAAATAAAACCCCGACGTTTGTATCAACGGATGTTTAGAAGCAAAAGAAATCTGACTTCCTGAGCAATGAAATTCCATGGGAAATAAACAACGTTGAACTGAACTAAAAGCCGGAATGACATTCAGTTACAATAAATTTGGGAAAATGATTGCATATCCAATTTATTGTCTCGCATTTAGTACATGATAAATTTATCAATCCTTTTTCATTAATTTAACATAGCGTCCGTTAGACTACTTACCAGCTGAATTTGAAGATACCCTTACAGTGGGCACTATAAAGCAAAAGCGACGAAACATTATTAGAAATAGTTCAAATTAGTACCTTTAAAGCCTGGATGACATTCAGTTATAATAAATTTGAAAAACTAGTGCTAAAAAAAGTGTAAGTTAATATCTCAATCAGGAAATCTAGAAATATAGCGGGTTTTTTTGTGAAAACGAAGATTTTGCAGTACACGGCGATCGAAAGAAGGTTGACATGGCAACGTCAATGTTGAAGTACACATTACGACGACTTGATGATAATGGTAGTCTTTACACTAGTGCCTAAATAACCTAAGAAATATTTCAAGACAAGTAAATTTTAAATTCTTCAAGTAAAAGAAAGCTTCACACACAACCTATCTTTTTTACTTCATGTTTACTTGAGCTAATTTTGCCACACAACATAATTAAGATTGATTGACATGCTTCGCCCTTCTCAAAGCCTAGAAACCGCAAGTTCGCTAAGTTCCCAGATGAGTGGAAAATATATTTAGAAATATCACCGAGTTTGGCGTTCTTGAGTTTGAAGCTCTTCAACTTTAAGTTAGGGGTAGGCCTCAAAGTCCCCCAACCCAAGTCTAAATAGGGTTAACGATAGCATTTCCCCACTGTTCAGATATTGAGAACTGTGCAAAGAGAAGTGAGCGGGACTGGACTCCAGTCTGGGTTAACAAAACCCAAGCTGTTCCAGACGTGACGTCTGGAACAACTTGGTTTTTGTTAACCCAGACTGTTTCACACCGAAAGGTTTATCAAACCCTTATTATATAATCGTGTGTCATACGAAGTTTGCAAGAAAACTTACCAGTTTGCTCTTTGGACAACGATGGAGTCACTATTAAAAAAAGAAGGAGATAGACCCGCTTCAATCAGTGAAGTGAAATTGGTGAAAACGTTTTCATGTCCAGTTTATTTTTTTGCATTTAGTCAATAAATTTATCAATCCTCTATCATTAACTTATCATAGCGTTCGTTAGACTACTTACCAGTTGAACTTGTGGATACCAAACAAAAGCAACAAAACAAAAAATATTATTTTTGCATGTAGTTAATTGTTTCAGATTTGACTTATCTAGTTAAAAAAATGAACTTATGTAATCATAATAAACTTCGGGGACGCGTAACCCGTCCCTCCCCCTAGAAAAACGCTTTTAAGCTCGCGTAAACGGAAAACGATCTCGTTTTCTTAAAACCCACTCCTACCTCTGTAAAGATTTTGTTCATTTATCCAGTCATTGATCCTTTTGAATGCCAATTGGCTATCAACGTTGTCCTAGTGAGGATGCTTTTTTGTAGGACCATTCTGATTCTAACTTTGTGGTAGTAGGGAAGGGGCAGAGTTATAGGAGATGGAGGTTAAAAATGAGTAGTTTGCGAAGATAAAGTAAAAGTTTCGTAGTATATACCTGAAGGTCCACATGGCTTCGATGGAAAAATGTTTCTCAAATCGGCTTCTTCAGATCTCGGACGAGGATATGCCGTAACCTAAAAAAGATGAAATGAAAAAGCCAATTCATTTGTCAACAGACCACCCAGCTCTCATATTGTTGAAAACGCTCTTCCATTATGCGTCTTGCACTTGTACATAATCACATGTCCATTAAAGGGGCTTTGTCACAGCTGCCTAGCTCATTCTGTGTATTTAAGCAATAGACCACACTTTCTATAGGTTTACTGGCGTGATAACCCACTCGGGATGTTGGGAGAACACGAGAAAAGCTTATGAATCGCGAGCCGAAGGCGAGTGATTTACAAGCTTTTTGAGTGTTCTCCCAACATCCATATTAGCAGTTAGGTTTGTGATTTCCATGAATACAACAGAAAAGGAATGTTTTGAGTTTGTTTCGCGGAAAAGCCTTTCTGATAGTCTGAATGGCCATTAACAAGTTTAGTTTGTAAAAAAAGTTTATTTTAAATATTTATGTAACAGGTTGTTTTGTGTAAGGGCCTGTTTACATGGAGGTGCAGGACCCCATGTAGGTTTGGTAACATGTGGCGGGTCACCCTAACATAATGTGAACTTGGTCAAATTAAAATGAGAGATTATATGGACAACCGGGTTACCCCACCTAAGCGGTTTACCTCACCTACCTGGGGTCCCCCCACGGCCATGTTAACAGGCCCTAACTCTGGCAGATATATTTACGTTACTTTATGTCACTTACATTGACAGATATTGATGAGCATGGATGTTTCCAGCCACTAGAAGAGTCCACAATGAAGTGCGTTTGGTTCTTAGCAAGAAAAATAAAAAGACAGATTATAAAGATTTGTTAGTGGGCCATCGCAGCTTAATCAAAAATAAAACACAAACAGTGATTATTTTCTTAATCTTATTTCCAGCCCCCGTATCAATTTTGTATAAATAGTTTTGTCACAATATTTCTGTAACGGTCGCTTTTGGTCACTTTTGAAAATGAACTAGCATAGGAAACGTCAAGTTTATATAAGATTGTGAACGTTCAGAATGATTATCACCGCTTTCCAAGAGAATTCAGGGATGTACTTTTCACGGCTGTCGTTTGTAACACCTGTCATGGCGGAGCTAACTCAGTGTTGTGGTGCCTTGCTATATGTACCGATATAGATTATGTTAAAGCAAAAGCAATAATGCAGCCAGGCAGTAGAATCTCCTGAAGAGACTCCCAAGTGACCATTGGAGTCACGTGACTGGCGTAAGGACCTTCTTTCATACGAACCTTTGCTTTGCGGTCAATCCCTCTACCATGTCAACAAAAACCCGCAGCGTGGTTTGATATAATGCTTGGTTCCTGGTGTTTGTTTGTCTTGTTACTTGCTGTTTTTTTGGTTTTGTGTTGTTTGTTTGCATGTTTGTTTTTGCTTTTGTTTTGTTTTGTTTTTTTTTTTGTTGCTGTGCTGGCACATTTAGCAAGAACCGTGTGTTGAAAGCTGTCGACATATTATTAGAGAGCTCACACTACCCTATTTTTCAATAAGATCGCTTACTAAAACAAGCAGCCATTTTGGTTTGATTGTAAGTGTAATCTGGGAAAAGAGTATCATATCTACTCTATATCAACAGGCCGCGACGCCCACCCCCTTGGTGCATATTAAACCAACATGGCCGCCCGTTACAGCAAGCTCTCGATCTCGTCCATTTCACGGTAAAAGGGAAACTGCAAACAGGCTAACTAGTGGCTTTTCCTTCCAAGCCAGATAATGAAATAATTTGGCCGGCACGTTAACATATTAAATCCCTTTTCTTGACACTTATATTGATATAGTTATACCTTTGGTAAAAGCAAACATCTCATGCGAGGGGAAGAACCCAAAGCACGGATGTCACCGATGAAGAGGGAAATCATGTAACCCTTCCACGTGACCTTGGGATCTGTAGGATGGAAATTGAAAATGCTGAGTAAGATTTTTGCGATAACTATCACTAGATATTTAACAATTATTCCTCGAGCCCGAATGGGCTCTGAGTAAATAGCCCATGAGGCTCAAGGCCGAAGGTCGAATAGGCTATTGACTCAGAGGCCATGAGGGCGAGAGTAATAATTATTTGTAATTAGTAAAATTCAACTAGTTGGTCAAAAATATCGAGACGAAACAACTTTAGCTAGCAAAACACGATGCAAAAGCCATTGTTTTGCGGCCCTTTTCGCTACTAGTGGGCTATAGCATATAGCCTAGTAGTAGCTCAACCAATCAGAACGCAGCATTGATAATAGACCACTAGTTGAATTTTACTAAAAAAAAATACCATGCCATACTTCCCAGACCGTTGGAGGACAGAAAATGTGGTAGCATAACATTTTGAACTGGGTGAAGTTCAGGGAAAATCATGCTGGCCATTAGCCTAGATTTCTGTCCCTAGTGTATCACTAATTCGATTCCTTTTGTTCTTTATTGTAGAACCATCGAAGAACTTATTGATGGATAGGTTTGACCACATCTTGGCTCAACTGTTACTCGTATGGTACTTCATGGTAGGGAAGGAGATGGGGGAAATTTGGAAATTTAAAATGAATGGATACTGGAGGCAAAAAAGGTACAAAACGTTTGTGGCACTTTTTTGCCTCCAGTTTCCATCATGGCTTTTTGACTGACATATTTCCAAGTGTTGGCTATTGTAATAACAGTCTGAGTCAATCATACCTGTTAATGGCGACCACGATATGTTCACATAGGAGATGGTGTTATTATCTCCTAAAAAAGGCTTTGCTTTAATCTTATCTGGGTACCACACAAGCTCCCCATATTCGTTGTTGCATTCTAGAAAGACGGAATTGAGGTTGTATCAGTTAAATTAAGGAGGTCACTGAGTAACTTCCCTTACCGCTTTTTTAACACAAGCAGTGTTTCAACGGCATAATTGTTTGGAAAACTTATCTTCTGTAAAAGAACTGTTTCAACGCAGTGTTTTACATTAACCATTGAAGACGGGAAGAGGTCATTTACTTTGCAACAGGTCGAAGAAACATTATAGAAAAACATTATACTATACGCCCTGTTCAGACATTTAAGCGATGTCCACACTGATACGGGATCGCTTTTCGTGCCGGCGCAAACTGCTATCCGGTATAACATGAACGTAACTTTAGAAAGGGTCATCTTACATGTATTTTTCTTGATGTAGTCGTAAAAATAAACGTAAAGAAATTATCGTATTTCGGAAAGCATATTTAAGTTGCGGTACAGTGTTTTCAAGAAAATAGTTCTTACTGTTTGTTTGACCTCTTGAAGGCGCTGCAAAAGAAAATAGATACATATATTAACGATAATGAACAAGCCGTATTAAAAAACAGTCAGGAACACAATGTTATGAAGAAAGTGTCCTCGTTTACTTTACCTGCTGTCGTGGTGGGTTTGAGCGTTCCTAGAAAACGAAAGAAATTGAAATGAATAACTGATTTCGAAGTGACTAAATTATTAGGCGTAGACCGATTCCTCATTTTGCTGATGGCTTTTGAAGGTGGACATTATTGAGTAAATCATCTCATGGCAGTTGCTTATATATTTGTTTGATCGGTTAACACTATCACAGGAAAAAATAATATACCAAGAATGTCTTTAAGTATCCGCGTCTCGAAATAAACTTTGTAATAAACGGGAATGAATTTCAATTTCAATTTGCGTGCTTATTTGAGCGTCGGGAAAATCTTGTTTCAAATTTCACCTTACTCCATTCAAGTTGATTTGCGAGATGGACTGAAGCGATAGGTGGCAAAACACATAAGGTGTCATAAGGAAGCTACAACGTAAAAATTTGAAAGAAAAAAAACCTCTTCAAGTTTTTTAAATGACGGGAAAAAAAGAAAAGAAAATTCAAAATCCCATTCAGTCACATAACGATGAAGAAGGAGGGAAGGAACCAGCAAAACTCTGAAATCATTTACCAAAAGCTATAGTTCTTACGGTTTGTTTTACCTTTGTTCGTAGGAGGTTTTGAAGGCGCTGCAAAGGAAAATAGATACATATATTAGCGATAATGAACAAGCCATATTAAAAGAAAAAAAAAACAGTCAGGGACACAATGTTATGAAGAAAGTGTCCTCGTTTACTTTACCTGCTGTCGTAGTGGGTTTGATCGTTGCTAGAAAACGAAAGAAATTGAAATGAATAATGATTTCGAAGTGACTAAATTTAGCACAATTGTATTAGGCGTAGACCGATTCCTCCTTTTGCTGATGGCTTTTGAAGGTAGACGTTATTGAGTGAATCATCTTATGGTAGTTGCTTATATATTTGTTCGATCGGTAAACACTATCGCAGGAAAAAATAATATATCAAGAATGTCTTTAAGTATCCGCGTCTCGAAATAAACTTTGTAATAAACGGGAATGAATTTAAATTTCAATTTGCGTGCTTATTAGAGCGTCGGGAAAATCTTGTTTCAAATTTCACCTTACTCCATTCAAGTTGATTTGCGAGATGGACTGAAGCGATAGGTGGCAAAACACATAAGGTGTCATAAGGAAGCTACAACGTAAAAATTTGAAAGAAAAAAAACCTCTTCAAGTTTTTTAAATGACGGGAAAAAAAGAAAAGAAAATTCAAAATCCCATTCAGTCACATAACGATGAAGAAGGAGGGAAGGAACCAGCAAAACTCTGAAATCATTTACCAAAAGCTATAGTTCTTACGGTTTGTTTTACCTTTGTTCGTAGGAGGTTTTGAAGGCGCTGCAAAGGAAAATAGATACATATATTAGCGATAATGAACAAGCCATATTAAAAGAAAAAAAAACAGTCAGGGATACAATGTTATGAAGAAAGTGTCCTCGTTTACTTTACCTGCTGTCGTAGTGGGTTTGATCGTTGCTAGTAAACGAAAGAAATTGAAATGAATAATGATTTCGAAGTGACTCAATTTAGCACAATTATATTAGGCGTAGACCGATTCCTCCTTTTGCTGATTGCTTTTGAAGGTAGACGTTATTGAGTGAATCATCTTATGGTAGTTGCTTATATATTTGTTCGATCGGTAAACACTATCGCAGGAAAAAATAATATATCAAGAATGTCTTTAAGTATCCGCGTCTCGAAATAAACTTTGTAATAAACGGGAATGAATTTCAATTTCAATTTGCGTGCTTATTTGAGCGTCGGGAAAATCTTGTTTCAAATTTCACCTTACTCCATTCAAGTTGATTTGCGAGATGGACTGAAGCGATGGGTGGCAAAACACGTAAGGTGTCATAAGGAAGCTACAACGTAAAAATTTGAAAGAAAAAGAACCTCTTCAAGTTTTTTAAATGACGGGAAAAAAAAGAAAAGAAAATTCAAAATCCCATTCAGTCGCATAACGATAAAGAAGGAAAGAAGGAACCAGCAAAACTCTGAAATCATTTACCAAAAGCTATCCATGCCTTTCTCTTGGTATTTTAAGTTTCCTATAAACAACAATGCTACGGTGTTTGCTTACATAAGCTCCTTGTTGAAAAATATTCCTATGCAGAATTAATGTTTAAAATAACTTAAAGTACTACACTTACAGAGTTTTGGTGGAAACATCATTCGAACCTCTGTAAAGTCTGAACGATATGGGAGGGCAAAAATCTAAACATACAGAAGGAAATAAAAGTTGTTTGGCATAGCTTTTATTAGTCCCTGTCCATGGTCATTAACACTTGTCACAAGTGAAATGAAAATCACCTACTTGTTATTGCAATGTGATAACAAGTAGCCAATTTTCATATCAAGTACACTTGATATACTTACGTTTACGTAAATTGGCCTTCGATATTGGTAGCCAA
>OZ037997.1:27858506-27906006 GCA_964035705.1 Porites rus | reverse complement strand
CGTTTCATGTAACGCAAAGATGTCCAATTATAATATACAGGTTCCCAGAAAAATGAGAGAGCTAAGTTCAATACTTAGGTAGCACTATGCAAGAACTTAATCGAAGTCCGGCGAAAGGTTTTAAGTGCTTATCCAAACGCTCACAAGTGTTGGTTAGCTTTGTGTTTTTAGGGACCCTCATCAGTAGACAAGAGATTTTACCATTTCTCTACAGTTGTAAAAGCCCTGACTTCTCATTTTAAACAAATTTAGGTCGGTAGAGGAATAACTAGGAAGAATATCATGCCTGTCATAAACGTCTACTAGTTGTTATAGACACCTTGTATCGGGTAGGCAGATAAGGAGTGATATTGCATTTGTATATGTATGTAAACATGAACCCGCTTGTCTGCTTCGGACGTTCTGTGCTAATCAAATTTTCTAAATCAGATCTTTTATGTTAATCGCTGCTTTCTTAGAAAATGGGAAAATGTGTTGCAGTATTTATCAAATTCAACATCATCTTAACTACGAAACACTGGGCTCTTTGACGGCTTAACGTTCTACAATTACAAAGTATGCTGTTCAAATGTGCTAAACTTAAGTTGTACACACGTTTCCCTAATTTTCCAATATGATTGAATTTTATCTGTCCAAAAATCTAATAAAAACCTAAATGTTATGATTTTTTGGTCGGTTTTATCCGAAATGCTTCGCATGACGGAAATAATTACACGTAGGGGTATTGAGCATAACTTGCAGTTTGAATTGTTTCTTACAAGAAAAGGAATGTGTCAAAAAATGCAGTCGCATTAAAAGATGGCATATCAGATCATAAGGCTTTCATCTAGCAAAAACGAATAAATTCAACGTACCACTTGGGTAGAAGTATTTGTTCGGGCGACATCGGCACATTTCCGTAGACATTCAAAGGGAGAGTTTGTAGGAATTTGATCCGATTCCTTAACCATTGCAAAAAAGAGTAGTGTAAACAGTCGTAAAACAATGATCCTGCTAAAACGGTTGCTTGTCGTCGGCATTGGCGCAGTATCAGCTGAAAGCTGTAATTTTTAACATTGCGCTAGACAATTTATGTGGCGAAAGTGTTCGACCCCGTAATAAACGAAGCGTCGTCTTTGATTAAAATGCAAATTCAGTGCGAAGAATTTAAATTGTTGTTCTGGTCAGTGACTTAGTACAAAGTACCTCTTACGCATATCCTAGATGACGGCAAATCCGCCAGATTGGGGTGACCACGCAAGGTTAGAGACCACAAGAAAATACAAAATGAGCCGTAGCGATTTGCAATCTAGAAGTTTTACAATATTGAGCATGAGGGAGAATGGTTGTTAAAGTAGCAAACATTAAAAATTGCCGAGGAAATAAAGATCATACCATCACCTCTTTTAGAGGGTATCACTCGGTTATGTTTCTGAGAACCAATTATAGGTTCCAAGAAAGCTGAATGTAAATTTGGATGTTAATGTAGCTGTTGTTAGTAATTTGAATACTTAAACATCAATGATCACTGGTAACAATTAAATCTTTTTAAAGATGTTATAAAACTAATTTGAATGTCGAAAATCTACATGAAATCCGTGAATTTATATTTTTGAAAGTTATGGCACGATTTTTTTTGTCGCTGGTCAACATATTTTGGCTATAACTGCTGTGACCCCACTGAAAACATTCATATTTCATATGGAAACTAGACTTGAAGTCTATCTCCAGGGCCTCGTTGTTGCAATCTGAGCAATGATCGCATGTTTGTGCCCTCACTGCATACAAGCGTCTGTAAAAATTAATTAGTAATTTTTTGAAGCTATATATCATCGCTATGTTCGAACGTACGACTTTCATAATAATAATTAAATAATAAAAACAAAAATTTAATGGCTTACACAATTACTGGTTAGTCTAGTAGTTTATATTATTTCAAACTTGGCGAGGTTACTAATTTAACGCCGCTGATTCCAGCAGTGGCTATGGATATTCGTTATCTTTTCAATGTTTTCAATAACAAAACAAACCGCTATTTTCTGGGATCCTTTAAGTCAGTGGTTCTAGCAATATTTGGCTGTCGAGCTCCGTAAAGCAAAAAAACACCATCTCAACATTTCCTTTAAAACTTTTATTTGCTTATTCATCAATTTTTTAAAGAAAACAAAAGTTATAGTCAAGCGTTACTGTAAATGATAAGTACAAATATCATAATTGCAGTACAAAAAACAAACAAACAACGGTGATACAGAAGTTTTAATCGGCTACATACGCCTAATTGCAATAAATTTGTAATACGAAAGTCAAGAAAAAGAATTTTAGAAAGCTAAATAGGAATAATTTAGGTACGCTCCGTACATTCAGAGGTCTCGGTTCTGAGGAAAGAATGAAGCAAAGAACATTTTTAAAGTCACCAATTTTACTTCTCTTAACTCAGGATATGCACTGAAAATGAGAAAGATCTGTTTCAGCCCCAAAGTGTCAATTCAGCCCTGCAGCCAAAGTCTGATTCAGCCTTTCCTGGAGCCATTTGAACACAATTTAGGCCCAAAAAAGCTCAATCAAAAGGCTATTCCAGCCCACGGTAGGGCCCATTTTAGCCCTGGGACCAAATCAGCCCTAGCTAATTGGACGGTATTGCCGACCCTGATTTAAGGGAGCCAAATTAGACCCAAAAATAGGACTGTATTTTACTCACTGAAACGGCCCTGTTTTTAGGGCTAAAACAGATCTTTCTGATTTAGAGTGTGTTCACACTATACTGGATAACTTTCCGTGCCGCCACGAAAGGCTACCCAGGAAAGTCTGAACACCCCTCTGACATGTGACCCCAAGTTATCCGCGCGACGTGAACAGAGGCCTCGGTCTAGTATGGTTTTCGTACCAGTGCAAAAGCGCCAATTGATGTCAAGTTGAAGTATAGTATTGTACTGCAAAAGTCGTTTTCAGGATATAAAGATATCAAAACGTTATTTGCTTGGCAAATTAATTATATTCGAGTTCAGTTTTCATAAGTGCTTTAATTTTTCGTGCCATTTTTTAGCCCAAGGATTAATTCACTTGTGCATACAATTTTTCATGTTTGAGAACCATTTGATTTCTTCCAAAGAAGCTAAACTGACAGCAAGTGTTGATTATTGAGTCATTTTAATTGTTTGCAGTATAGCAAACTATGCGCGTTCTCTGCATTTTTCACTTAGTACGGGAATGACAATTCTCTGTAAAAGGCTAATGAAGGATTCTCTTTGTTCATTATCTCTACAAATATTTTTCTGGCGAATAAATTTAAATTTAATCAAACAGTCTTTTTCTCAGAGTCCCTAGTGCTACTCAGAAAGTTTAAACTCGGTACGGTTGAGAGGATGATGTATTTGTTATCACTGTAAGTCAGAGCAGTTAAGCCATATATTTCCATATGATCGTCCGGATCGTCCCAGTCGTCTCAAAAAGGGACGATCATATACATATACCCAGACAATCGCAAACGACCCAGACGACTGAGACGACCTTGATCGTTTGGATAGAGTTGAGTTCTATCCGGACGATCGGGACGATCGTGTAAATTTTGTAGCGATCATATGGAAACGCTCTCAAACGACTGAGACGATCGGGACGATCGAAGACTACCCCAGAAGTCATCACTTTTATTCCAGTGATCGAGAATAAATTCGGCCCGGATGGCG
The DNA here is from genome assembly GCA_964035705.1 of Porites rus. Taxonomy (NCBI): domain Eukaryota; kingdom Metazoa; phylum Cnidaria; class Anthozoa; order Scleractinia; family Poritidae; genus Porites; species Porites rus. The sequence goes on along the minus strand of OZ037997.1, from coordinate 27,902,344 downwards.
CTGAAGCCGAAAAAATAATACACAAATGTTCGCAGTGCGTATGGGGGTTATTTGAAATTAGAGAAAGTCCGTGACATCAAGTTTTCGAAGAGATACTATTTCTTCGGGGAACTCTTCTAGCTTCTCGATGCCGCAAAATCAAGAGAAAAAGCAGATACCAAGGTACGAGGTTCGCTTTACAAATAAAAATCATCCATTTATGTGGCTTGTTTGCAAAACACGCGCAAAAATTCTATTGTCTGACCCTGAGACAACGCTGACGACCCCGCGTCTCTTGCCTTTGAGGCGATCGAGACGATCATATGGAAACTACCAATCGCCCCAGTTGTCCGTATCGTCTCAAAAAATATTTTGAAACGACTGGGGCGATCGGGACGATCCGGACGATCATATCGAACCCCAGGCTTTAAAAACCGTAGATATGATTTTGACGTACGATTCTGACAACAAAAAAGCAACAACAACTGCCTCGTGACTCATTAGGGCCATTTATACGAGGAAAAATAAGACGCGTCTCGCAAACGAGAACTGGACCATTTATACGAGCATGTCTTATCTAAGACGAGAACAGCTCGTATAAATGGTTCGCGTCTTATTTCTGTTCTTGACTCGTTTTCATGTGAATGTTGCCCGTAGCAACGGCAATCCAACGTGGCGCGCCAAAAATTAACACGTGCGTACCATGCGTGCGCGTCTTATTTAAGATGCGAAGGTCATTTATACGACGTTTTTCTCGTCTTAGCTAAGACGCGTCTTATCTAAGAACAGGTGTTAAGGGCTGTTCTAAAATAAGACGCGTCTTAGCTAAGCCGCGTCTTATTTTAGACGAAATGTGCCGTTTATACGGAAAGTTCTCGTCTTATTTAAGACGCGCCTAATTTTTCCTCGTATAAATGGCCCTATTAGGACGCAAGCCAGTGTACAATTTGCAATATCATAGTTTTCTCCTATCATCGTGGTACTACTTGTTTCCCACGCACACAATAAATCAGGCCTCAGTTGTTTAAAAGGTGGATGGCATAACCCACTACACGATATACCTCTAGGCTCGGGTGAAGCATGCTACAGAATCAGGAATGTACTGGGAAAATAAAAAAAAAGAGCAAAAAAGCGAGCGAAGGTTTTCCACAAGCATGAAGATGAAAAGCTGTCGTGATTGTGCATTTTTTCCTATTTTGGTTGCGGTTTGCGTAGTTTGTGTGGTTTAACCACTAACGATACCGCATAAATGTAAACGGCGGACTATAAAAGCTATACGCTTTTTACACTGTTTTCGGTTATACTTTATTTCACATTGTTATTAACAATTACCATTTACATGAAGTCCATTTCCGCCCGCAATTAGCAGGTGCTAGTCGAGGCTGGCGTAGATACAGGGGTACACTACAGCAGTCAGTGATAAATTATAAATAAAATATATATATGAATAAGTAAATAAAGCTTAAACGTAAATAAATAACATTTACAAAATAAACCACTTGTAACTTGCGAAACGAAACGCTGTTTATACTGTATAAATTAAACTTTATAGTTCGCTATTTTTTGAAGCAGAATGGGCGCTTGATCATAATCCTCCTCAGCCTCTAATAACGAAAGTAACATGTCACTGATATAAAGCTGTTTTGTGGAGTTGACGGATTTCATCGCAAATAGAGTTCCAAAGCTTAGCTCCGAACCTAGCAAAAGAACCTTGGTTTTGATTCAGTCAGAAACATGTAAGACTATTTATGGTTAGGGAAATATTGGATGTCCTAGGAAATGTGTTGGCTGTGCCAATCATTTTCGTTTTTTTTAAAATTAAAATCAGTATTCCCTTGCTTTTTCTTGTCCAACCAGGATATTTGTGATCACTTCAGAGATGTTTAAATAGACTGTTCCGAGTTGAGGGCAAAAAGAGAGAGATCAAAGGAGGTAAATTGAGATTTGTGTTTTGAAACGTCTTTTTTGCTCACGGCAAAGAGAAAGGCAATTGTTTTTCGACAGGCGAATGGATATAACTTAACTTACTTATGAATAATTATTTTCAGAATATTGATTCTCACTCAGATATAAATTAATAAAACTAAATAGAGGTACCTTATATTTTTCCTAGCAGTTAAAAATGGCCTCACACTGAAAAAATTCTGCTTCACAGGATATTACTGTCTTCTGATTTGCTGGATGAGTTCTTAATGATTAAGCCTTACGTCTTACTAGTCACTTACTTCCGTAAGTTGCAAACACGTTCAAGTTTTGAAGGCAGTGGGACCTCGATTTAATGAAGGGCCAAGGGTAGTGGCCAAGTGCGTTCGCTACAACGAGGTTTTTTTCCAAGTATTTTGCTATAACTTAAGTAGGGAATGCGGTATCGTTCGTGATATCGAGGTTAACAAGCTTGATATTCTCCAACTGAAAATTGGTATTAAGTATATACGTTCAGTTAAGGAAGTTAAAGGAAGGAAATTTACCGCATCAAAGTACTTTTTCATGGGATCAGTTCGAACAATCGCACCTTGCCTGGAGAGCCTAATTTCTTTCGCTTGCTAGATTTAGGAGTACTCGGTAAAGACTCTGCATGAATGAGATCTTTGTTGAGTAGGCGCTGCTTGCTGCAAGCAGGATACAGTCGGTTCAGCGGGCTCACTTATGACTATCGGCTTATCAATAAACGGATGCTGGTATTCGAAAAACTAGTTTGATTACAGAGATAACAAGATTGACTTGTCCAAAGGTTTTGGCTCGACGGGATTCGGACAGAGCTTCCTAATTTTCTTTTCCTCGATAAAAAAGAAGACGAAAGGAGGTTCTGCTTGCGGGGTTGTGAAATAGCTGTTTCGTTGCCACACCCACCGATGTGAAGCTTTATTCTTTAAGTAAATTGTTATGTAATTTTAAAGACTGTTTCCACTGATGCAATCCAAATCCGCTTTGCATCCTCCCGTCACTTACTGGAAGAATTACTGACTTCAGCAAAGTTCAGAGCTTGCTTTTCTCCTCAAGTTTGAATTTGTGGTTAAAATATTGAATTGGAAGGTCTTCAGGAGTCTACATATTTGACATTCTCAGGATATGCATTCCTCCTCTTTGCTGGAAGTATGAAACTTACTCTATCAGCTAATTGAACTTTGTGTTGTGTTGCATTCAGCAAAGATTCTTCCTAAACTACACTATTAAGGGCGAATCGGAATTGTCGCCAGTAGTACTGTTAACCCTTGCCGTTGTATCACTCCCATTTTCCCCATTGTCAGAGTGACTTTCGGCGTGAAGTGGTGATTTGAAAAACTCAAGTAGATTCTTCTTCCAAAGTGGTCTTTGCAAAATATCATTGTAGTCTATCAAGCTTCTTTCCCTGAGTTCTGAAGGAAGATGCGTAAAGTCGACTCCATCAATTCTTATAACAACCAAACTGAGATCGCGATTGTGTACCTGTCGACCTATTGCTACATCTAATTCATATTTACAGTATTCGCTTTGCACAAAATTGTTTGAAAATAGGGCTATGACTTTGTGGCTTTGGTAAACACTGGCGGCCATACTGTCTTGAAAATTTTTCCCAACTGGAAAGTCTCTATAGTGTATACAGCACTTTAAATGGTATTTTCCCTCCAGTAGTTTTAGGATCTTTTCGGCCCATGGCTTATCCTCGTTACTGTACGCTATAAACGCGTGGTATTTGATACCTACGAAGAGAAGGTAAATTAATAATAATGCAGTCTAACGTCTACTGCGACTACCTTTCGTAAGCGACCACCTGCTCATGGGTCGGGCGAAAGTCTTTAAGAGTGAGCGAGAGAGCCCCTGGGATGCTACCCTTAACGAACCAGTTCCATAACCCATTTGAATGCTAATGTCTCTGATTGGCCTTCACTGCCGTTTATCCCGACCCTACTGACAGCCCCTGGGTCCCCGAAGGTGCCACCTGCTATAAGCGACCACTAAATCTTTTAATTTTCGGTAATACTGTAATGATAGTAGATTGCATTCCGTAACATAAACCTAAAAAAACAAACCTGCAGGCAACTCAATGTTCAGCTTTATTGGTCGAAAGAAGTACACCAACAAACCAGCAACTAGAGCAAGGCCAACCAGGATGCCAACGGATATGGAAACTACATAGGCATCTTTGTTACTGGAACCTTGTGAGAAATAAAAAGTACCTATTTTTTGCAAATTATTAATTTTCAATTTATCCGTTTAATATTTGTCTGCAAGTCGTTTTTAATTTCATTAATTTGCTCGATACTAATGTAAAGTCATTTTTTTAGAATTAGTTTTCTAATTAGTGACGCAGCCAATTGCTTAAAAATTTATATATAATAAATTTTAAAAAATTATATAAAATACAGTTTCGTCCGTTGAGTGTCCATCTGAGAGGAGATTCTGTATTGGTAACTGGAAGTTCAAGACATTAGTTGCACTAAACGTGTAAATAACATCCTTCATGAAACAAAATGCGTGCACCTAAGACTCGCGATTTTGTTTGGGAATTATGGCTGTTTAAAAGCACATCACCTACTCTCCTTCAAATAACCCTGAGATGATATGGATAGAGAAATCCTAACCTTAGCTCTGTGCAAGCGCTATTAAGAATGGTATTTACCTGCAATTTTAGCGCCGCGGGTGGGCGGAACCCCATAGCTAAGGAAATGTGGTAATCTACCCATCCGAGAAAATTTGGTAATCATGTGACCGTACACCGAGCGACCGTCCGTCTGCACCACAGGCATACCAATGTAAAATAACTCAATCAACAGGTATGGCAACCCAAATGCAACTCAAGTTTTATTTGGAAGGAAATCACATGGCCGCCCGGACTTTTAGAAAGAAAAACCAACAACAAAGTCGTGTCTTTTTCGGCGTTATTTTTTTATATTTACACTAACGTGGATAACAGAGGAAGAGCTAGAGCGAGTTATTGAAAACAAAGGAGACGAATTTCGTAGGGAGAAAAACATGGAAATTCAAAGCGGCGGTGAGAAAATGAGAAATGTTAGCGACCTGCAAGGTGAAAATGAGCGGCGGTCAAAAATAGAAGCGAACATGAACACAGGAAACAAAATATTTGGTAAACACATACGACAATTCCTCCATAAAAATGTGTAACTAGGAAGTTTGACGTTTTAGTCGTACAAAACAGCGCGGTAGTCGTGCAAAACAACGGCAAGAGAAAGACAAAAAAGCGTGCTGCACTTGCAAATTTGCTTTTTGCTAATTAGAAGAAAAAGTGTGCTGCAAGGGCAATTTGTTTTTTTGCTAATTAGATCTATTAGTCTTGAAGCCAATTTCATGGTCGTCTCCGTTTAGCATTGCACGATTTAATTTTTTTTTTGTTTATAAGTTTTATTAACCAGAGCTTCGCCTTTAGCCCTGGCTAAATCTATATGTTACGATTTATAATATCTCAAGCAGCTGATCATGAGCATAAGCCTTTCTGATAATATTAGAGATTTGTTTCAAACTGGCAGTCACATGAGCGCGTTGTTTATTGCTCCTCGGTATCTGCTCCATTTAATTTATAAGGGCATCTAACAATTACTTAGAGGTGGTTTCTGAGGTAACTTAAGGGAAGATTACACGTCAAAGGTCAAATATATGTCATGGCTTCCTTAAAAATGTTTTTAGGGCAGCAAAGAAATATTGACAAATAGTAGTCGTTAGTAATAGTTGATATTCACCATTCGCACTTGTTGTTGCACCAGGACGTGCAGATGTTGTAGTCGATTCCGTGGTCGCTATGAAATAATAACAATTATAGTAGTAGTAGTAGTAGTAATAATAATTACAATAATAATAATAATAATAATAATATTATTAATTGACAACAATGCTAACTATTAAAATCCTATTTACAATTCGCTTAAAAAAAAGGAAAAAATATTCATTCAAAAACACTATTTACAATTCCTGTCGATTTAAAAAGCACTTAATTTAGCTTAAAAAAAAGTTAATTTCACTAAGAAAAATTTATTCGAATTAAAAACATTTCATTTCAATAAAAAAAAATTATCAACCTCTAAAATTCAAAAGTTTCTTTCAACTGCTAAAAACAAAAAAATAGTAATAATAATAATGAAATAAAAAGATATATATGAAGTAAGGAAACACATCAATAGTCCGATTTAATGGCTCCTTCAACAACTTCGACGTCGATATCAACATTCTTAATGTCACATGGCACTCTTCTTGTCCTAGAGCCTCGAAGACAAACCGACGCAGATCTCAAGAGTGCGAATGAGGTTCTGGTTCTGATCCATGAGATGGTTTTGGCATACTGCTCCCCTTTTTTGATGGCAATCAGCTGTGCTAAACGGCTATGATACTTCAAGCACTCCTTTCCCATTCCGCCAGTTGTGGTGAAGACCAAAGGTATAACTTTACTTTTAACACATATTTTATTGATTCCTTTCGTTAAAAAAAATTCACTTCATTAAACAAAAATTATTCAAATTAAGAGCATTTCATTTCAATTTAAACAAATCAATTCGATTAAAAAAGAAGAAACTATTTTCAAGGTCAATTGCATTCTTACTAAGATAATCACTAAAAAAAATCACTAAAAAAGAGGAAAACGAATATTTGCCATTTAAAAGTAAGGAAACACATCAATAGTCCGATTGAATGGCTCCTTCAACAACTTCGACGTCAATATCAACATTCTTAATGTCACATTGCACTCTTCTTGTCCTAGAGCCTCGAAGACAAACCAACCCAGATCTCAAGAGTGCGAGTGAGGTTCTGGTTCTGATCCATGAGATGGTTTTGGCATACTGCTCCCCTTTTTTGATGGCAATCAGCTGTGCTAAACGGCTATGATACATCAAGCACTCCTTTCCCATTCCGCCAGTTGTGGTGAAGACCAAAGGTGTAAATGTTGCATGCTCGATGTCCAAGACTCTCTTTGAGTAGAGACGCTTTTTAATAATAATAATAATAATAATAATAATAATAATAATAATAATAGTGATAATGATAATGATAATTTTAATACTTATATAGCGCCAACAGTGAATAGTCGCCAAATATATGTGAAATATACGTCAAATATATGTCTTGGCTTCCTTAACCTTTTAAGCCCTAAGAGTGATCAGCATCAAATTTCTCCTTGTAATATCAATGCTTTGTAAAACAGAGTGGTCATGAGAATTACGGACATGATCACACAAGAAAATTTGCTTGATATTTTTTCCACTTCTCCCCACTACTTCTGTGGGAAATGAATAGGACAACAAATGAGAATTCAGATTTTGATCTTAGGGTTTAAAAGGTTAAAAATGTTTTTAGGGCGGCAAAGAAATATTGACAAGAAGTAGTCGTTAGTAATAGGTGATACTCACTATTCGCACTTGTTGTTGTACAAGGAGGTGCAGATGTTGTAGTCGATTCCGTGGTCGCTATGAAATAATAACAATTATAGCAGTAGTAATAATAATAATAATAATAATAATAGTGATAATGATAATGATAATTTTAATACTTATATAGCGCCAACATAATAGTCGCCTTTTCATGCTCAGCGCTAAAAGCTCTGAGAATGGAATGGAAAAAAACTATAAGTTAGGATAATTGCCGTCTTTCAAGAAACCACGTATTCGGAAATCAAAAATAAATAAAATTTCTAAAAACCTTAATTTATAGCAAAACTTAAAATTCTGAATTACACATATGTAACTTACAGGAATGTGGTGTAGAACGGGGTAGATCATAACCTATGTGAGTCTAGATTTTGAAAAATTAAAGTAAAACTTAAAATTTCAAATTGCAAGTTAACTTACAAGGATATGGCGTATAACGTGATAGAGTTTCATCTACGAAAGGAACACCAATAACCTAGAAAGGCGAAAGAAAGCGAAATAATTATTACGTCTCAGTGAATACTGGAGTCAAAATAATCAAAATTTAATGGCCATAAAAGTGCTCTTTTTTTTCCATTGTTTCACATCCACTATCGATTATATCTAATGGATTTCAAAATATTTTCAAACTTTACCGTATCGATATATACGATTTCCACGTTGAGTTAAGGTAAACATTATGACCATTTAGGAAGAAAACATTCGTCTTTAAATTTCAACATGATGACTTATTATCCCAAGAGAACTACTATCTTTATTTTTATTTTATTTATTTATTTTTTGTTTGTTTGGTGAATATGGGAGCAGAAATCACGAAAAGTTTTCATAGCTAGGAACGGCGGTCACTTCAAAGATGGCCTCGGCTAATTTTTACCATGTTCAGCCCAAATTCCTTTTTCCCCTCCTTCTCCTTCCCAAGTCCCAAACCGAAATAACCGCCATTTCACCATTCCTTTTCATTGGTTTTGGTTTTATTGGTTTATATTTAACTTCTCTTTTCGTTTTTTTTTTGTTTTAATTGGTTTTGGTTTTATTGGTTACATTTTTAACTACCTTTTTGGATGTAAATTTTTAACATTACTTTTTAAGACTTTCTTTAGCAAGTTTTTCATACAGGGCCAACCTCTCAAATTCCCTTTTCAAAACATTCTTTGTATATATTTATCTTTGTTTTTAAATGCTTTGAAGAAACGTGTGCAAGGTTTTTTTTTATGTATATATATGTATACCATGATGATCGGCTTTTGCTAAAATAACCTCACGCGAATATAAATAATAACGGGGAAGGAATTAAAACACGTAGTGTAAAGTTAACGAAATTCTACTTGCCTTTAGGTAAACTGGATCCCCACAACTATAGTTATATAGTGAGGAGATGTCAATGCGGAAAAATGTCGCTCTCTGAAACAAATGAGCTTCAGTGTTAGCTAAATTCAAAATGCATATAACTTTTTAGGCTGATTATTACCCTTGCTACTTCGTCAAATAATCAATCACACTTTCAATGTATTGAGATACCCATCTGCCATAATTTTAACTTCTTGTTAAAATTATTAACTCCGTGCTCGTGTTAAAAGGGCTCCCTGTAGAATGCTTTTTTTTTCTTTTTACTATACACCTGGTCTAAAGAGAGTAAAAAAAAAATCCAAAACGAGTCCAATTATCTCTTGGTAATGCACTTTTTTAAAAAAAAATCAATCAATCAAAAGGACGCGCACAAATTGTTAGCTTATTTGAAACATGTTCTAGCGTGAAGTCGCCTGAGAGAAACGTGGAATACAAGATTTTCTACAACTTCTTTTTGCAAAAGTACTTAATTTACAAGAAAACCACTAAAAAGAGTTTTTTTTAGCAAGAATAACTAGAAATATGGAGCGACCTATAACGAATTCACCAAATCCGGTACAATCTGCTAGTAAGAATGAAAACATGATGACTGTAGCATAAAGCAATTATTTAGTTGGCAGAAACTACGAGACAGTCCGTTGTATTCGACCTGTCTGTATTTACTTTACGTCGTCAAATCACATTGAACAGCATGACCGATAAAAAGAATCAGGATACTGCACAAACCGATTGCACCATTTAAACCGAATCGCCCAATATGCATCTTGATGAATTTTAAAAGAAAACTTTAAATTGAGTAATTATCAAACTAATCGCCGTTGAAATTTTCCAGCCATGGCGAGTCTTGATTCTGAACTATTTTGGCCTGGCTTTGTTTAAATCATACAGGGTAATCTTTTTTGTTTGCTTGTTTGTTTCAAATAAAGTAGTTCAATTCCGTTTTCTTTCTTTCCTTCTTTCTTTCTTTCTTTCTTTCTTTCTTTCTTTCTTTCTTTCTTTCTTTCTTTCTTTCTTTCTTTCTTTCTTTCTTTCTTTCTTTCTTTCCGTTTTTAGTTTTATGTAGATACGCACGTCCTGAACGCGAATAAATGATTGAGCTCCTTAATTTCCTTACCTTAGACAATCTAAAGCAAACAACTGGCTTGATGATAGAATCTCCATCATTGATCTCAAAGAGAATCAAGATGCCATTTCGTTGGCTATGAGGATCTGGAAGGTATCAAGCAATTTGGAAGGTGAGATTAATGTTGGATAGTGATTATGAGTCAAGAGTCATGAGACTCGTCAAGGCATGTGCTTATCAACTGAAAGCAGTGGCGGGGGCACCCAACGGGAAAGTTTTAGAAAAAGACCTAAAAACAACAAAGCGTGAATAAAGTTTTCTGAGACTATTTTAGGCATTTTGGGAGATTGCTGGAAAAAAATTATCTGTTCCTCACTCCCAGCAAGACTGATGGAGAGTTCCCAGCCAGCAAACTTGCAACCTGCAACCCGACTTACTGGGAAGTTTCATAGGGCACAATTCAGATCTTGAGTGGTAAGTAACCCATTCAAGTAACCCGTAGCAGCTATTCTAGACTTCAAATCCCCTCTGACACCCTGAATTATCTTTTTCCCAGCAACACTTTCCTTCCAAGGACTATTATTTCTTCCACATCTCCCAGCCAGCAAAAATGTGCCTGAAGAACAGATATTTTGAGGAACAGATCCATTGGGTGCCCCTGCAGTGGCGGATCCAGGGGAGGAGCCCGGGGGGCCCGCCGCTTCCCTCCTTATTTTTAGACCAAAATAAGGCCCGAAGGGTCGAAAAAAAATTTTTGGAGACCGGGTTCCCCGCTTATCTCACGGTCTGGATGACCCGGGGCCCCCTCCTTATCTCAAGGTCTGGATCCGGCAATGCCAAAGGCATTGTGAGTTCCATGAGGACGAGCAGATCAAGCATCTCCAAATCCAGCTTGCATGGTTTTTAGTCCTGGTATTGTCGTTTGGGGCTGGGCGGGAGTAAAGAAGCCGCGTATTCAAGGGTTTTTATGACCTTTTTTATTTGCATCCCTTTCTCCCTAGCCCTTCTTCGCAAGCTAGTGTCTACTTGCATTAAGTTCACTATAGGCTTCTATTCGAGTCATTTGTCAATCATTAATATCTACATCACAGAAAGTCTTCAACGGGATTTTCTTACCTTTCATAGACGTCCATGAGCAGTTAACGTACCATTGCTCAGAGTCAACGTATTGTCCAAACGATACGTTTACTTCGGGTGTCCAGTCCGGAAGTGGTGCCGTTGGTGACTTTAGGGGGCATTCTGAAACACATTTTCAGCCACAATTCCAGCGTTATTAAATCAATTCTTACCCTACTTCTAAGACTTTTTGATGATGCTGTTCAAAATCCCTCCACCTCGATCATTCATAGTCATCGATCGTCGGAGTAAGTCATAATATTTTCACGGAAATTTTCAATTGCTCAACAAAAGATTTTTGCCTTCTAAGAAGTAGGAAGGTACTTGATCTACCACAAGTGTAACCGCTTTTTTTTTTCTTTCTGGTCGTGTAACTAAATGTCAAAACAACGACTTTCGTTGAATAAAGTTCCATCCATTTTCTATTAATTCATTGAACTGAAGACGTGATTATTTTCCAAGGACAAGTACGCGTATTATTCTGGTGAGAGCAAGGTTTCCAGCAGAAAAAAGTGAGAACGAAGAAAATAACACCTTGGAATTGTATAACCCTCAAAACTGATGCATTCAAATGCCTATTGGATTGAACATTTATTTCAGGTCAATTTGAGATGTAGTGAGCAGCAAAGAAACAATACTTAGAACTTAAGATCACATTTCCAATCGAAAATTAAAGTAGCTGAAGCAATGATCAGAACCTACCAGAAGGTTGTGGTTCCTGGATGGATTTTCTTTTGCGTTGTTTATAAATAACGCTTTGTTTGATTAAATCATGATGATCTGTTAAGAGAAATGATAATGTTGATTAATATAAGAGATATGGTGGTTGTAGCTAAAGCTATTTCAAAGTATTTCATCTTTCATAGTGAATAGATTATGAGAAGAAAGACCCCGGCAGTCTTTCTTATAGATTTTGAATCCGCAGTTCAAATATAGAGCTGGTCAATTATATTTTCAGTTACTTACTATACGTTTCAAAAACGCGATGGCGTAGTCAAATATACCCAGCCGACATTATGCGCCCCAAACAACGGTACTTCTGATTGGATGAAGCTTCAATCAGTCAATCAATCAGTCAATTAATCAATCAGTCAGTCAATCAGACACACTTCCCAGATCAGGGTAGTGACAGGTCAACAGTATGGAATTTGTGCCCGCTTTCCTCAGACGTCATTCCACGTAGAACCGTTGGTGGCGTTGCAAAAGGTCGGCTGTTTTTCTCAAGCTATCGATAAGGCAATTATGTCGAGTACGCGTACTACGCATGCGTTCACGGTTGAGAATATAAACATTACTAAATTAATAAAAGAGTAAAGGCAAAAGCGACCCCTGAGGTTATTTCGGACGGACTGAGCCCATAATTACTGTAAAATCATGACCTTTTATCCTCCCCCTCTTATGAATTAAAAAGGTCCTGATTCTACAAAATTCCAGTTGGATTGAAATACACTCCTTCGATCCAGTTTTTATTATTATTATTATTATTATTATTATTATTATTATTATTATTATTACTAGTGTTATTATTTTTATTATGCATAATATTATGTAATTGATAAATAGCCTGAGGAACAAAAAGGAATATGCTCCAGCCTGCTACCCTATATTGAGCCTCAGAAGTATTGAGGAATAATGATCATTAAGGGAACCATACTGCAGATTATGTCAAATTACCTTTGCTTCCTTTCAGACAGTCGGGACAGAAGAGCAATTTACGAGAAATCTGCAGAGCAGAATTAAATCACAAAAAATTGATGTAAGTGACAAAGAAAAGAAAGAGTCACGAACCTTACTGTGAGTTGCTCGTTAAGCACTTACTCAAAAGGAAAGAGCGTCATTATCATTGAATGTCAGTTTGAATAGTTAGAGAGCAGTATGAAGTTTCGATTTCTTTTTATGAGAACTGGAACTTGTTTTACGGATGTGGACAGCTATATTTGTTACAAACTGAGTCAATAAGCGCGACAAAAACATAAGAAAGAAAGAAAGACAAATAACAAGACATGCAGTAAAGTGTATTTTTTTAAAACCCGGCCTTAGAGATGTTCATTGAATAAACTAACAAAGGTGGTATCACAACATCTTCTAGTTCTTGGAAAACGGGCAGAACATTTATGAAAATGACGTCACCAGGTAATTTTGCAAGCTTTTCTTATCTCCTTTCCACAGAGCAAGGATTACTACTTTCTGGACGGATTCTTTTAGGGACTTGTTGTCACCTTCTCCAAGTAATGAAATTTTAGTTACAATAGAAAAATTTGATACCAAAAAATTGGATTCTTATAATATATTTCGATACAGTGCAATGAGTCGCAACAGAGCCGGTCGGTTATAACCAATTAATTGCCGGCAGGTGGTGGGCCAATGTTGTAAACAAGACAACCTACCGGCCAACGGACTAAAGTGCGAGTAAACTTTGCATCACAGATATTAAACTTGAGTTCTCACGGGTTAACGTAAAAATGTTTCCAATATAAGTTCTCCATCGTTATCTCCAAAAAGGCATTTGAAAAAGCAAGACATTCACGCATTATTACACCGAAGGAATTCTGTTATTATCGGAATATTAAAAACAAAGCACGAACAGACACGAACTGGGGTCTTAATTCATCCACCACGTTGTCCTCTCTCGGGGCTTCGATAGCCTAATTTTTATTCAAACTGTTTTATTTCCCTCGAGTGTAAACGTATATTCGAGTTCAAGACTACCTCTGAAGCCGAGACGTGACAGAAAGCAAGGCCTGTAATAAAGCAAATGGGTTTTGACTGACAGCTATAAAAACCTACTCAATAGTCCATTAGTATATGCAGCATAAACGACTCCATAATGTTTACTATTAAGGACGTTCATAATTCAGCTGATTGTAGTTCCTTACGCCTGATCCACCAAAAGTTAAAACTAAATCGTGTTTTCAGACTCTAATCATATTTCCCGCAGTTTACTGATCTACCATTTAGAATCACGTATGTACTGTTACAGGAAAGACCGACGAAGTTTGAACTGACTAGGCCTGCTAATCAAAATATGCAAACCAGCTCATTAAGCCATCATGATATCGTTAGAACCCGCGCTTTCTTTTTAGTCAAAGCTGAGCTTTCGTAATCAAACTTATTCCCGAAACTTTGTTTTATAGCTGGGCTCGTGATTTTCGTCGGTTGAAACGCCGATAAAGGTCGGTGGATTTACCCTAAGCAAGTCCGAGGAACAGAATGTTGCTTATTGGTCAGCAAATTGATCGAGCTCTTTCGGTGTTGTTGTGCCCACAATAAAACAGCTACTTACATGTGTTCTCATTCTTGTTTTGGAGCTTTCTTCTCGACTCAGGCGACGTAAGCGTAGACTGTCTGTCTTTTGCGGAAAAGTTTCTGAAGGGTGGATTGAAACCACAATTAACCAAGCTAAGAGTACGATCAAAACGATCTTGCGTTTGCCAAACGTAGATCGCTCTCGTGTTGTAATAATGCTGGTTTCAATCATTGCTACCAAACGAAGCATTTTGTAGCGTGAGTTTCTCTGAGGCGAATGATAAATTCAGTTGCCCACTTTGCATTTAAAATTAACGAATGTGTCTGTGTTTAATTTTCCGCTCAATGGTGCGAGTCATCTCTGAGTAATTATTTATTTTGTATAACACGACAACCCACTGAGAGGCTTTCAACAGAAGGCCTTTTTTAGGTTCTCGGATCATTTTACCATGTCGTATCCATTTCGTCAATTTAGTGTTTTCAGTGCATACAAGCCTTTTTGTCGTCCAGACGTAACTAAGTGCACATTAAAAAGTAAGCAAGCCATATATTAAGTAAGTACGTCAGTCTGTCAGGAAGTACGTAAGTATACCAGGTAAGTAGGCAGGTAGGTAGGTAAGTAGGTTGAATGGTAGGTAGGAAGGTAGGTAGATAAGTAGGTAGGTAACTTACAGTAGGCAGATGGGTAGGTAGGTAAGTAGGCAGGTAGGTAGGTGGGTAGGTAAGTAAGAAGGTAGGTGGTAGGAAGGTAGGTAGCTATAGGTAGGTAGGAAGTTAGGTAGGTAGGTAACGTATTGTAGGTAGGGAGGTAGGTAGATAAGTAGGTAGGTAATTTACATTAGGCAGGTAGGTAGGTGAGTAGGTAAGTAAGTAGGTAGGTGGTAGGAAGGTAAGAGGTAGGTAGGTGGGAAGTTAGGTCGGTAGGTAAGTAGACAGGTAGGTAGGTGGGTAGGTTAGTAAATAGGTAGGTGGTAGGAAGGTAGGTAGGTAACGTATTGTAGGTAGGGAGGTAGGTAGATAAGTAGGTAGGTAACTTACAGTAGGCAGATAGATAGGTAGGTAAGTAGGCAGGTAGTTAGGTGGGTTGGTTAGTAAGTAGGTAGGTGGTAGGAAGGTAGGAAGCTATAGGTAGGTAGGAAGTTAGGTAGGTAGGTAACGTATTGTAGGCAGGGAGGTAGGTAAGTAAGTAGGTAGGTAACTTACTGTAAGTAGGTAGCTAGCTAGGTAGGTATAAGATAGTTAGGTAGCTAATTAGGTAGGACGGTCAATTGGAGTAGTGCAATATCCATGCAGATAGAACCCATCGTCAGATTATACGTACAGATTTTTGTTGAAGCAGACGGAGCTAGAACGTGGAATTACCGACATTATGTTGCTGTATGTCGAAGGGTAACATTGCTAGAACGAGGACTTTGTTTACCACACAAGATTTTGTTATATACTTTATTTCGATCAAATCCCCTCTGAACGCGTAAAATTACTTTTTTCTAAGTCTCATTGAATAGTTCTCTATTGGAGAAGATAACTCATGCAATTTCAGTGTCATCAGTTATCTCCTGCGGAATTATCCTTTGGGAGCTGTGTCACGATTTCATGAAAATAACCTTTTCATATCAATACCTTTGCGCTTAGCGTCACTTTGAAACAGAGGTTTGGGGCAACTCGTAAATGGCTGATTACACGTCCCTATTCGCAATAGAATTAGCTTAATGTTAGCGAAAAAATACTGGAAAATGACAAAATTACAGCTTCTTGTCCAAAAATGTCTCCCAACCATTTTTAATTGTCAAACGTCACAAACGACAAAAATAGAGGAGTAGAAACCTTTTTAATCTTGTTTATCTTTGTCCATCTGTGTTACGTATTGCCTAGTCCCTGTACGGTGTTTCCCCAGGCCTTTGAGGTCAATTCACTTCGGTGACGTATCCGAGGCGAACGGGTGGGAAACGCCCTCGCTTTTTCGCTCGCGCCACGTGACCCGAAGCGCATTGGCCGTTCGCAGTAATGAGGCCCAGGGACTAGGCAATGTTTTTTATACCTCCTTTTAATGATTGAGCACAGATTATTTTTCACGTTATACTCTTAATTTGGTGGCAGTTCCTGCTGTTTAAATTTCGATAAATTTTGTGACTGAGCTCCCTTTAAGTTCCCGCTCATATGTCATATGATCCCTACCGGGTATACCTCAGTCTGCATTCATCTCTGAACTGTTTTCACTTGACTCTTTTCATCAAACGCTACAAACATCAAAAGTGGAGCAACTGCAATCCGTTTTAATCTTCTTTATCTCTGTCCATCTGTGTTACGTATTGCCTAGTCCCTGCACGGCGTTTTTCCAGGCCTTCTCGGTCAATTCACTTTGATGACGTATCCGAGGCGAGGTAATGTTACTTATACCTCTTTTTAATGATTGAGCACAGATTATTTTTCATGTTATACTCTCAATTTGGTGCCAGTTCCTGCTGGTTACATTTCGTTAAATTTTGTGACTGAGCTCCTTTAAAGATACCGCCTATATGTCATATAATTCCTACAGGCTGTACCTCAGTCTACATTCATCTCTGAACTATGGGCACTTGGCTCTGTTAAATTAATTTGTGTCCGAGCTGTTTTGACATTGAGATCGAGTGCAAATATTCGAAAGCTTCAGGAAACATTTTGCTGGTGAATGATCTGCTAAAAATGCGTGGCCGATGCAAAATCTCAAGGTAAAGGATCAGAACTGCACACTGGCCTAATTTCACACCACTTTTATTTTCCTCCTTTATCATATATGTTTTAAATTTACAACCTTGTTTAAGAAAATATGCGATAACCGGGTAAGTAAAGACTACGCCAGCCGGGTGAGCCTGCGCTTTGCTTTAAGTATTCGCCAATTTTCAATAACACACTAATGTATAGGCTTGGTATCAGTCACCATCTGGTAGCTGAGGGAGGGACTCAGTAGTGATACTTACTCTCTCGTCATTTGACGACTAAGTGCTATCACTCAAGAATGCAATTGAAAAAGGTCTTTAAACGGTTTTCTTTTAAGCTGGTCCACAGTTTCAATTTCAACCATCACGCAGAACTTCCAAGTTTGAATAATGGCAGAAGGTTGCGCGTAAATGATGATCTGCCAGTTTAAGCATGAATATGAAATGTTAATTATTATTTAAACTGTAAAGTTGAATTTGCACGGTATAAATAAATAATTGTAAGCGTTTTGCAATTTGATAGGTCTTGTTTCAAGGAAAACGACAGCGTCCTGTGACCAGTCCTGTACGAATGTTTTGTGGTTAAGCCAGTTTAGCAGGTGTCTGTCTGTCCAAAGACGTTTTCATGTTATTGTGATTGTAAATGCGAACAAAAATCTTAGAAGTAAGGTTTTATAAAGTAAACGAAAATACTGTGAACTAGATCTCGCTTGAAAATAGATTACACTTCCAGGTTCAGTTCTTCATTTGGCAGACTAACAAGGGAGACTTCTGTGTTATTACTAGTCGTGCTGTTGAGCCTGTTGAAATTCGTTCTCAGTTCAATCGTGTTGAAAGACGGAAAGGCAGAACCTTCAGCTTCATTGTTGTCTACATCTTGGTTCTGTACTGCAATTGCGGATCGATTATCGCGATCCTCGTTTTGAACATCGAGAAACCTTAGCAGTTTTTCTTCCCAAAACGGACGTTCTAGGACATTACAGTAGTCGATAAAATTTCGCTTGCGAAGTGTCCGGGGAAGTTTTTTGCTATCTGCGTCATCAATTCTTATTATAATCAAACTGTTATCCGCCCTGTGCACAAGGCGATACTTAGCGAGGTTTAATTCGTAGTTGCAATAGTTGCTCTTCAAGAAATTGCTTGACAACACTGCTATGATTTTGTAACTCTTGTAAACAGTTTCTGCCATTATATCATGGAAAGGCTTTCCAGGTTCAAAGTCTCTGTAATGTACGCAGCACTTCAAATGATGCTTGTCTTCCAGGAGGGGAAGAAGCTTCCGCACCACCCACGATGAATCTTCCTTGTTGTAAATTATAAAAGCGTGGTACTCAAATTCTAAAGTGATAAACAGAAAAATAAATAATTCAATAGATCTGGATAGATTTACTGTGTTACAACCACACCTCAATGCTAATCGTTTTCAAGGGAGAACTGCCAACTGTTTGTAGGGGTTTTCCTTATGACAACCTTGTCATTGACGTTAGCAGACATCTGGCTGTTTTATGGAATTATTACACAACCTACTTAATGTTAGCGTTTCAAATCCATTGCGACTTTCCAACTCTCACGGTTTGGACTTTCAACTCTCGGTCTCACGATTTGGCCTACAAATCGCACGGTAAATCAGAAAATCTTGAAATTGACGGACATTTCCGGTAGGAATCGCGTATTTTCCAAAAATCTCTCTTCATTATGTATATCAATCTAATTGTTGGGGGAAACCTGATTCCCGGGTCGATTCCCGTAAAACTTAGATTCCCTAAGGTCTGTTGGAAGCCTTACTGCAATCTCAAAATGGCTAGTCCCCGTCCTATCGACGTGGATAGTGAAACAGACTCTTCTCATCAGTAGTATGGTAGGGATGTTTTAGTCCTCTTTCTTGCGGTTGAATCTTATTATCGTGCGGTGGAATGTATTAACGCCGATGGCGTCATGGCCTTTTGGCCTTATCTCGGTAATAAAATGCGGAGGAATCTCATAAGATAAGGTCATGTGCTAAAAAAGTGCGGAGGAATCTCATTCTCACATTCTTTGTATTCTTAATACAATGGAAATAAAGGACTTGCCTAGGCTTGCTGGAACCGGAAGTAAAAGTATGATTGTCGTTTATGGAGGAAATGAGCGCTAGCTCGCCTGTGACTTCAAATCACTGAGCCGTAACGTAATTTTCTGCCGCTGACACCGTCCTCTTTCCGGGTTCCATGATTCTTGGGGAGCAAATTGTGCATATTAATGAGGGTGAAGGCAAACCACTTCTTTTTAGAGCGATTTTTTTATTTTTTATTTACCCTCCACCACATCGACCCCAAGTCGACCCCACATCCACCCTGCATCGACCTTACATCGACCCTATATCGACCCCACATCGACTCTACATCGACCTCACATCGACCTCACATCGAACCCACATCGAACCCCATATCGACATCACATCGACCATACATCGACCTTACATTGACTTTACACTGACTCCACATCGACCTCACATCAACTCTATATCGGCCTTACATAGCTTTACATGGACCCAACAGTGAACCCACATCGGCCGGTCTCACATCGACCCCACATTGACCCCATATCATCGACGTTTATTCCTTGCACACCATGAATTAACCAGTGAGAACGTTTCGTGCTTTCCGATTAACCAATCGAAAACCAAAACATTTATCGTTCTTGAAATAACTAGAAAACCTGTCAGACCGGTTAAATCACTAAAAGAGTAACACATGACCACATCTTAATGAGATTCCTCCGCATTTTATTCATGACATTAAGACAAAAGGCTATGACGTCATCGTTGTTAATGGGCTCTCCGCCAAAAAAGGGATAATTCGGTCCCTATCATAGCAACAAGAGAGTACAACAAAGGCCACTAATTCGGTCGGAATACCATAACAACAATCGGAAAAGTCGGAATATCATGACAAAAATTGTTATCTGCCCTCTTGGTTTTATGCGACACGTATTTTGGAAATCTCCAGGTTTTGGGAGACTTTTTTTTTTCAATCACTCCAGATTTGAATACTTTAGGGTTTGTAAGGTCTGGAACCTATATACCATGACCCTCTATTAAGCTTAGCTCATTTTTCTAAACATTCCGGCGATACGAGTTAACGATCATCAGCTTAACAGCAACCACACCTTTATAAGACACTTAAAGCATCTGATTTAATATGTTTTCGTCTGCTACGCTCCCTTAATTGGCTATAAACAGGCACACGGAAATACGTGATGTATCATTGGGTAAAAAGAAAAAAAATCCCATTTTACTTAAACCCTTTCTCTCCCCAAGCATAACGTTAATTTATTGGATACATGTAATGGACAAAATCCTCCTCATTTGCCATCCAAAAGGGTAATACTATTAAAATTGAAACACTTGCAGTTTTTCGGGATTCTACAAAGGAAAAATTTGGCAAGCTGGGCGGTGAAAACATGATTAAGAATCAATAAAATAAATAAATGAAATATTTATAGTACTAATGAGCAGATGCCTGAAACAAATAATCTAAATCCAACTTAACAGGGTTAAGAATACCAACTGGCCGGAGGCAAACCAGCTGGCTATTTACAAGCGTGGCCGAGGATTTGAACTCGAGACCCAGCTAACGGGTAGGGCGGGACTTGAACTTGAGGCCTCCGAATTGCAAGTCCAGGGCTCTAACCACTCGGCTACGCTACCTCCTCCGTTCTTCGCTTTCCTGAAATCTTGTACAAACCTTCGGGCAACAAAATGGTCTTCCTTTGGCGCAGACAAGAATACTTGAGTGAAGTGACAAGACATACAAGGACCATTCCGACCGCGATACCTAACGAAATCGATACGGCATAGACGACTGTCATGTGATTTGGATCTGCGTATCGAAAATGTTAAGATATCAGCAAAACCAGATTAAGACAATATGCTCCACCGATCAATTTGTGAACAGTTTGGCAAACACGTGTTTCTGCACAAACAGTGGATGAATCTTCATACACAATTAAAGCAATGCCGTGGTAGAGATTACAGTTTTGTTTCCAAGGCAGGGCGCCCTTCTTTTTCAATCTGTTTCGTTTCCTTTCTGTTCTTTACTTTCCCACAACTTATTTACCTTTAGTTCCTTAATTGAAAACCGTTTTCTACTCTTTTTCGATCAAAATTTCTACTCTTTAATAATAGCTAATGACATTCATTGATTGGCTATCAGCTAACAGGACTACCATATAGCCTACTCCTTAACCTAACCTTTCTCCTTAGTTGTGGGACCTTGTGGACGCTTGGTGGAAAAACTTGGAGGGGTAGTAAATACTAAACATAAACAGAATATCATATGTTAGTATTGTATATTGATCTCTTGTAGTGTTATAATGAAATCAGAAATAACAAGACATACCATTTCGATCAAAATTTCTACTCTTTTAATAATAGCTAGCGACATTAATTGATTGGCTATCAGCTAACAGGACTAGCATATAGCCTACTTCTTAAGCTAACCTTTCTCCTTAGTTGTGGGACTTTGAGGACGCTTGGTGGAAATACTTGGAGGGGTAGTAAATACTAAACATAAACAGAATATCATATGTTAGTATTGTACATTGATCTCTTGTAGTGTTATAATGAAATTAGAATTAACAAGACATACCAGCTTCAGAGTAAACTGCCCCAAAAGGCTGTTTATAAGTCGAAATCATTTCCGTAGTCTTCGTAGCTGGATGTACTGATTTAAGCGGCTTGAGTATTTTACGTTTAACGTCAGTCGTAAAACAACAGAAAGAAAAATTATTGGACGATTGACGCCACCTAACGATAGCGGAGCGGTGCCTGCTCAGCCTTTTTGCAATATGAAGCTTTTTATAATACTGAGCTGCAGATTTAAAAGGAGAGTACTCAAGAATGCCTTATGCACTAACAGCTTTTTGACGAATATCTGAAAGGATATCGGTTCATATCATCTCATGAAACTGCCAAAGAACGGGCAAATGTAATAAGGGAATGAATGTTTAAAAAATATATGTAACCTTTATTTGAATCTGGCTTGCGTATGCATGATATAAACAAGTATGTAGAATCCACAGGACGACTCTCTTCTCGATCTGCTACACATATTAAGTCTTCACATCCCAATCAGCCTCATCAAATAACTGTCAGTACTAGAATAAAGGTGGGGCCTTTTCGAAGATCGCAAGTAAGTAATAATGTCCCTTTTTGTTTTTACTTGTAAGAGTGTGATGTAATAAGTTACAGAAATGAAAAAGACCCTTTAAAATTTTGTAAGCTTAACATATTTCGAAAAGGATGTAGATCTTGAAGGGTACGTTGCTGCCAAACAAACGAGTTAATATAATGATAAGAGGTTGAAAAATATAGTGACATTACGGAACTTGTCATTAAAAACTGATCATGACTTGAATGAAGGGTAAGATGCAGAGTGGTGATGGGGGTAGAGAGAAAAAGATCAAGATATTACCTAGGCAATAACCAGGAAATATTTCACTAGTGAGGTAGAACTCGACAATATTGTTGTGAAGCATTTTGAAAGTTAATGTTAAGACGGATCTATCTTGTCTTTTAAGTTTAGTTTTTCTTTCATTAAGTCTTGTTTTTGTCTACGTACTGTTTTCCTGTGTTGATCTTTTGTTTTTACTTGTATTTGGATTTATCCTTAGCTCACGAATTTACTTATTGCCATATTAGGAATGTTATTCGCTTGGCATTGTCAGATGTTAGTTTTTTACAGGTGGTCGTGTTTGCAGTGTTAGGGCTGACCTTGGTTCTTTGGTACTTGTCATGCAGTTGCGGCTGTGCGTAGGCTAATCTATTCCCTAACAATGGCAAACCTGTTGCAATGTTAGCGATAAGATATTCAATACTGAAGGTTTGCCGGTCAGTTAACCCAAACATGTCCAACTCTGGCTATAAAACCGCTCCTATACTTGAACTAGTAAGTAGAAGTTAGTAGAGAAGAGTAGAAAAGTAGAAAAGAGTCAGAAGAGTAGGACGATGAAGACTGTTAGCAGAAGTCAAAGAAGAATAAAGGCCAAGATATAAATCAGATTCCTGGTACCTCATCGTGTAGCGAGCGAGTTGCTCGAACATACCCCCACAATTTGCATATCTCCCCTGCAATATGTAATGATATGCAATAACGCAAATGAGGAGGACGTTACGGTTCGTGCGCTGATGATGATGATGATGATGATGATGATGATGATGATGATGACAGAGATAGAAACGAAGACGATGATCGTCATTATTAGAGTCGTAATGATTCGAGTGTTCTTTCGACTCTTGTGACACCTTTTTAACGTTTGTGCATGGGAGTTAAGCGTTGGCATGAAGACACAAAGAACAAAAGCGTAGCGGATTGATCAAGTTACTAAGTAACATATTCTCGGAGTGATGACATCTTTAACGTTAGTCTTATCAAACGTACTTTAAACTTACCAATTTTTTCTTTGGTAGGTGAACCTGGAGGATGTGTCGCTACAAATAAAATAAAGATAAAGTAGTAAAAATGAAAACACAGTTATAGTAAAAACCTTGATATTTATCAAAATACATTTGACAAGAACATCATAAAATTCTCAAAGCTACTGATTGAATTCATTTGTTACTCAATATTTAACCATTAATCTAAAGGCTTGGATAATCCATGAAATTAGAGTTTACATTACATACTAGGTTTTTTCGTATATTTGTAACTTAGTAAAAAAAATTGGTGTTTAACCGAACACTGACTTGTTTCCTTCTCCACTTTTAAGTGAAACGAGTGCACTTTTCTCCCATTTTTACACCAAGAGTTACTTACATTTTGGATCGCAAACAGTTATGAGACACCAGTGAAAACTGCCAGGAATGTCTTGATATAAGTCAACATTTTCTATTTATTTTCCTCTTGCGTAAAGTGCAGTGGTGCCACTACTGGATTAGTTTATTTAGTAGGGGGCCAGTGTGCTGAGTAGATAACTCGGTTTGAAAGACAGTGCTCAGTCAGGACAGTAGATATTTGATATTAGTGGTCGTACGGTTATTTGTTCATTAGAAAAATACTGCTATAGACCCACAGTTCCTGAAATTAAGGATGTCATATTTTGTAACTCTTGAAATCGACTGTCAATAAAGTTTGCCAAAATGTCTCTGAGGAAAAACTGAACATCTGACTGAAAAGACTTGGTACGTGCGTCAGAGGGTTAATTCAAGAACAGTAAGTTCTTTTTCTAGAAGTCTGCCACGTTCCTGAAAAAGCCGCATAGCTTTCTCCTTACAGTGATGCTTGATTTTTTTCGAGGATGACGCATTTGTGAGTGTTGAGTGAATTATGATATTTGATGTGAAATCCCAAGGTCCTAGAACTTTTTTTATCGCAAGCATGTGAGAAAAACAAATTCATAAACAATAATAATTACGAATTCGAAATAGTACGATCATTTGCTTCTTTACATAGAGCAAGTGTAGTTGCAGTATTGCTAATAACTATAAACCCCTTTCCGCTTTAATACAAGATACACTTACTTGTGGTCGACAAGTTTGGTTCGTATGTCTCCATATCTGACCGTGCATCCTGAGTAAAAGGGAAACCTGAAATCTGAAAAGAGATCCAGGTCTTGAACTTTCGGTGGTAAAAACCGGAGAGGAAATGCTAACTTAAATTGATGAAAGTCCCATAAAGTATAATTTACTTTTTCTATTTGCAGGGATTTCGTAAAACTAATTGAAGTTAAACACACACACATTGACCTTTATGATAACGATGACGTTCTTTTTGAAAATACCGAGCACACTACAGCCACACTTTCTACACTGCCGAAGAAACTCTTTTTAGCCTTTTTAGGATTCTTTATTTATATAAGTTACAGAAAGTGGCAAAAAGTAACGGTGCTCTATTACATTTTTTATTTAGCAGTACAAGTGTGACGAAAGAAACATATTAAACAAAAGAATTGAAAACTAACGCACATGTAGGTACACAGAACAAAGGCACAAACAGTTAAAAAAATAAGGGAACTTAAAAAGGAAAATA
Organism: Porites rus; assembly: GCA_964035705.1. Lineage (NCBI taxonomy): Eukaryota > Metazoa > Cnidaria > Anthozoa > Scleractinia > Poritidae > Porites > Porites rus. The sequence goes on along the minus strand of OZ037997.1, from coordinate 27,877,542 downwards.
AAATTATTTAGAGAAGAAACCGTTCTGTTCGATTTGCTTCGACTTAAGCCTCTTAGATCTCCCTCACATGCCCTAAAGTGTGGATGGTCGCGAGTAAGCTATACCACTTCTTCCACGGCTCAAAAGTTTGAACTTAATTAATATATTCTGGTTGCCATTATCATATGATAAATGTTTCTTCAGAAAAGGAAAATGACTTAGCCGTCACTTTCGAGCTCATATTCAAGATTTGGTTACGATAGTTGCTGAGCAAACTTTACCAATTTACCCATCAGTTACTCAGGTCAAAGCAGCTGATTAATGTGTTAGTCTCGATGCTCACTAGACTTTCAAAAAAGTCTTTCGTCCCATTTAATATGGCAACGGACCTCTTGCGACTTCGGCGCTCGCTTCGATGCCTACGGAAATCTCGCTTCGCTTGCTTAGAAAGTCCTGGGGTCGACCGGCTTGTGGCAACTCTAGATACTCACCTGTAATAGGAATAAATAGTCTGGATATCTGAAGCCATACGAAGAAATATTCAGTGTGAGGTCGGTCTGGTTCTAACATGAATTAGGTCAAACAAAAGAGAAATAAATATTTTATTCACTTATCTTAATTTCGCTGTTTAATTATCTTGTGACGTTTTAAGAAACTTCGATCTGTCGAAAATTTTGGTCTTTTGTAGCGTTTTATTGACTCCTGATGTAATACGTAGAAGTCTTCTTTAATGCCGGCTTTCAGATTTAAAAAGTCTAATATAAGTCTAGAGCTTTAACTTAATATATTATGTTTTTTAAAAAAGCTTGGGGCGTGTGAATGGGACAAAAGGACATTGCGGGTTCTGACCTCGGTCCTGGGGACATGGTCTAAAATTAACGATTCTCTGTCATCCCACATCACAACAAAAGGTCGTGCAACTTCATTTCATTGAAGTAAGCTTGCTGGTTATTTTATAGAAAGATAACACACCCAAGTATTTCCAGAAATATTTGAAGTCGATCGCTTCTTGCAGGCATTGTTGATGAAGTGTAATTGTTATGAAGACGGAGAAAGTCCTTTCTAATTTTTTTGGGGGGGAACCTTGTTGTTGACCCTGACCGTACAATAAATTCAACAGCACGTGACCATGTCGGACTAACCAATAAAAAAAGGTTTCCAGTCACGGTGTGTGAATGAAAGATAAAAATTGTGCACGGTCAGAGAGTTCCCAACATAAGCTGCAGACCGGTGTTTTGGCCCTTCTAAGGCCGGCTTTCACAGCCAGCCTCCTATACTAACAATGCTTCAGGTAATAATATCTTTGAACTAGGAGGAAGGGAATGATACAATACAAAAAGCAGGACATTCTGTTCATACCTTTGGGTAAAGAAAACACGTAAGGTTAAGCGCAATAGCACTTTTGTTGGAGACCGCAAAGCGAACAAGTACAGCTGTCCAATTTCCGTGTGTATCTGAAAGAAACAATTTCAAAAAATGTTAAATTCAGTACATAATGGCGGATTGTTATTGCTCGGTGGATACTCACTATTGTAAAACTCGATATCTTTCATGCAACGTTAACTTTCACAAGTCCGCGAGATTCATATGTTAGAGTTACGCGTCCGTGTGAGAGCTAAAAACGGCTTCTGGAAGGAGGGTGAAAGGAGAGAACGAAACTGGGAAGGGTATGTCATGCTCGCGTACCATTCGCACTCTGAAAAACTGATTTGGCTTTTCTTTGAGTGAAAGGGTATTTTATAGTCTTTTATAGGACTTACTTGCAGCACTTTTGCTTATACCGTTTCTGTCTATAAGGTGATCACATGAAGGTCCAAGCACCCAAACTTTATTTTCAAAGCGGTATTGGTGTCAAAAACCTTGTAGGGTTCAACTTAAATATATGGTGTTTTGTCGTCATTTCTGACCGGTTTATTTTAATTTGTACCTTTGAGGACCGGAAAAGTAGATGCTTGTTGTGTGTCTTCATAATCAAAGTATGCATCCTGGCCTAATCGTTCAAATCGTTCCGAAATTGCAGTCAGTTTTTTTGAAATAGTGCCAAAAATGCACATTTCTTACATCCGATATCTCTAAACTTTTGCCTTTTGAAGGAAAAGAAGAGGAAAGTAGAGATCAAGAAAGTAAAGGAGGGTAAGGGAAAAAGAAGTTGTTGTACACTTATTATTATTATTATTATTATTATTATTACTATTATTATTATTATTATTATTATTATTATTATTACTATTATTATTATTATTGTTATTATTATTATTATTATTATCTCTTTTATCACAGTCTTTGCTGGTGTTCTTTTTGTGCATCAGCCGGGCGCGAACCATGCACCTAGAGCGTCAGTCACTCAAGTCAATCATTCTGTTGATACACTGAGCACCTTTCTGAAGATTCGCGCAGATCCCAGCATGCAGATCTTTTGAATCTCTGTCATAGTAGCTCTCTCTGATACTTTCTTGATGTTTTCTACGTACCATACCGTTCTTCACTGTACCAAGCGCACCAACAACCACAGGGATCACTACGGTTTCATATGCCACATTCTCTGTATTTCTAGTTCTAGGTCTTTGTACTTGCTTTTTTTTTCAGTTTCCTTCAGTGCGATGTTTCTATCTGATGGAACATCATTATTATTATTATTATTAATTTTTTTATCTTGGCTACGTTAAGAAACTCGCGTTTTTTAAATTAAACAGGCCATCTTTGGTCCCTGTCAAATTGGCTGGATAATAGAAACGATTCATTTATTAACACTGAGAATGTTACCGTTCATCAGGGTCCATGATAAATTTGAAAACCACTGGTTGGTGTTTTCATATTTTCCGAAGCTCACATTAACTTCTGATGGGTACCAGTTCACATTTTGTGAAGGAGACGGTGTAGGGCACTCTACAATAAAAGACATCAACAAATACGACCGAAGTTAGTAAGAAAACGCACACTACCAAGTCCGCGGTATGAGCAATACCTTACGCATGCGCACAGCCATGGGTGCCCCAAACTTATCAGCGCACCTGCAAGCATAAAAACGCTTTCGCCCTATTAGTACAAACACGTGGAATGTTATAGGCGCGATTGTTTCTCAGACTATACCTAGGATTGTTGCGAGGCGGCAAAAAGATGAAGACTGAATATGATTTTGTCGGAAGTTATAGTGTTGAAAAATGTGCTGCACACTTGGCGATTCTGGTCTACTACAGGTGTTATGTCCAAAAATTAGCGAGTATCGCCATAGCTCAAGCCGGGCATAATTATCGATAGCGCCCCTCTTTTCTATATGCACGAGTTCATTAATAAGATACTGCGGCGGGGTAATACAGAAAACTGGTACTGCACTAGTCAATTGCAGATCGTACACACGTTGTATGAAAATAGAGCTAAATCCACTGGCGGCAATCGTGCCCGTTTTAGTTGTAGTAAAAAGTATAACCTCTTACTAGCTTTCTTAATAAGATCATCTACGTTCCATTTTAATTTGTCACTTATAGTGAGCCCAAGTAGCTTCGTACTACTTACAACTTCTGGCTCTTTTCCCTGAACGAAACCTACATGAAACTATTCGGGGTTACGTGCAAACGAAATCCTGAGCTCTTTACATTTGTCCGGATTAAAGTGCATTCTATTTTCCGGCGACCAAAGTATAACTTGATTTGTGATACGCTGAGTATTACAAACATCTCCCTTATGAACGATCTTCGAGGCCGTGTATCATCAACAAATGTCCATAACAATGGCGAATGAAAAGTAAGATCGTTTATCATTAGGATAAATAACCACGGCCCCAATTTAGTACCCTGTGGTACCCCGGACGGTATTGGGCCCCGCTTAGAGAAGCAACCTCCAGCTAATTTGATTCGTTGCGAAAGATCTGTCAAGAAGTCAAATTCTTTTGTTTAATTACACTGATCGGAGATAATAAAAATATCGCGAAATTTAATGCACTCCAATTCTTCCTTTCTCGAAAAATCGCGAAATATGGCTCATGATTTTTCGCGAAATTAATTTGAAAAATGCTTGCGAAATTAAATGAGAATAAGATAGTAGTAGAAGGGACCAAAACTGGTAGGACTTACTCGTGGCTGGAGAACGTTCTTTACGGATGCGTTTTTTATGTGAGTTTTCAAATAGAAGAAACTGTTGTCTTCTTGTAGCTGCCGAAAAAGGGAAAATAAAAACAGCAAATATTATCAAATAAAACAAGTCGTTTACGTAATCAATGGCAAGCACACCTTATCAGTTCATGGAGATTTAGGGGTGGTCCGAGGGGACCGCGGCCGCCCCATTTTCTGTAAAACTGTGTGTAACTGTTCAAGAATTTCGATAGAATAATATGCAGAAAAATATGGAACAGCAAACTGATCCTTACGGCAAGGCGATGAAGAAGTAAACAAAAAAATAAAACAAAAAATATATATTTAAAGAAAATATATATTTTTTGTTTTATTATTTTTTTTTATTCTTTGGTTTACTTCTTCATCGCCTTGCCGAGAGGATCAGTTGGCAGTTTCATATTTTTCTACAAGTTTAATTGTACTGATCCAGGTCTACAAGTGGGGAAATTCGGGACTTCTCATTGGTTTGTTGCTGTGGACTTGTTAATATTTTATATATTTTGGAATAATATGTAGTATCTGAACAGCTGAGAAGTGTCCCGATCCCCACTTTCCGAGTTTTCTGGTTCCCTTTCTGTAGACTCCCTATCCTTTCGCCTCATGTAAGGGGAATCTAAGACAGTTTTAGATTCAGGATTCTACGCCGTAGATTTCGGATTCCAGGTACTGGATTCTGGAGTATTTGTCAGTGTAACTTGAATTCTGGATTCCAGTCTTTAGTGGGACTCAGGATTCGTTGAGCTGTATTCCGTATTCCAAAGGCCATGATTCTGGACTGCACAAGAAAAATTTATCGGATTCCGGATTCCACAGGAAAAAAATTTCCCGGATTCTTGATACCCTTTTATGGGGTTAGACCTCACTTAAACGCATGTCCGCCATTTACTGCCACAATTGGTAAGACAATTGACACAACTGAGTAGCTTGTAACGCTTCAAACACACTAAGGGCCTGTTTACATGGAGGTGGAGGACCCCAGGTAGGTGAGGTAACCCGCTTATGAGGGGTAACCCGCCTGTCCATATACTATAAGACTTGTATATTTAAGACCAACAATGCTTTCACATTACCCTTTATTTTCTTCAGGCACAGTTGATAGCAGCTGGAATCAAGAGCTCGAACGACCTGCAAGGAAATAATTCAATAAGTAGAGTCATCCACAAACTCACAGGGAGCAATTATCAGGTGGACGTTGGTCTTCGTTAAATGAAGCTTAATGAGTGTAAGCAAATCACGACGGCGGGCGGGTAATACAACGGCTATCTTGGCCGAGGGGATATTGATGAGTAAGTTGCCGTAACCCGTGAATTTTCCATAAATGGTCATAAATGAATGAATCGGTCATTCTCTGCGCTGGCTAATTCAGAAAGTAATTTATTTTAACATTTCGTCTATAGGCATACTGTGGTTTTAGACAAGTGGATGAAGAAAAGCTCTTACAGCCTGCCGTCACTCTAGGAAGGAACTTAATGGTAAATGGTAAAATCCTCGACTAGCCGAGAAATCGAGAATGTGCTTGAGGCGGATATTCGTTCAGAAATCCGAAACTTATCAGTAAACTTGCATGAAAAGAGACTAAATCTCGGAGTTTCATCACAACTGTATCAAAGATACCTTCCACCCCCCAATAAAAGGAACCCCTCCCCCCCCCTCCCCCCGCTACTTATTAAATTGCAGATGTTAATAAAGAACCAGCTCCGAAAGCCTTCAATCGCACCCCCATTCTCTTAGCGCAAAACTAAAAGGCTAGGCGTTCTTTTTTAAAAAACTGTTACCGCGAAACTTTGTTTTACGCCCCCCAAAAAATTAACACTGAACATTAGGAGGGGGAAACAGTTGACAACTACCTTAAAAACGTTTCAAAACAAAGTTATTCGAATGACAAAAAGAATAGTTCCAATTTAGAACTGCGTATGCCTAAAGAAACAAAACAGTTTTTTGCGGTTTGGCGGTGAAATGTAGAGGTTGAATTAAATCCAGTCTCGGCTGTCACTCTCCAATTGTTTGTGCACAAACACTTGTTAAGACTTTTGTATGTTTTCGGATCTTGACGGGGTCATCGCAAAATTACATTTTTGAAATGCTTTCACGATCGAATATGAGTTCCTAGTTCCCATTTCCTTCGCGGAAAAGAAAACGATAACGAAGGACTACCAAGAACGAAAGGAGTGCCATTAGATTCGCAAACTGGGGTGCAATGAAAGATGACTCGGCGTTAATATCACCGGGGATGGCATTTACGAGTCTATTTTGGTTTCACCTACTACATGGCATATAGATTGCCAATAATATTATCATTCGTGTAATATTTTCGCTTACTTAATCACTAAATAATACCCCACTAAATACTCAGTGTGTTCACTTTCGATTGCTGATTATAAAAATCAATTCTGAAACTCTAACTGCTTTCAAACATCTTTAGACTGGCGGTGATTTTTTTTACCCTTTTTATACCCAAATGGCGTGACTCCAGAGAAGCCAAATTCAGTGAATCGAGCCTTACTACAAATGAATTACTGTTTTGCATGTCAGTACACAATCCGTTTTCCTGCCAGCATACTCAAAGAACCGACGTGAGCAGTGTATATTTTAAGTTCCGTCTCGGTCAAAACGGTTATTTTATCACTGTTTCCCTGCAGAACGAGGCCAAATAAATGACGCGTCGCTCCTCGGTTAACGCAACACTGTTTTACATAATTTTGTTTCCGAGAAAATGCTTGGTAAATTATGAATTTCTCAGGAATAACCTTCTGTTGAAGTCAGTGTTAAAAACCGCGGTTAGTTTGTAGCTTCACGCATTGTAGGGGTGTTTTACAAGGGAAATGCGAATAGTGATTTTAGCCTGACAAGAGAGCAACTATTATCATAAACTGTGCGCAGAGATTTTTCTGTCTCCAAGTGTCTTTAAGGAATGTTATTTTTGCACTCTACTTAAGCATTGAACGTGAAAAAAATGAAACTTGCCTTTGTTTTGGCGCTTGTCCTCAAATGTAGAAAACATCCTCTAAAGCATTTTGCTGAATAAGTGATCGACTCTTGTCGTCTCTCGCTCGATTCGTCACTGAACACAACGACCAGAATCAGTGTCAGTGAGAATGAAACGACCCTGCTAAAATCTCTCTTTTTGGTCCGCATTGTTTAATCACAGATACACGACTGTTTTATGTTTTGATTCAGAAGCAGGCTGAGCTTTGTTTGCCGCAGTGAAACCCCATTAAAGAAACAGCGAAGTGTACGTCGCAAAGACTGGATCGAGGAGATAAAACAACGTAGTATTGGAGTTTGTCAGTGAAAGCTAGTAAAATTGCAACCGCGGGGGATCAAGGCTAATACCTAAACCGCTCAGATAGTTTATTACAAATTAACATAATTTGCAAAAGCTTAGTGAATGACAGTATCTATCCATCTGTCAGTGCTAGTTTACACTACTGACCTAGATAAATTCTTTCAAATGTTTTGACTGAACGTTTTCATAACTTTTTTAGAGCGTCAGAGCCAAAATCTACCCCGTGGTGGTTGTTTAAGGAAGGGTCTCAATGGGGTTAACAGATAGACGTAAAACGGCCAAAAATTCAGTCGATAGCCGTAAAAATTGAAAACTCTCATCCGTTAGCCGTAAATAGAGTAAAAAAGAGTTAACCGTAAACTACTGTTCCCTAGATTTGCTACTTTTAAAGGAGGTACTAAACACACTTATGGTTGCGTTTTTTATTTCCCGGCTAGTGTGAATCCGTGCGCACGTTAGGCGAAGCGCCTTTTTAGGTGTTGACCAAGACCTAGGCTCCATTTCCTCCACTCTCTCGGGGAACTAATTTTTTTCCATAGCGAAAGTGTGGCTTCTTGCTCGGGATTAATATTTGCGATTTTCAGGAGGTCGTGCCCTCGAAACACTAGTGAAACAATAAGCAGAGATGTCACTGTTTGTAAAACATGTTGCCCATAAACAACATTTCTCTGTTTTTCTGTGACACCACCGTAGACGTTGCCATGCCTAGTCCCTGTACGGCGTCTTCCCACGCCATCTCGGTCAAGGCATTTCGGACTCGCTAGGACCACGTGATCCGAAACGCATTAGCCGAACGGAGTAATGAGGCCTACGGACAAGGCAACGGCAGACAGTCGTTCCTTACAGTCCTTCGCTATCATTAAAAACACTGGACAAGGGAATTTTGTTATTGGCCATTTTCACGCTAGAGCTAGAAATGGATTATCCGTCTGAGACTAGCCTGTGTACAGTCGCGCCCTCCCCCCACACACCACTTCTCCGATTTTTTCTGGGGGGAGGGGGCGGCCGTACACAGGCTATCTGGAACGGATACTGGTCCGATCTTCAAACTGTCCGTCGAAATTGACGGATTAAGTCAGGCGGATTATCATTCAAAATTAAAACTATTCCATTTTCAGAGTAAGAAGTATTACCTATCTGACAAGAATCATAAAAAATATTGAATATTTTCTAATGGGAGACCTTAACTGCGACATGATTGCTACTCGATATGACAATAATACATGCAAATTAATGAGTGTCACTGATATTTATGGTCTACAGCAACTTATCACTGAACCAACCAGAATAACTCCGACTTCTGCAACTTTGATTGATGTAATCTATACTAATTGTCCAGATAAAGTTGTGTGTTCGGGGGTTCGTCATATCAGTATTAGCGATCATAGCATAGTTTTTGCCTATCGAAAATTATCCGTGAATGGAATGTCTGGTGGGCACAATGCTATAACCTGCAGAAACTTTCGAAAATTTAATCGAATAAATTTTCGGAACGATATTGCATCTCATTGTTGGGATCACGTATACAATTCAACTGATCCCAATGAAATGTGGCTACAATGTAAATGCTCGTTTCTATCTATTGCTAACAAGCATGCTCCCTTGAGAACAATGCGTGTTCGCACGCGTAGTTCCCCTTGGATTACATCTGAGCTTAAGAAACGAATGCATGATCGGGATATTCTAAAGATTAAAGCAAGTAAATCGAATGATTCAAATGACTGGTCACTTTTTAAAAAACAACGCAATATAGTAAATAGCGAAATCAGATTAACCAAGCAAGCCTATTATCAAAATAGTTTCAACAAGTATATGGGCGATTCTAAAAAGACCTGGCAGACTATCAATGAACTTACTTCGCGAAAATCTGGGAAAAAATCGGTGGCATCTCTGAAAGTAAATGGAGTATTAATAACAAATCTAACTGTGCTGTCGAACCAATTTAATAATCACTTTGCTACTATCGGTCCAGAACTTGCCAGCAATATTGGTTCCTCAAATAGTGATGGCTATCAAAAGTACCTCACTGGCACAGATAAACGGTTTCAGCTCCATCCGACCAGTTCAAATAAAGTTCTCTCACTTTTGAATCGTCTAAATAAGTCAAAGGCAGCTGGCCTCGACAAGATATATCTGCTAGGCTCATTCGGGAATGTGCAGATGTCTTTTGCATTCCTATCCGTGATATTTTTAACCAGTCAGTAAGTCAAGGCATATTTCCGGATGACTGGAAATGTGCAAAGGTCACCCCACTTTTTAAACAAGGCGGTTGGGACGACTTAAATAATTATCGTCCAATTTCGGTGATCTCAGTTATGGCCAAGGTCTTTGAAAGAATCGTCTATGATCAATTATATGCCTACCGAGAAGAGCGTAATATAATCTGTAAATATCAATCAGGCTTTCGTGCTATTCACCCAACTGTCACGGCTCTCCTCGAGGCCACGGACACTTGGGCGTATAATATTGACCGCGGTAAAATCAACGCCGTTGTTTTCTTAGATCTCAAAAAGGCCTTCGACACAGTTGACCATGAGATGCTCTTATCAAAATTAAGCAATTACGGCATATATGGTAACGCGCACTAATGGTTTAAGTCATATTTAGAGAATCGTACTCAAATGTGCTCCATCAACGGATCGCTCTCTCAAAGCTGTTTATTAAGTTGTGGTGTTCCCCAGGGGACGATTTTAGGTCCACTACTATTTCTGTTATACATCAACGATCTTCCAAACTGTCTTTCAAATTGTGAGCCGAGGATGTACGCTGATGGCACCCACCTTACATACGCAGGTGATAATGTAAACAATATTTAGTTGCATCTAAATCAAGATTTAGAAAATGTTCACAATTGGCTGAGAGCAAACAAACTCACTCTAAATATGACTAAAACCGAATTTATGCTTAATCGGATTTAGGCAGAGGCTAAGTACTCTCACAGAGTCCCCGACATTTGCAATTAATGATTTTCAAGTTAGCCAGGTCACTACTGCAAAATCACTTGGAGTGACCATCGATGACAGACTTGATTGGAGTGGCCATATCGAGAAAGTAACAAAGAAAGTCGCTTCTGGTATTGGGGCCATAAAGCGAATAAGGCACCTTGTCCCTTAGGCGACCTTATAATTAATATATCAAGCTTTAATAGAGCCACACTTTGATTATTGCAACATTGTTTGGCGAAACTGTGGGATAACTTTACGGAATAAGGTTCAAAAGCTACAAAACAGAGCAGCCCGTGTTTTGACCTACTCAAGCTATGACGTAGATGCTGGTCACCTTTTCAAACTTCTAGGGTGGAATAACCTAGCTTGCCAGCATTAAATTCAAAGAGCTACGATGGTTTACAGGTCTCTGCACGGGTTGGCTCCAAACTATCTTAGTTCTAAATTTGAAAGGCGAGAAGTCGCATATAACCCTAAGGGACTCTGAAAATAAACTCAATGTTCCATTACCGCGCACAAACTATTACAAAAACAGCTTCAGCTATAGTGGCGCCATTCTCTGGAACAGTCTTCCTTGTAACTTAAGGGAAGCAGAGTCCCTTGGGCAATTTAAACGATTACTAAAAGAACTGTAAGGCACGGCATTCGTGGAAAGCAGCTTTTTTATTTAAATATTTTTATTATATTAGTATTAGGCATTTTTAAAGCCGACGAATTTTGTACCGTGGATAAATAAAGATTATCTATCTATCTATCTATCAAACGGATAACCCGTCTCACACGAATAATCCGTCTCTAGTGTGAAAACGGCCATTTCTGTTATAAAGAATGTCGCGCCCCGGCCTTGAGTTGGGCGTTTGCGTGTCCGCTTTTACTTTTTCACAAAGATTGTTTTTAAATTGACTATTGACATTTCTATGTGTAAAATAATATTAGAAGTGAAATACTTTATAAAAAGTATGATCTATTAAATGTTGAAATTTTTCAAAAGAATAGCTTGTTTCATCCCGAGACGATCCGAAGACCGTTATTTTGATTGAAAGATACAAAAAATACAGGTTAATTAATATTTAACTTTTTGAAACAAAAGAAGTTAATTTTTAACTTAAAAAGAGCCAAAAAAAATGTGTTAAAAATGCTGCTTACATCTGCCCCCCCCCCCCCCCCTTCATCCCTCTCCCTTACCTCTCATTTCCCATAATTCTCTCTCTGTCATAATTGAAATCAGCGCGCGCGGGAGAAGTTGCTTTCCGTGGTCGTTTAATTTTCCACATTTCTTGTTGGCCGCCTGCAGCAAAGTTTTTTTGAAGGCATCATTTCAGCCTTAAGAATGAACAAGTCTCGCGACTGGCAGTCTGCCGTCGTCCAATAAATTACCGTATTTCGTCTCATTTTGGCGAAACGGGTGAAACACAGATCTCGGGCTTGAGAAGGAGGGCATCACATTGCGAACTTTGATGTGGGCGGTGACGAGTCTCTGGCCTCAAAAAGTAGTTTGTAGGAGTCACGTTTATTCGGCGAGAGCAAATTGATACAGATTGCTGATCAGGCCAGAGACTAAGTTTAAAATTTTCCCTTTCAAACCGGTTCGTCTACCTCTGGGATCTTGAATAAATCGACTTTGTCAGGAAAGTCTCCATCCATGTTTTTGGGGCTAAGTTCAATGGACTTCAAAGCTTGTTACCACTCGGAACAAAGCGCACAATCTTAATGACCATTACCTCACCGAGCTTGGAAGCACTGGTTCACTGTCAACGTATGTATCGAAGTAACACAAAATATGGTATGATATTGGACAAGGCAGAGGACTTTGCCAGGCGCCATTTTCCTTTCCTCAATAGGGCTTTAAGGTGTCCCCGGAAAAATTTGCTCCAGGCCGCCAAAAACTATTTATAAATAAAATATTAAACAGCTCCAAAACCTGCGTTTAACATACTTGGAATTGGTACTTAGAGCGCTCTCCATTTGCCAGAATTGACCGGCCAGACCGTTCCCGTCTTAACGAGAATCTAAATCAAAACTATCCTAAATAGTATGCACGAAGGAGGTAGTTTTTTCACACACCGAAAAAGACTCATGGAAAAAGCCGCTATTTGACTGGTTCGGCCATGGTCCAAAGGCTAATCTGGACTTTTGGAAAGCGCCCTAACGCTCGATGCTTTGCCTTGAATTTCTTTGTCGTGGTCAAACCCGTGCGATTCCTTTCAACCAATATTTATTTTGCTTCACTTAAGTGTACGTTGCACTAAAATGATGATTATTTTAAATTTACAAAATAGAAAAGGAGACCTTGGTTCTAGTATGAGTGTCCATGATTAGTCACGGTGTGCTGTATTATTACTCTTATTAACTGAGCGCGTAAAAGGAATTAACAGTGAACAGGACCAATGCTCATGTTGCAAAAGAACTAAACAACTGTGGATACCAGCCTAGTTATTCGGTGAACAGTCCAAACCAAGTCCAATGAAAGTTAGAAGTTTATTTCTCAAACACAACATGTTGTAAAACAGTGTGCCGTAAGTATCAGGTGGGCGGGATTGCGCAACTAGTCTGCCTCATGTTGTGGGAATTAAGGCCAAGGATGAAATGGAGAGACCAAAGTTCACGCCAACATTTAACTGCATTCCTTGTTGTAATTTCGCTTTATTCCTCGGGTACAAACTGGTGGAATTGTACTTCAGGAGGCTCAGCTATGTTCTTACCATGTTCACCTGTTTTCGCATTCTCAGCCCCAATATTTTGATAAGAAAGGCTAAATGTTACATCAAACAATGTTTACAGCACAGATATAACGGTGTCATTGCTGATAGTGCTCTCCAACCTCATAAATCTAATTCTTCCTCCGTTACCATTTGTGCTGCTTAAGTCACTGATTTCTTCTATGTCAGCATTGGGATGTTCTTGGTGCGCATCAGATTCCATGCTGCTGGTACTCTCTAGCCTTTCTCTGTTGTAGTCATTTGTGCTGTTAATTTTACAGTTCTGATTAACGTCAGAGTCATGGCATTCTTCATCACCAGGCAGAAGAAGAAATTCTAGGAGTTTTTGTTTCCAAATGCGCCTTTCGGTGGCATTGTTGTAGTCTATAAAGCTTTTGTCCTTAAGTTCTTTGGGCAGCATATTACTATCAACTTCATCAATCCTGATGACAGCCAAGCAACGATCGCGATGCGATAAAAGCCGTCCTATGGCGAGGTCAAGCTCGTACTTACAATAATTGCTTTTCACAAAATTACTGGAAAATAATGCTATGACTTTGTGGCTATTGTAAACACTTTCTGCCATGCTGTCCCGAAAAGGCTTCCCTACGGCAAAGTCTCTATAGTGTATACAACAACTTAAATGGTGCTTTTCTTCCAATAGAGGCAGAAGCTTGGTCTTCATCCAACGTTGGTCTCCACTGTTGAATATTATAAATGCGTGGTATCTAAAATCTGCAAGAGACGAAAGAAAAAGGTTACAAACGAACAAAGAAACAAAGCGTGGCCATTATTTTGAGGATAGTATATAACTCTAAACATTTAAAGAAACTTTATTAATCCACCAAAAAGCCAATTGGGCCCACTTCAAACGTCGACCTTCTCATGTACCGAACTTAATAACTATATTATCATGATGTTCAATTGTCTAAAATGCTTACAAGAGAAAATAAATTTTAGTTATTTATGCATTAGGCTCGGCACATGAGAAGTTCGACGTTTGAAACAAAGTCGCTCCACAGTCGAAATTCTTATGAGGGCCAAGCGAACTTAATTCATGGGTCGACCCAAATTAGACATGTCGGACTTACTTGGTTCAAACGTCGATCATGAACTGGGTCTTATTTTCTACTGCTTCCTTCAGGACCATGACACCATACCCATATCCACTATATACAATGAACGCCAATCACAGCCCTCTCTCTAGTCACAGAAGGTGAATCGCTTTCTAAATCGAGTCGAGGGGAGCATTTGAAACTTTTTAAGTTAACAAAGGGAGAAGCTATTTTAGAGAACAACCCAGATCTCTTTTTAATGTGATAAAAGTGATTCATAACAGGATTAATTGAACTTTAAGTTTAGAAACCGGAGATGTCGAAGTTTTGTCAGACCTCCCTTGAAACTTAACAGTCATTGAAAATTTTGGCAAACGTGCCTGTCACATTACGTGTCGTTTAGTTAAGTTACAGCTTGAAGACGTTTTCATAGCAACAGCGTCAAAAGAGACGATAATGGGCCCGTAAGGATGAGATGAAGGCCATTCCAGGGTCGTTCAAATCTTTCACAGACATCCCAGTCACTAGAAGTAGTTGGTGAATACTGTAAAAGTGCAACCTTAATTTATACTTTCATGAATTATGGCTCGTGATTTGAAATTTGAAACAAACAGCGTCACACATCCTTTTCCCCCACCTGTTCAGATTCATGGCTGTACTCTAGCAGAGCCCAGTGGCCCCTGGCGCCTAACCTTTGATCTTGGGCGACTAAAACAATTTACTTTTTTCATACAAATCATATACTGGGCACCTAGATTTCACAGCTTCAGAGCTCTGGGCTTCCTTGAATTTTCATTACGGCGAGAAGCGGAATTGACTCCGTGGGGAAGAATGATGTTGAAGGCCCAAGAGGGTACTGACTTGTATGAAATGAAGTGACTGGGATGATCATCATCTAGTGGTTTGTGTTAATTTGACCTGAAAGGAATTCACGATATACAAACCTTGAGGTAAGGGATTATTGCCTTTACCCGGTTTGGGGCGAAAAAAGTACCGTAAAAGACCCGCGACCAAACCGAGTCCTACAAGGACGCCAACAGATATGGATATGGACAAATACAAAACAGAATCTGGAAATGAAAACACATAAAAATCTTTGAATTAGTAAGCTGGAACCATAAAACTATGTATGAGGGGGGCGAGGATCGAGGCTGCATACGTTCCTCGGTTATCGAGAAAAAAAGGGGAGATACAAAACTTAAGTAATTACATACAAGTGTTCCTTTCTTTGTTTGTGATCGATAACAGAGCTCTACCGCTGTAGTGTATGTGATGTATATTTGAGCGAAACGGGAGACTATCTATTAGTGAACGAGGATTCGCGCAGTTATAGCCTGCGACTGCAAGTTTTGTCCTGAAGGTAATTTAATAGCGGAGCTCCACGCGCGGCGTTGCGCCATAGCTAAGGAAATGTGGTAATCTACCCATCCGAGAAAATTTGGTAATCACGTGACCGTACACCGAGCGACAATCCGTCCGCACCACAGGCATGTCAATGTAAAATAACTCATGAACAGGTATGGCAACCCAAATGCAACTCAAGGTTTTATTTGGAAAGAAATCACATGGCCGCGCGGACTTTTAGAAAGAAAAACAACAACAAAGTCGTGTCTTTTTCGGCGTTTTTTTATGTTTACACTAACGCGCGTGGATAACAGAGAAAGAGCTAGAGCGAGCTATGGAAAACAACGGAGACGAATTTCGTAGGGAGAAAAACATGGAAATTCAAAGCGGCGGTGAGAAAATAAGAAATGCTAGCGACCTGCAAGGAGCGGCCAGCAGGGTGAAACTGAGCGGCAGTGAAAAATATAAGAGAACATGAACACAAGAAACAAAATATTGGGTAAACACATAGGACAATTCCTCCATAAAAATAATGTGTAACTAGGAAGTTTGACGTTTTAGTCGTGCAAAATAGTGTTGTAGTCGTGCAAAACAACGGCAAGGGAAAGACAAAAAAGCGTGCGCAAATTTGCTTTTTGCTAATTAGAAGAAAATGTGTGCTGCACGTGCAATTTGTTGTTTTTGCTAATTAGATCTATTAGTCTTGAAGCCATTTTCACTGTCGTCTCCGTTCATGCAGCATTACACGATTTAATTTTTTTTGTTTATAAGTATTATTAACCAGAGCTTCGCTTATAGCCCTGGCTAAATCTTTACATTAGTTTTCCATTGTTTTCCTCCTGTAAGCGACAAATTAAGGCAAGGCCTGGCAGTGATCTCCTTGTTTGCAGCCGTAATGTACTACGCCACTCGGGGTATACAAATAGATTTCCGTGCACAACTTGAAACCAAACATATAATAATTTACAAATTACATGACGAAATAAATTATTTTCCAGAAATGAAAATAGTGTGTCAGGACTTCATCTGACCCCCGATGTTTAAATGTATAATAAAGTTTTCAATTTCATTAATATATCATAAAGAAAATACAAAGGAATTAACACGTAATCCATCAGGAAACTGAGTAAGTTTAATTTTCAGTGGACCAAAACCTCGTACCAGAATAATTTCAATAATATCGCATTCTTTTTTACATTTTTCAAGGGCTATAAATGTAATTTGTCATCTGTAATAACACCAAAGAAAATTTGTCATGAGAGCCTGAGAAACTAAATGTCAAATTTCATAAAATGACACTTTACACATGAAATTATCGGAATTTTACCTGACGCAGGTGTTTTCACAATTCTTGTGAAATTTGACATTCTTTTTCTCGGGCTCCCATGAGAAATAGTCTTTGGTGTTATTACAGCTAGCTAATTATATCTATAGGCCTTGAAAAATGCAAAAAAGAATGCGATACTTTTTTAATTATTCTGGTACAAGGTTTTTGTCCACTGAAAATTAAAATTACTCAATTTCCTGATGGATTCCATCTTAATGTTTAATGAGTGTGTGGAAATCAGAGGAAAACTGCTCATTTTTGCATTCTTAATTTCTCTTCTAAAATCATTTTGTTTATGAAGTAATAACAAGCATTCCACACTCTGCCCATTACCAGATGAAACACCGGGAAGTTCGTCAAAAATACTCCGCGTGTGTCTCATGCTTGATATATTACTTTTAAAACAAGCAAAACAACAACAAACACGAAATCATGAAGGTACTCTATTTTTTTACTATTGTTACTCATACCGTTACTTTTCTTTGTAGTGCTCCGTTTGTAAGTAAAGTCGACTTCAGAAGCTGAAAAAGAAGTTGCGTTATAAGAGAATTTGAAATTACACACCTGTTCCTTTCTTCATCAAAACGAATAAGTTTAAGGACATTTCAAACTAATCATTCAATTAACTGAAATATAAAAGACTGAGTTCAAAAAAAAGAAGGGTGTTGAAGCCATGGATACTGCACCTCCTCGTATCACGTATTGGATTATTATCTTACCCATACTTTAACATTATTATTATTTCATCAAAGTTTTGTAAATAGTAGTGAAATCCATACTTTAACAAAAAATAAATAGAAATATAAATGGCCAAATGGCAGATCCTGAGTTCAACAGTGTTTTTCTTTTTTTCTCTCTGCCTCGGAATTTCATAATATGCAGAGTTTTTTGTTTTTTTGCTTTTGTTTTATTTTGCTTTAGTTTGTTTTGTTTTTTTTTGCTTCCTAAGCATCCTTCATCCACAGATTAGATTTTCCATCAAGATTACTTCGATTTATACGTCGGGTTTAAAGAAATATGAAATAATTAATTGAAAACGGGGATTCAAGATGGCGGGATGGTCCCAGTTCCTTTTTTAAATAATAAATGGCGTCACCATGATATCACTGATATTGTTAATGACCATTTGTTTTGACCAATTACTTAAGTTTATCAGACACTGTACGTATAAGTATAATAGCTAAGTTTGGTGGCCGACTATCATGAGCAGTTTTAAAGTTATAGAGGAAGGAGGCGGGGGTGGGGGGGGGGGTGGGGGGGGGTGGCTTTTGCAGGAAGCCAAATAAAACAACAACAACAAAGAAAGAAAGAAAAGAAACCCGGTCTGAATTGTATTTAATATTCTTAGTCCTTGCCAAATTTGAGCACCAGCAATAACCTGTCATTAGGTTTTTTTTTTTTTCGGGACAGAAAAAGTGGGCGAACGGCAAAGGTAAAAAGATTGCCCCGTTATACAAACACCAAGGACGCCTGATCGCAGGTTATACCAGCAACGAGTCTTAAATATCAGCACAATGAATGGCATCGATTCACATTATCTATCAAACTCTTCAGCCGCGTTGAAGCGATTTTCGACTTGCTCCATAAATGATCATTTTACAGTGAAATATTCTTACCAGAAATCGTCGGCACGTAAACTTCTGGTCTGAAGGTCAACAATTGTAATTTTTTGACCGGTAAGCTCGTATCAGGAAACAGCGGGACAGCATAGCCCTGCAAGAATAAAACATGCACCAACAATAGGTAACATTTCAGGATGCCTTATATAAACGCTGAGTAGAGTCCTCGTTTTTCCGCACGTAATCGAAAGAGAAAGATTAAATGAACTTGGAAGAGATGGCGCCAATGTCATTTGAGGCTCCTTAGCGAGACAGGAAGGCATCATCTAAGATGGCAGTCGAAAGACAATGTTGATGATTACGAAGTCATTTTACCAAATCTAGCAAGGCTACTCACGGAGTTGACCTCAAAAAGATGAAGTGATCTTTTACTACCACCGTCATATGTAATGGCAAAATATTCTTACATTTGCCCATACAAATGGCTGTTTACCCTTTTTATGGGCAGACAAGTAGGTTATCTGTGTGGGCATATGGTAAACAAAACTTAACCCTCGAACGTACAAGGGGGAGGGGGTGGATTCCACCCATCCCCCCAATAAGGTTTTCCTGTTTTTTTTTTTCCTAAAGGATAAAACATCAGCATCCGACGATTTCAGTAGCTAATCGTTCACATCCCTCGCGCACATTTTGAGACAAGTTCAGTGATAGTCAGTTGCTATTGTTACGGTAT
>OZ037997.1:27818506-27853506 GCA_964035705.1 Porites rus | reverse complement strand
GACCACCACAAAATGTTTTCTTTAAGGTGATTCCTTAGTAAAAGAATCCAACATAGATTGTAGATGAAACTTGGTACACTAATGTGACAAGTCAAGATGATGATAAAAAAAAGTAATAAAAAATGGGGTTCACCGCGCTCGTTTTCACGTCACAATGCTGACAAATACGGCTATTTAAGACTCTTTGACAAAAACCGCGCGCAGCCAAAAACTGAGACAAAAAGGAGAGATTCTTTCGACGATGCATGTGGTGTCATAAATTATGTGTGATAAAACCAGTTCCATTTAGCTTTTTTTCCTTCACTCACTGGCAAGTATATTTCTTCACATGTTTCTGTACTCTGTTCTACACTTAAAGAATTCAGCAACATCAATTCGCGATTTCATGAAAATAACCTTTTCATATCAATACCTTTGCGCTTAGCGTCACTTTGAAACAGAGGTTTGGGGCAACTCGTAAATGGCTGATTACACGTCCCTATTCGCAATAGAATTAGCTTAATGTTAGCGAAAAACTACTGGAAAATGACAAAATTACAGCTTCTTGTCCAAAAATGTCTCCCAACCATTTTTAATTGCCAAACGTCACAAACGACAAAAATAGAGGAGTAGAAACCTTTTTAATCTTGTTTATCTTTGTCCATCTGTGTTACGTATTGCCTAGTCCCTGTACGGTGTTTCCCCAGGCCTTTGAGGTCAATTCACTTCGGTGACGTATCCGAGGCGAACGGGTGGGAAACGCCCTCGCTTTTTCGCTCGCGCCACGTGACCCGAAGCGCATTGGCCGTTCGCAGTAATGAGGCCCAGGGACTAGGCAATGTTTTTTATACCTCCTTTTAATGATTGAACACAGATTATTTTTCACGTTATACTCTTAATTTGGTGGCAGTTCCTGCTGTTTAAATTTCGATAAATTTTGTGAGTGAGCTCCCTTTAAGTTCCCGCTCATATGTCATATGATCCCTACCGGGTATACCTCAGTCTGCATTCATCTCTGAACTGTTTTCACTTGACTCTTTTCATCAAACGCTACAAACATCAAAAGTGGAGCAACTGCAATCCGTTTTAATCTTCTTTATCTCTGTCCATCTGTGTTACGTATTGCCTAGTCCCTGCACGGCGTTTTTCCAGGCCTTCTCGGTCAATTCACTTTGATGACGTATCCGAGGCGAGGTAATGTTACTTATACCTCTTTTTAATGATTGAGCACAGATTATTTTTCATGTTATACTCTCAATTTGGTGCCAGTTCCTGCTGGTTACATTTCGTTAAATTTTGTGACTGAGCTCCTTTAAAGATACCGCCTATATGTCATATAATTCCTACAGGCTGTACCTCAGTCTACATTCATCTCTGAACTATGGGCACTTGGCTCTGTTAAATTAATTTGTGTCCGAGCTGTTTTGACATTGAGATCGAGTGCAAATATTCGAAAGCTTCAGGAAACATTTTGCTGGTGAATGATCTGCTAAAAATGCGTGGCCGATGCAAAATCTCAAGGTAAAGGATCAGAACTGCACACTGGCCTAATTTCACACCACTTTTATTTTCCTCCTTTATCATATATGTTTTAAATTTACAACCTTGTTTAAGAAAATATGCGATAACCGGGTAAGTAAAGACTACGCCAGCCGGGTGAGCCTGCGCTTTGCTTTAAGTATTCGCCAATTTTCAATAACACACTAATGTATAGGCTTGGTATCAGTCACCATCTGGTAGCTGAGGGAGGGACTCAGTAGTGATACTTACTCTCTCGTCATTTGACGACTAAGTGCTATCACTCAAGAATGCAATTGAAAAAGGTCTTTAAACGGTTTTCTTTTAAGCTAGTCCACAGTTTCAATTTCAACCATCACGCAGAACTTCCAAGTTTGAATAATGGCAGAAGGTTGCGCGTAAATGATGATCTGCCAGTTTAAGCATGAATATGAAATGTTAATTATTATTTAAACTGTAAAGTTGAATTTGCGCGGTATAAATAAATAATTGTAAGCGTTTTGCAATTTGATAGGTCTTGTTTCAAGGAAAACGACAGCGTCCTGTGACCAGTCCTGTACGAATGTTTTGTGGTTAAGCCAGTTTAGCAGGTGTCTGTCTGTCCAAAGACGTTTTCATGTTATTGTGATTGTAAATGCGAACAAAAATCTTAGAAGTAAGGTTTTATAAAGTAAACGAAAATACTGTGAACTAGATCTCGCTTGAAAATAGATTACACTTCCAGGTTCAGTTCTTCATTTGGCAGACTAACAAGGGAGATTTCTGTGTTATTACTAGTCGTGCTGTTGAGCCTGTTGAAATTCGTTCTCAGTTCAATCGTGTTGAAAGACGGAAAGGCAGAACCTTCAGCTTCATTGTTGTCTACATCTTGGTTCTGTACTGCAATTGCGGATCGATTATCGCGATCCTCGTTTTGAACATCGAGAAACCTTAGCAGTTTTTCTTCCCAAAACGGACGTTCTAGGACATTACAGTAGTCGATAAAATTTCGCTTGCGAAGTGTCCGGGGAAGTTTTTTGCTATCTGCGTCATCAATTCTTATCATAATCAAACTGTTATCCGCCCTGTGCACAAGGCGATACTTAGCGAGGTTTAATTCGTAGTTGCAATAGTTGCTCTTCAAGAAATTGCTTGACAACACTGCTATGATTTTGTAACTCTTGTAAACAGTTTCTGCCATTATATCATGGAAAGGCTTTCCAGGTTCAAAGTCTCTGTAATGTACGCAGCACTTCAAATGATGCTTGTCTTCCAGGAGGGGAAGAAGCTTCCGCACCACCCACGATGAATCTTCCTTGTTGTAAATTATAAAAGCGTGGTACTCAAATTCTAAAGTGATAAACAGAAAAATAAATAATTCAATAGATCTGGATAGATTTACTGTGTTACAACCACACCTCAATGCTAATCGTTTTCAAGGGAGAACTGCCAACTCTTTGTAGGGGTTTTCCTTATGACAACCTTGTCATTGACGTTAGCAGACATCTGGCTGTTTTATGGAATTATTACACAACCTACTTAATGTTAGCGTTTCAAATCCATTGCGACTTTCCAACTCTCACGGTTTGGACTTTCAACTCTCGGTCTCACGATTTGGCCTACAAATCTCACGGTAAATCAGAAAATCTTGAAATTGACGGACATTTCCGGTAGGAATCGCGTATTTTCCAAAAATCTCTCTTCATTATGTATATCAATCTAATTGTTGGGGGAAACCTGATTCCCGGGTCGATTCCCGTAAAACTTAGATTCCCTAAGGTCTGTTGGAAGCCTTACTGCAATCTCAAAATGGCTAGTCCCCGTCCTATCGACGTGGATAGTGAAACAGAATCTTCTCATCAGTAGTATGGTAGAGATGTTTTAGTCCTCTTTCTTGCGGTTGAATCTTATTATCGTGCGGTGAAATGTATTAACGCCGATGGCGTCATGGCCTTTTGGCCTTATCTCGGTAATAAAATGCGGAGGAATCTCATAAGATAAGGTCATGTGCTAAAAAAGTGCGGAGGAATCTCATTCTCACATTCTTTGTATTCTTAATACAATGGAAATAAAGGACTTGCCTAGGCTTGCTGGAACCGGAAGTAAAAGTATGATTGTCGTTTATGGAGGAAATGAGCGCTAGCTCGCCTGTGACTTCAAATCACTGAGCCGTAACGTAATTTTCTGCCGCTGACACCGTCCTCTTTCCGGGTTCCATGATTCTTGGGGAGCAAATTGTGCATATTAAGAGCAGTTGTCTGTAAGATTCGAGCTATATTAAAAAGGCGCTGCCACACTATCTCACCGAATTGGCTAAAAATTGGCATGTAGACTTGATTTGAGGTCTTTAATAAGGAATAGGTAACTTTAGGTTCTAATTCCTCCTACTTCGGAAATTATCGACATGGCCGGTTTTTGGGTGCCTCGGACCGGCGCCATATTGGTTAATAGAAGCTGCTTTTGAGTCTTCGATTACAACCCTGTCTTCAAAGCTAATCTTCCTTTGCCAATACAGATTGAAAGAACAATCCCTCTTTATTGTATTTTTAGAAACTACTTCGAAATTGATAACGTTTTCGCAACGATCGATTAAACTTTTGGTGGGTATACTTTTTGAATTTTTTACACCCGCAAAATTAACAGAATTTTAAAGGCGTATATCTCTTTTGCCACATCGCATTGAAGCTTGCCAATCTGCCTGAATACTCACTGTTTGTAGTTAAATCGAGTTCATTAATAAAAAAATTGGGCAAATTTAACGGAGCAGAAACAAAAGTAATGAATGGAAGACTGTTCTAGCGACTTTGTCAATAATCTGTACACCGAATACTCGCTAGGTGTTGCCAAAATTACAATGATAATAGAGTTTCTGTCATTAAATCTGAGTGATCTGTGTAATAAAACTAGCCTCTGTAATATAATCGATAACTCTGCTGCGAAAAACAGTATAAAAAAGGCAGATTGTAAAAGGAAAAGGAAAATGAATTTGTTATGTTTATGCTATGACGCGTAAACAAAATCCAACCATCACAGTCGAACAGGAATTTTCCTGATTTTCCTCCAGTTCCTTTACCGAAACCAGAGCTTTTAAAATTAACCATAGTAATGAAAATTGAGATGTATTACCTTACTCGACGACAAAGTTGCCAGTTTCCACCTTGATCGAAAAAAAGTAATATTTTCCCACGCATTTCGCGGGTCGTCACGTTCCTTGCCTGGCGTTACAACTCACGTGAAGCCGCCTGGTTTCAAACAACTGAACTGAAGAATCCGTGAAAATTTTAGCCAGGCAATAAATAATGGAAGTTGATATAAGTTATCATTATTAGTGAGCGAGGATCGATGCGATGATAGTTCCAGCTACATGTATTTACAGCGTTTGAAGATTCACTCAAAACCCAGGAGACATGAGCCCTTGAAATAAAGATCATTACTTCCGGTTTTAAAAATTAGGCGTTGGCGAAGTAATGAATAGACTCATTCTACCTTGTACACCGTTAACAACGGTTCCGTGTACAATTTTCAGGTATTTTGTCTCAATCACGAAGCCCGTTTTGAGGAGATTCTTGATAAACAGAAAAATTGGTTTGGAAGGGGTTAAGGAGAATGAGGGATGAGCCCGGGACAACAAAAACCACAGTCACCCCACCGAAGGGCTTTAAAACTGTGCGCAAATGCCTCACCCTAGGGACAATTCCAGATTTTTGTTTCCTTGAAAAAGCTTAAAATCGCTAGGCAATGCATGGAGAACTCAAGACAGTCCTAATTCAAAATAAAGTAAACAGCAAAGAAAATTCGGTTAGAGACCAGAGTGTTTATCCGATATCGCGAACAATAAGGAGTGATTGAAGATGTGTCTGCAGTTTAAGGTAAAATCATTTACCATGCTTACGGACCTTTCGACAACATAAGTGTACCGATTGACGTAATATCAGTGGTAAAAAACGAACGCTTTTTACTGTAGGACGATGACGTCATCATACAAAAGGCGTCTTCACTCTGGCATCCAGAATTTCAAACAGTCAAAACCTAATTTTCTCTGCTCGTCAACTGAAAAACGCCTCTGAGGGCAAGTAGTGGTAATGTGCTTGTTAGTAAGACGTCCAACATAAGGAGACATTCATAATCAACTCGGTTAATGCATTGATAAAGGGAAACTTTCTCCTTTACCCTTAGGGACAGAGTTTAAAGGCGCAAAGATTTTTAGTTCAGCTCTAGCATGTGTTGTCTAGCGATTTGCCTTGAACTTCTCTAAATTTTCCAGATCAAACAAGCTGTGCCCATCGTGCATAATCTTGTCTGGGCTCCCTTGAAAAATTGCACTTCATCAGATGCCTTCAAGTTCATCCTCCCCCGCGACGACTTCGTGATCTATTTTAATGGGTGGTTTTCTGGAACTATCCTATGGCTTGTCCTTTCTGGTCGTCACTATATTAGCGAACATGTTTCAATTTCTCTCCAGCAAACGTTCCTATCAGGAGCGTAGCCAGGACTTTCCAGGTGTGCGGAAAATTTCCAAAACTTAGCCTAACATCTTACTCAGTTCTCTCGCAACGTTTCCCCACTACATTTACTAATTCTGTTAACTAGGTGAGGTTATGCGTGGATGAAATGGCACTTGCAATCGGTGAGAAAATTAGGTTAGACACTTTACCCTCAAGGACGACTCTCACGTTTTGCTGACACTTTCTACCTTAGAAGAGATAAGTGAAGCTTTGCCTTCCCCACTCCGTGTAAAAAAATGTCGTTCGGCTGTTCAAACTACTTTTAGAAAACAACAAACTTCCCAACTTTAATTTTTAATAAAGGTATAAGGGTAGGAATCCAAATTGTTTTGGAGTATTTCACTGATTTTAACACGATGATTGTAAAGTAGTGTCTAGTGAGTACGGGGGCTAATGCCCCATCGTAAAAATCTGAAATTGAAAACAAAAATCTTGTATAACCGAGTAGTACACAATTTTAGTTATTTTATTGAGTTGTGAAAAATCACAAAATTGTTTCTTCTTGAATGTGTTATACTCTCATCCATTCAGTCTTTCCGATATGCCCGTCGGATAGCGGAAGTTAACGTAAATGATCGATTACCTGAAAAGAAGCTACCATCCTAACTTTCCACATTCGGGTCTTTTCCCTAGCCATAATTTTTTTCCCTCAAGGAATTTTTCTCTGTTTTACATAATAATTGGTCTTGCATTCAGCTTATGCCGTATTCTGATGCGATCTACTTCATGTAGCTTTTCCCCCATCTAACAGCTCCTTACTGAACAAAAACGGCTTTAATTGAGTCTATTCAAAGAACTAGCCAATATTTTTCCAGCGGTAAGCACAATGTTCCTAATTCCCCCTAGTCCCCTTCTTAGACGCTTTCATGTGCATCAGGTGTTAAATTTTCTTTTCATAAGCTACAATGCTCATAATCGCGCATTCTGATGTCATTTATGCTTAAAAAATTAAAAATTAGTTTATCGAAGAAAGGGTGAATTAAAGGTGTCATGAGGCGTTTGTAATTTCATGAACTATTTGACGCGGTCCTTTTCTTACGCCTTATGTCCGTTGGTGAAATTACTACATGGGTTTTCTTGGATTGAAAAGGGCGGGCTCTTTCTAAACGTGGCGTTGTTTATGGGACCTTAGTATTCAGAACAGAATCAGTCGATGGCAAACAACGAAAAGGCTTTTATGTGGTAAGTTACAGTGATGAACCTTGCCTCGAGATGGTCATATTTTTGTACATACCTTCATGCAATTCAGTGTTGGTCTGAAATATTTTGTTATGGATGGGGGAAGGGTGGGGGGGGGGGGGGGAGAGATCAGAACATGTACCTCGTGTTGTTTACGGACATTAAAGTAATGAAAACTGTTAAACAGTCTTCTACGAATCAAAATAGTTGCAAATGCTTACGGGAGGCCCTAACTATATGATGATTAGAAGGGCTATATTTGGAAAGGTGCATGGTCGTGGAAATAAGGAGATTTGACTAATCAACCAATTTCCCGCTAAACATAAGGGCGTGGCCAGTGGCCCCAAAATTGTGTTCGCTCGCCCCGGGCTGGCTCGACTTTTGGGATACGGTTATGGGGTTATAAACAATGAGTTCATCATCTATATAGCCTACTCGCCCCAAAGTGACTGCATTTCGCTTTTCAGAGACCCATCAGTTACTGTATGACCCTCTCCGATCAGATTTTATGTCCGTGGTACTGGTGGTGAGGTCAGTCTACAAGCAGAGTCGTGAAAAACACCGCCACTTGAGCCTTTACGTTCAAAACATTCCTGGCTATCGGGAAAAAAAGAAGGAGCT
Source organism: Porites rus (assembly GCA_964035705.1). Classification (NCBI taxonomy): domain Eukaryota; kingdom Metazoa; phylum Cnidaria; class Anthozoa; order Scleractinia; family Poritidae; genus Porites; species Porites rus. Next base: position 27,845,725 of record OZ037997.1, on the reverse strand, counting down.
TTTAAAAATACTAAATAAAATGTCATTTCAAATTTCACTTTGTCACCGTTCGAAAATTATTGTGAATCAGACCGAATGAAAGTTCACGCAAAGAGGGGGAGGGGGAGGGGGGTTGGTAGTTCTTAACAGTTCCAGTTAGCTAGAAAATTAAAAGTTACGAACAAATAGTGGGCGAACTGCAGAATACATGCAAGAATGAGAAAGAAAATAGAAAACAACTTCCTGTTCAAATTCGGGTGAAACGTTTAATAGCGTCAAGAAGACTGAACTTGATTGAGGTTGTTCATTTCAGTTCCGTTCCAGCGTGCAGTTCCCTGTCCTCCTAAAAATAGCTTCGTCTCCCACCGATCATTCCATGTCATATTTTGCGGACTTATTATTCAGTAATGACGGTACGATCAGGTAATTTGACTTGATGAGTTCTTTAATTTCATTTCATGTACTAGTTTTATATCTTACGCTGGAAAGATCTGCCAAACAGTGTACATTAGCAAAGGTAGGTTCCTGTTTACACGTGTAATTATCGAATACCATACAATTTGCATAAAGCTACAGTGCACGGTTGGTTTTTCTAGCCTTTTGATTAAAATTGACAACGTTTGCGTTATCTTTGCCTAAGAAAATATGTAATTTGTAGCTCTATACAGCAAAATACTACAGAGAAAGTTGTAACTGTGCAGTACACGAGCGGCTCCCGATTGGTCTGGGAAATCGAAGAGCGAACTTGAGCTAGTACCGTGTGTAACAAAATTTATAATTTTCATTTTAGCGCATATTTCTGCTCTTCGCAAGATCAGAATCAAAAGATCATCTGTTTACATTGCAAGGGAGGGTTTTTTAAGCGATAGATAGGGTTTAAGAGGCACGATAAATTTTTAAAGAATTTTCTTTTCAAATATTCACCGAATTTTGTTTTGAAGTTTTAGCGGCCAAGTGGCTGAACCACTGCGCATTCATGCAATCATATTTCTGTTCCGTTCCATTTGCCCAATTATTTTATTCAACAATCTAACTTAGCTATAAACAAACTATGTTTAGTTAAAATGGCTTACTCTAAATCGATGTGGCATGGGTGATATTGGCCTTCCAATTTCTACCAAATTTGTGTACCTTTTAAGTACCGAAAAAGTGCTGTGAGAAGTTATAGCCGTTCGTAGCTCAGGCTTAACCATTTTCAGATAAGAGTAGGTAAATGAAAGGAGGAAGGATAGTTCTTTGCAACTGTATGAGTCACGATTAAGTTATTTTACTGATAAGGCTAGAATTAATTACTGTAAATCTCCTTCAGTTCACCAACATGGCGGCCGCTCGAGGCCTCGTCAAAACTGTCATTCCTGTATCTTTGAAACCAACGAGAATTCGAACCTTAGAATATGCATTCAGTATTTAGGACACCATTCTAAGACTACATGCCAAAAATCAGCCAAATCGATGAGGTACCGTGTCAGGCCGAAGTTCGAATTTTACAGAAAATCACTCTTAATGAGGGTGAAGGCAAACCACTTCTTTTTAGAGCGATTTTTTTATTTTTTATTTACCCTCCACCACATCGACCCCAAGTCGACCCCACATCCACCCTGCATCGACCTTACATCGACCCTATATCGACCCCACATCGACTCTACATCGACCTCACATCGACCTCACATCGAACCCACATCGAACCCCATATCGACACCACATCGACCATACATCGACCTTACATTGACTTTACACTGACTCCACATCGACCTCACATCGACTCTATATCGGCCTTACATAGCTTTACATGGACCCAACAGTGAACCCACATCGGCCGGTCTCACATCGACCCCACATTGACCCCATATCATCGACGTTTATTCCTTGCACACCATGAATTAACCAGTGAGAACGTTTCGTGCTTTCCGATTAACCAATCGAAAACCAAAACATTTATCGTTCTTGAAATAACTAGAAAACCTGTCAGACCGGTTAAATCACTAAAAGAGTAACACATGACCACATCTTAATGAGATTCCTCCGCATTTTATTCATGACATTAAGACAAAAGGCTATGACGTCATCGTTGTTAATGGGCTCTCCGCCAAAAAAGGGATAATTCGGTCCCTATCATAGCAACAAGAGAGTACAACAAAGGCCACTAATTCGGTCGGAATACCATAACAACAATCGGAAAAGTCGGAATATCATGACAAAAATTATTATCTGCCCTCTTGGTTTTATGCGACACGTATTTTGGAAATCTCCAGGTTTTGGGGGACTTTTTTTTTTCAATCACTCCAGATTTGAATACTTTAGGGTTTGTAAGGTCTGGAACCTATATACCATGACCCTCTATTAAGCTTAGCTCATTTTTCTAAACATTCCGGCGATACGAGTTAACGATCATCAGCTTAACAGCAACCACACCTTTATAAGACACTTAAAGCATCTGATTTAATATGTTTTCGTCTGCTACGCTCCCTTAATTGGCTATAAACAGGCACACGGAAATACGTGATGTATCATTGGGTAAAAAGAAAAAAAATCCCATTTTACTTAAACCCTTTCTCTCCCCAAGCATATCGTTAATTTATTGGATACATGTAATGGACAAAATCCTCCTCATTTGCTATCCAAAAGGGTAATACTATTAAAATTGAAACACTTGCAGTTTTTCGGGATTCTACAAAGGAAAAATTTGGCAAGCTGGGCGGTGAAAACATGATTAAGAATCAATAAAATAAATAAATGAAATATTTATAGTACTAATGAGCAGATGCCTGAAACAAATAATCTAAATCCAACTTAACAGGGTTAAGAATACCAACTGGCCGGAGGCAAACCAGCTGGCTATTTACAAGCGTGGCCGAGGATTTGAACTCGAGACCCAGCTAACGGGTAGGGCGGGACTTGAACTTGAGGCCTCCGAATTGCAAGTCCAGGGCTCTAACCACTCGGCTACGCTACCTCCTCCGTTCTTCGCTTTCCTGAAATCTTGTACAAACCTTCGGGCAACAAAATGGTCTTCCTTTGGCGCAGACAAGAATACTTGAGTGAAGTGACAAGACATACAAGGACCATTCCGACCGCGATACCTAACGAAATCGATACGGCATAGACGACTGTGGTGTGATTTGGATCTGCGTATCGAAAATGTTAAGATATCAGCAAAACCAGATTAAGACAATATGCTCCACCGATCAATTTGTGAACAGTTTGGCAAACACGTGTTTCTGCACAAACAGTGGATGAATCTTCATACACAATTAAAGCAATGCCGTGGTAGAGATTACAGTTTTGTTTCCAAGGCAGGGCGCCCTTCTTTTTCAATCTGTTTCGTTTCCTTTCTGTTCTTTACTTTCCCACAACTTATTTACCTTTAGTTCCTTAATTGAAAACCGTTTTCTACTATTTTTCGATCAAAATTTCTACTCTTTAATAATAGCTAATGACATTCATTGATTGGCTATCAGCTAACAGGACTACCATATAGCCTACTCCTTAACCTAACCTTTCTCCTTAGTTGTGGGACCTTGTGGACGCTTGGTGGAAAAACTTGGAGGGGTAGTAAATACTAAACATAAACAGAATATCATATGTTAGTATTGTATATTGATCTCTTGTAGTGTTATAATGAAATCAGAAATAACAAGACATACCATTTCGATCAAAATTTCTACTCTTTTAATAATAGCTAGCGACATTAATTGATTGGCTATCAGCTAACAGGACTAGCATATAGCCTACTTCTTAAGCTAACCTTTCTCCTTAGTTGTGGGACTTTGAGGACGCTTGGTGGAAATACTTGGAGGGGTAGTAAATACTAAACATAAACAGAATATCATATGTTAGTATTGTACATTGATCTCTTGTAGTGTTATAATGAAATTAGAATTAACAAGACATACCAGCTTCAGAGTAAACTGCCCCAAAAGGCTGTTTATAAGTCGAAATCATTTCCGTAGTCTTCGTAGCTGGATGTACTGATTTAAGCGGCTTGAGTATTTTACGTTTAACGTCAGTCGTAAAACAACAGAAAGAAAAATTATTGGACGATTGACGCCACCTAACGATAGCGGAGCGGTGCCTGCTCAGCCTTTTTGCAATATGGAGCTTTTTATAATACTGAGCTGCAGATTTAAAAGGAAAGTACTCAAGAATGCCTTATGCACTAACAGCTTTTTGACGAATATCTGAAAGGATATCGGTTCATATCATCTCATGAAACTGCCAAAGAACGGGCAAATGTAATAAGGGAATGAATGTTTAAAAAATATATGTAACCTTTATTTGAATCTGGCTTGCGTATGCATGATATAAACAAGTATGTAGAATCCACAGGACGACTCTCTTCTCGATCTGCTACACATATTAAGTCTTCACATCCCAATCAGCCTCATCAAATAACTGTCAGTACTAGAATTAAGGTGGGGCCTTTTCGAAGATCGCAAGTAAGTAATAATAAGTCCCTTTTTGTTTTTACTTGTAAGAGTGTGATGTAATAAGTTACAGAAATGAAAAAGACCCTTTAAAATTTTGTAAGCTTAACATATTTCGAAAAGGATGTAGATCTTGAAGGGTACGTTGCTGCCAAACAAACGAGTTAATATAATGATAAGAGGTTGAAAAATATAGTGACATTACGGAACTTGTCATTAAAAACTGATCATGACTTGAATGAAGGGTAAGATGCTGAGTGGTGATGGGGGTAGAGAGAAAAAGATCAAGATATTACCTAGGCAATAACCAGGAAATATTTCACTAGTGAGGTAGAACTCGACAATATTGTTGTGAAGCATTTTGAAAGTTAATGTTAAGACGGATCTATCTTGTCTTTTAAGTTTAGTTTTTGTTTCATTAAGTCTTGTTTTTGTCTACGTACTGTTTTCCTGTGTTGATCTTTTGTTTTTACTTGTATTTGGATTTATCCTTAGCTCACGAATTTACTTATTGCCATATTAGGAATGTTATTCGCTTGGCATTGTCAGATGTTAGTTTTTTACAGGTGGTCGTGTTTGCAGTGTTAGGGCTAACCTTGGTTCTTTGGTACTTGTCATGCAGTTGCGGCTGTGCGTAGGCTAATCTATTCCCTAACAATGGCAAACCTGTTGCAATGTTAGCGATAAGATATTCAATACTGAAGGTTTGCCGGTCAGTTAACCCAAACATGTCCAACTCTGGCTATAAAACCGCTCCTATACTTGAACTAGTAAGTAGAAGTTAGTAGAGAAGAGTAGAAAAGTAGAAAAGAGTCAGAAGAGTAGGACGATGAAGACTGTTAGCAGAAGTCAAAGAAGAATAAAGGCCAAGATATAAATCAGATTCCTGGTACCTCATCGTGTAGCGAGCGAGTTGCTCGAACATACCCCCACAATTTGCATATCTCCCCTGCAATATGTAATGATATGCAATAACGCAAATGAGGAGGACGTTACGGTTCGTGCGCTGATGATGATGATGATGATGATGATGATGATGATGATGACAGAGATAGAAACGAAGACGATGATCGTCATTATTAGAGTCGTAATGATTCGAGTGTTCTTTCGACTCTTGTGACACCTTTTTAACGTTTGTGCATGGGAGTTAAGCGTTGGCATGAAGACACAAAGAACAAAAGCGTAGCGGATTGATCAAGTTACTAAGTAACATATTCTCGGAGTGATGACATCTTTAACGTTAGTCTTATCAAACGTACTTTAAACTTACCAATTTTTTCTTTGGTAGGTGAACCTGGAGGATGTGTCGCTACAAATAAAATAAAGATAAAGTAGTAAAAATGAAAACACAGTTATAGTAAAAACCTTGATATTTATCAAAATACATTTGACAAGAACATCATAAAATTCTCAAAGCTACTGATTGAATTCATTTGTTACTCAATATTTAACCATTAATCTAAAGGCTTGGATAATCCATGAAATTAGAGTTTACATTACATACTAGGTTTTTTCGTATATTTGTAACTTAGTAAAAAAAATTGGTGTTTAACCGAACACTGACTTGTTTCCTTCTCCACTTTTAAGTGAAACGAGTGCACTTTTCTCCCATTTTTACACCAAGAGTTACTTACATTTTGGATCGCAAACAGTTATGAGAGACCAGTGAAAACTGCCAGGAATGTCTTGATATAAGTCAACATTTTGTATTTATTTTCCTCTTGCGTAAAGTGCAGTGGTGCCACTACTGGATTAGTTTATTTAGTAGGGGGCCAGTGTGCTGAGTAGATAACTCGGTTTGAAAGACAGTGCTCAGTCAGGACAGTAGATATTTGATATTAGTGGTCGTACGGTTATTTGTTCATTAGAAAAATACTGCTATAGACCCACAGTTCCTGAAATTAAGGATGTCATATTTTGTAACTCTTGAAATCGACTGTCAATAAAGTTTGCCAAAATGTCTCTGAGGAAAAACTGAACATCTGACTGAAAAGACTTGGTACGTGCGTCAGAGGGTTAATTCAAGAACAGTAAGTTCTTTTTCTAGAAGTCTGCCACGTTCCTGAAAAAGCCGCATAGCTTTCTCCTTACAGTGATGCTTGATTTTTTTCGAGGATGACGCATTTGTGAGTGTTGAGTGAATTATGATATTTGATGTGAAATCCCAAGGTCCTAGAACTTTTTTTATCGCAAGCATGTGAGAAAAACAAATTCATAAACAATAATAATTACGAATTCGAAATAGTACGATCATTTGCTTCTTTACATAGAGCAAGTGTAGTTGCAGTATTGCTAATAACTATAAACCCCTTTCCGCTTTAATACAAGATACACTTACTTGTGGTCGACAAGTTTGGTTCGTATGTCTCCATATCTGACCGTGCATCCTGAGTAAAAGGGAAACCTGAAATCTGAAAAGAGATCCAGGTCTTGAACTTTCGGTGGTAACAACCGGAGAGGAAATGCTAACTTAAATTGATGAAAGTCCCATAAAGTATAATTTACTTTTTCTATTTGCAGGGATTTCGTAAAACTAATTGAAGTTAAACACACACACATTGACCTTTATGATAACGATGACGTTCTTTTTGAAAATACCGAGCACACTACAGCCACACTTTCTACACTGCCGAAGAAACTCTTTTTAGCCTTTTTAGGATTCTTTATTTATATAAGTTACAGAAAGTGGCAAAAAGTAACGGTGCTCTATTACATTTTTTATTTAGCAGTACAAGTGTGACGAAAGAAACATATTAAACAAAAGAATTGAAAACTAACGCACATGTAGGTACACAGAACAAAGGCACAAACAGTTAAAAAAATAAGGGAACTTAAAAAGGAAAATAAAATTATTTAGAGAAGAAACCGTTCTGTTCGATTTGCTTCGACTTAAGCCTCTTAGATCTCCCTCACATGCCCTAAAGTGTGGATGGTCGCGAGTAAGCTATACCACTTCTTCCACGGCTCAAAAGTTTGAACTTAATTAATATATTCTGGTTGCCATTATCATATGATAAATGTTTCTTCAGAAAAGGAAAATGACTTAGCCGTCACTTTCGAGCTCATATTCAAGATTTGGTTACGATAGTTGCTGAGCAAACTTTACCAATTTACCCATCAGTTACTCAGGTCAAAGCAGCTGATTAATGTGTTAGTCTCGATGCTCACTAGACTTTCAAAAAAGTCTTTCGTCCCATTTAATATGGCAACGGACCTCTTGCGACTTCGGCGCTCGCTTCGATGCCTACGGAAATCTCGCTTCGCTTGCTTAGAAAGTCCTGGGGTCGACCGGCTTGTGGCAACTCTAGATACTCACCTGTAATAGGAATAAATAGTCTGGATATCTGAAGCCATACGAAGAAATATTCAGTGTGAGGTCGGTCTGGTTCTAAAATGAATTAGGTCAAACAAAAGAGAAATAAATATTTCATTCACTTATCTTAATTTCGCTGTTTAATTATCTTGTGACGTTTTAAGAAACTTCGATCTGTCGAAAATTTTGGTCTTTTGTAGCGTTTTATTGACTCCTGATGTAATACGTAGAAGTCTTCTTTAATGCCGGCTTTCAGATTTAAAAAGTCTAATATAAGTCTAGAGCTTTAACTTAATATATTATGTTTTTTAAAAAAGCTTGGAGCGTGTGAATGGGACAAAAGGACATTGCGGGTTCTGACCTCGGTCCTGGGGACATGGTCTAAAATTAACGATTCTCTGTCATCCCACATCACAACAAAAGGTCGTGCAACTTCATTTCATTGAAGTAAGCTTGCTGGTTATTTTATAGAAAGATAACACACCCAAGTATTTCCAGAAATATTTGAAGTCGATCGCTTCTTGCAGGCATTGTTGATGAAGTGTAATTGTTATGAAGACGGAGAAAGTCCTTTCTAATTTTTTTGGGGGGGAACCTTGTTGTTGACCCTGACCGTACAATAAATTCAACAGCACGTGACCATGTCGGACTAACCAATAAAAAAGGTTTCCAGTCACGGTGTGTGAATGAAAGATAAAAATTGTGCACGGTCAGAGAGTTCCCAACATAAGCTGCAGACCGGTGTTTTGGCCCTTCCAAGGCCGGCTTTCACAGCCAGCCTCCTATACTAACAATGCTTCAGGTAATAATATCTTTGAACTAGGAGGAAGGGAATGATACAATACAAAAAGCAGGACATTCTGTTCATACCTTTGGGTAAAGAAAACACGTAAGGTTAAGCTCGATAGCACTTTCGTGGGAGACCGCAAAGCGAACAAGTACAGCTGTCCAATTTCCGTGTGTATCTGAAAGAAACAATTTCAAAAAATGTTAAATTCAGTACATAATTGCGGATTGTTATTGCTCGGTGGATACTCACTATTGTAAAACTCGATATCTTTCATGCAACGTTAACTTTCACAAGTCCGCGAGATTCATATGTTAGAGTTACGCGTCCGTGTGAGAGCTAAAAACGGCTTCTGGAAGGAGGGTGAAAGGAGAGAACGAAACTGGGAAGGGTATGTCATGCTCGCGTACCATTCGCACTCTGAAAAACTGATTTGGCTTTTCTTTGAGTGAAAGGGTATTTTATAGTCTTTTATAGGACTTACTTGCAGCACTTTTGCTTATACCGTTTCTGTCTATAAGGTGATCACATGAAGGTCCAAGCACCCAAACTTTATTTTCAAAGCGGTATTGGTGTCAAAAACCTTGTAGGGTTCAACTTAAATATATGGTGTTTTGTCGTCATTTCTGACCGGTTTATTTTAATTTGTACCTTTGAGGACCGGAAAAGTAGATGCTTGTTGTGTGTCTTCATAATCAAAGTATGCATCCTGGCCTAATCGTTCAAATCGTTCCGAAATTGCAGTCAGTTTTTTTGAAATAGTGCCAAAAATGCACATTTCTTACATCCGATATCTCTAAACTTTTGCCTTTTGAAGGAAAAGAAGAGGAAAGTAGAGATCAAGAAAGTAAAGGAGGGTAAGGGAAAAAGAAGTTGTTGTACACTTATTATTATTATTATTATTATTATTATTATTATTATTATTATTATCTCTTTTATCACAGTCTTTGCTGGTGTTCGTTTTGTGCATCACCCGGGCGCGAACCATGCACCTAGAGCGTCAGTCACTCAAGTCAATCATTCTGTTGATACACTGAGCACCTTTCTGAAGATTCGCGCAGATCCCAGCATGCAGATCTTTTGAATCTCTGTCATAGTAGCTCTCTCTGATACTTTCTTGATGTTTTCTACGTACCATACCGTTCTTCACTGTACCAAGCGCACCAACAACCACAGGGATCACTACGGTTTCATATGCCACATTCTCTGTATTTCTAGTTCTAGGTCTTTGTACTTGCTTTTTTTTTCAGTTTCCTTCAGTGCGATGTTTCTATCTGATGGAACATCATTATTATTATTATTATTAATTTTTTTATCTTGGCTACGTTAAGAAACTCGCGTTTTTTAAATTAAACAGGCCATCTTTGGTCCCTGTCAAATTGGCTGGATAATAGAAACGATTCATTTATTAACACTGAGAATGTTACCGTTCATCAGGGTCCATGATAAATTTGAAAACCACTGGTTGGTGTTTTCATATTTTCCGAAGCTCACATTAACTTCTGATGGGTACCAGTTCACATTTTGTGAAGGAGACGGTGTAGGGCACTCTACAATAAAAGACATCAACAAATACGACCAAAGTTAGTAAGAAAACGCACACTACCAAGTCCGCGGTATGAGCAATACCTTACGCATGCGCACAGCCATGGGTGCCCCAAACTTATCAGCGCACCTGCAAGCATAAAAACGCTTTCGCCCTATTAGTACAAACACGTGGAATGTTATAGGCGCGATTGTTTCTCAGACTATACCTAGGATTGTTGCGAGGCGGCAAAAAGATGAAGACTGAATATGATTTTGTCGGAAGTTATAGTGTTGAAAAATGTGCTGCACACTTGGCGATTCTGGTCTACTACAGGTGTTATGTCCAAAAATTAGCGAGTATCGCCATAGCTCAAGCCGAGCATAATTATCGATAGCGCCCCTCTTTTCTATATGCACGAGTTCATTAATAAGATACTGCGGCGGGGTAATACAGAAAACTGGTACTGCACTAGTCAATTGCAGATCGTACACACGTTGTATGAAAATAGAGCTAAATCCACTGGCGGCAATCGTGCCCGTTTTAGTTGTAGTAAAAAGTATAACCTCTTACTAGCTTTCTTAATAAGATCATCTACGTTCCATTTTAATTTGTCACTTATAGTGAGCCCAAGTAGCTTCGTACTACTTACAACTTCTGGCTCTTTTCCCTGAACGAAACCTACATGAAACTATTCGGGGTTACGTGCAAACGAAATCCTGAGCTCTTTACATTTGTCCGGATTAAAGTGCATTCTATTTTCCGGCGACCAAAGTATAACTTGATTTGTGATACGCTGAGTATTACAAACATCTCCCTTATGAACGATCTTCGAGGCCGTGTATCATCAACAAATGTCCATAACAATGGCGAATGAAAAGTAAGATCGTTTATCATTAGGATAAATAACCACGGCCCCAATTTAGTACCCTGTGGTACCCCGGACGGTATTGGGCCCCACTTAGAGAAGCAACCTCCAGCTAATTTGATTCGTTGCGAAAGATCTGTCAAGAAGTCAAATTCTTTTGTTTAATTACACTGATCGGAGATAATAAAAATATCGCGAAATTTAATGCACTCCAATTCTTCCTTTCTCGAAAAATCGCGAAATATGGCTCATGATTTTTCGCGAAATTAATTTGAAAAATGCTTGCGAAATTAAATGAGAATAAGATAGTAGTAGAAGGGACCAAAACTGGTAGGACTTACTCGTGGCTGGAGAACGTTCTTTACGGATGCGTTTTTTATGTGAGTTTTCAAATAGAAGAAACTGTTGTCTTCTTGTAGCTGCCGAAAAAGGGAAAATAAAAACAGCAAATATTATCAAATAAAACAAGTCGTTTACGTAATCAATGGCAAGCACACCTTATCAGTTCATGGAGATTTAGGGGTGGTCCGAGGGGACCGCGGCCGCCCCATTTTCTGTAAAACTGTGTGTAACTGTTCAAGAATTTCGATAGAATAATATGTAGAAAAATATGGAACAGCAAACTGATCCTTACGGCAAGGCGATGAAGAAGTAAACAAAAAAATAAAACAAAAAATATATATTTAAAGAAAATATATATTTTTTGTTTTATTATTTTTTTTTATTCTTTGGTTTACTTCTTCATCGCCTTGCCGAGAGGATCAGTTGGCAGTTTCATATTTTTCTACAAGTTTAATTGTACTGATCCAGGTCTACAAGTGGGGAAATTCGGGACTTCTCATTGGTTTGTTGCTGTGGACTTGTTAATATTTTATATATTTTGGAATAATATGTAGTATCTGAACAGCTGAGAAGTGTCCCGATCCCCACTTTCCGAGTTTTCTGGTTCCCTTTCTGTAGACTCCCTATCCTTTCGCCTCATGTAAGGGGAATCTAAGACAGTTTTAGATTCAGGATTCTACGCCGTAGATTTCGGATTCCAGGTACTGGATTCTGGAGTATTTGTCAGTGTAACTTGAATTCTGGATTCCAGTCTTTAGTGGGACTCAGGATTCGTTGAGCTGTATTCCGTATTCCAAAGGCCATGATTCTGGACTGCACAAGAAAAATTTATCGGATTCCGGATTCCACAGGAAAAACATTTCCCGGATTCTTGATACCCTTTTATGGGGTTAGACCTCACTTAAACGCATGTCCGCCATTTACTGCCACAATTGGTAAGACAATTGACACAACTGAGTAGCTTGTAACGCTTCAAACACACTAAGGGCCTGTTTACATGGAGGTGGAGGACCCCAGGTAGGTGAGGTAACCCGCTTATGAGGGGTAACCCGCCTGTCCATATACTATAAGACTTGTATATTTAAGACCAACAATGCTTTCACATTACCCTTTATTTTCTTCAGGCACAGTTGATAGCAGCTGGAATCAAGAGCTCGAACGACCTGCAAGGAAATAATTCAATAAGTAGAGTCATCCACAAACTCACAGGGAGCAATTATCAGGTGGACGTTGGTCTTCGTTAAATGAAGCTTAATGAGTGTAAGCAAATCACGACGGCGGGCGGGTAATACAACGGCTATCTTGGCCGAGGGGATATTGATGAGTAAGTTGCCGTAACCCGTGAATTTTCCATAAATGGTCATAAATGAATGAATCGGTCATTCTCTGCGCTGGCTAATTCAGAAAGTAATTTATTTTAACATTTCGTCTATAGGCATACTGTGGTTTTAGACAAGTGGATGAAGAAAAGCTCTTACAGCCTGCCGTCACTCTAGGAAGGAACTTAATGGTAAATGGTAAAATCCTCGACTAGCCGAGAAATCGAGAATGTGCTTGAGGCGGATATTCGTTCAGAAATCCGAAACTTATCAGTAAACTTGCATGAAAAGAGACTAAATCTCGGAGTTTCATCACAACTGTATCAAAGATACCTTCCACCCCCCAATAAAAGGAACCCCTCCCCCCCCTCCCCCCGCTACTTATTAAATTGCAGATGTTAATAAAGAACCAGCTCCGAAAGCCTTCAATCGCACCCCCATTCTCTTAGCGCAAAACTAAAAGGCTAGGCGTTCTTTTTTAAAAAACTGTTACCGCGAAACTTTGTTTTACGCCCCCCAAAAAATTTACACTGAACATTAGGAGGGGGAAACAGTTGACAACTACCTTACAAACGTTTCAAAACAAAGTTATTCGAATGACAAAAAGAATAGTTCCAATTTAGAACTGCGTATGCCTAAAGAAACAAAACAGTTTTTTGCGGTTTGGCGGTGAAATGTAGAGGTTGAATTAAATCCAGTCTCGGCTGTCACTCTCCAATTGTTTGTGCACAAACACTTGTTAAGACTTTTGTATGTTTTCGGATCTTGACGGGGTCATCGCAAAATTACATTTTTGAAATGCTTTCACGATCGAATATGAGTTCCTAGTTCCCATTTCCTTCGCGGAAAAGAAAACGATAACGAAGGACTACCAAGAACGAAAGGAGTGCCATTAGATTCGCAAACTGGGGTGCAATGAAAGATGACTCGGCGTTAATATCACCGGGGATGGCATTTACGAGTCTATTTTGGTTTCACCTACTACATGGCATATAGATTGCCAATAATATTATCATTCGTGTAATATTTTCGCTTACTTAATCACTAAATAATACCCCACTAAATACTCAGTGTGTTCACTTTCGATTGCTGATTATAAAAATCAATTCTGAAACTCTAACTGCTTTCAAACATCTTTAGACTGGCAGTGATTTTTTTTACCCTTTTTATACCCAAATGGCGTGACTCCAGAGAAGCCAAATTCAGTGAATCGAGCCTTACTACAAATGAATTACTGTTTTGCATGTCAGTACACAATCCGTTTTCCTGCCAGCATACTCAAAGAACCGACGTGAGCAGTGTATATTTTAAGTTCCGTCTCGGTCAAAACGGTTATTTTATCACTGTTTCCCTGCAGAACGAGGCCAAATAAATGACGCGTCGCTCCTCGGTTAACGCAACACTGTTTTACATAATTTTGTTTCCGAGAAAATGCTTGGTAAATTATGAATTTCTCAGGAATAACCTTCTGTTGAAGTCAGTGTTAAAAACCGCGGTTAGTTTGTAGCTTCACGCATTGTAGGGGTGTTTTACAAGGGAAATGCGAATAGTGATTTTAGCCTGACAAGAGAGCAACTATTATCATAAACTGTGCGCAGAGATTTTTCTGTCTCCAAGTGTCTTTAAGGAATGTTATTTTTGCACTCTACTTAAGCATTGAACGTGAAAAAAATGAAACTTGCCTTTGTTTTGGCGCTTGTCCTCAAATGTAGAAAACATCCTCTAAAGCATTTTGCTGAATAAGTGATCGACTCTTGTCGTCTCTCGCTCGATTCGTCACTGAACACAACGACCAGAATCAGTGTCAGTGAGAATGAAACGACCCTGCTAAAGTCTCTCTTTTTGGTCCGCATTGTTTAATCACAGATACACGACTGTTTTATGTTTTGATTCAGAAGCAGGCTGAGCTTTGTTTGCCGCAGTGAAACCCCATTAAAGAAACAGCGAAGTGTACGTCGCAAAGACTGGATCGAGGAGATAAAACAACGTAGTATTGGAGTTTGTCAGTGAAAGCTAGTAAAATTGCAGCCGCGGGGGATCAAGGCTAATACCTAAACCGCTCAGATAGTTTATTACAAATTAACATAATTTGCAAAAGCTTAGTGAATGACAGTATCTATCCATCTGTCAGTGCTAGTTTACACTACTGACCTAGATAAATTCTTTCAAATGTTTTGACTGAACGTTTTCATAACTTTTTTAGAGCGTCAGAGCCAAAATCTACCCCGTGGTGGTTGTTTAAGGAAGGGTCTCAATGGGGTTAACAGATAGACGTAAAACGGCCAAAAATTCAGTCGATAGCCGTAAAAATTGAAAACTCCCATCCGTTAGCCGTAAATAGAGTAAAAAAGAGTTGACCGTAAACTACTGTTCCCTAGATTTGCTACTTTTAAAGGAGGTACTAAACACACTCATGGTTGCGTTTTTTGTTTCCCGGCTAGTGTGAATCCGTGCGCACGTTAGGCGAAGCGCCTTTTTAGGTGTTGACCAAGACCTAGGCTCCATTTCCTCCACTCTCTCGGGGAACTAATTTTTTCCATAGCGAAAGTGTGGCTTCTTGCTCGGGATTAATATTTGCGATTTTCAGGAGGTCGTGCCCTCGAAACACTAGTGAAACAATGAGCAGAGATGTCACTGTTTGTAAAACATGTTGCCCATAAACAACATTTCTCTGTTTTTCTGTGACACCACGGTAGACGTTGCCATGCCTAGTCCCTGTACGGCGTCTTCCCACGCCATCTCGGTCAAGGCATTTCGGACTCGCTAGGACCACGTGATCCGAAACGCATTAGCCGAACGGAGTAATGAGGCCTACGGACAAGGCAACGGCAGACAGTCGTTCCCCCAGCAAAAATCGGAGAAGTGGTGTGTGGGGGGAGGGCGCGACTGTACACAGGCTAGTCTCAGACGGATAATCCATTTCTAGCTCTAGCGTGAAAACGGCCAATAACAAAATTCCCTTGTCCAGTGTTTTTAATGATAGCGAACGATATTGCATCTCATTGTTGGGATCACGTATACAATTCAACTGATCCCAATGAAATGTGGCTACAATGGAAATGCTCGTTTCTATCTATTGCTAACAAGCATGCTCCCTTGAGAACAATGCGTGTTCGCACGCGTAGTTCCCCTTGGATTACATCTGAGCTTAAGAAACGAATGCATGATCGGGATATTCTAAAGGTTAAAGCAAGTAAATCGAATGATTCAAATGACTGGTCACTTTTTAAAAAACAACGCAATATAGTAAATAGCGAAATCAGATTAACCAAGCAAGCCTATTATCAAAATAGTTTCAACAAGTATATGGACGATTCTAAAAAGACCTGGCAGACTATCAATGAACTTACTTCGCTAAAATCTGGGGAAAAATCGGTGGCATCTCTGAAAGTAAATGGAGTATTATTAACAAATCTAACTGTGCTGTCGAACCAATTTAATAATCACTTTGCTACTATCGGTCCAGAACTTGCCAGCAATATTGATTCCTCAAATAGTGATGGCTATCAAAAGTACCTCACTGGCACAGATAAACGGTTTCAGCTCCATCCGACCAGTACAAATAAAGTTCTCTCACTTTTGAATCGTCTAAATAAGTCAAAGGCAGCGGGCCTCGACAAGATATATCTGCTAGGCTCATTCGGGAATGTGCAGATGTCTTTTGCATTCCGATCCGTGATATTTTTAACCAGTCAGTTAGTCAAGGCATATTTCCGGATGACTGGAAATGTGCAAAGGTCACCCCACTTTTTAAACAAGGCGATTGGGACGACTTAAATAATTATCGTCCAATTTCGGTGATCTCAGTTATGGCCAAGGTCTTTGAAAGAATCGTCTATGATCAATTATATGCCTACCGAGAAGAGCGTAATATAATCTGTAAATATCAATCAGGCTTTCGTGCTATTCACTCAACTGTCACGGCTCTCCAATTTGAGAGCAAACAAACTCACTCTAAATATGACTAAAACCGAATTTATGCTTATCGGATCTAGGCAGAGGCTAAGTACTCTCACAGAGTCCCCGACATTTGCAATTAATGATTTTCAAGTTAGCCAGGTCACTACTGCAAAATCACTTGGAGTGACCATCGATGACAGACTTGATTGGAGTGGCCATATCGAGAAAGTAACAAAGAAAGTCGCTTCTGGTATTGGGGCCATAAAACGAATAAGGCACCTTGTCCCTTAGGCGACCTTATAATTAATATATCAAGCTTTAATAGAGCCACACTTTGATTATTACAACATTGTTTGGTGAAACTGTGGGATAACTTTACGGAATAAGGTTCAAAAGCTACAAAACAGAGCAGCCCGTGTTTTGACCTACTCAAGCTATGACGTAGATGCTGGTCACCTTTTCAAACTTCTAGGGTGGAATAACCTAGCTCGCCAGCATTAAATTCAAAGAGCTAGGATGGTTTACAGGTCTCTGCACGGGTTGGCTCCAAACTATCTTAGTTCTAAATTTGAAAGGCGAGAAGTCGCATATAACCAAAGGGACTCTGAAAATAAACTCAATGTTCCATTACCGCGCACAAACTATTACAAAAACGGCTTCAGCTATAGTGGCGCCATTCTCTGGAACAGTCTTCCCTGTAACTTAAGGGAAGCAGAGTCCCTTGGGCAATTTAAACGATTACTAAAAGAACTGTAAGGCACGGCATTCGTGGAAAGCAGCTTTTTTATTTAAATATTTTTATTATATTAGTATTAGGCATTTTTAAAGCCGACGAATTTTGTACCGTGGATAAATAAAGATTATCTATCTATCTATCTATCAAACGGATAACCCGTCTCACACTAATAATCCGTCTCTAGTGTGAAAACGGCCATTTCTGTTATAAAGAATGTCGCGCCCCGGCCTTGAGTTGGGCGTTTGCGTGTCCGCTTTTACTTTTTCACAAAGATTGTTTTTAAATTGACTATTGACATTTCTATGTGTAAAATAATATTAGAAGTGAAATACTTTATAAAAAGTATGATCTATTAAATGTTGAAATTTTTCAAAAGAATAGCTTGTTTCATCCCGAGACGATCCGAAGACCGTTATTTTGATTGAAAGATACAAAAAATACAGGTTAATTAATATTTAACTTTTTGAAACAAAAGAAGTTAATTTTTAACTTAAAAAGAGCCAAAAAAAAAAACGTGTTAAAAATGCTGCTTACATCTGTCCCCCATCCCTCTCCCTTACCTATCATTTCCCATAATTCTCTCTCTGTCATAATTGAAATCAGCGCGCGCGGGAGAAGTTGCTTTCCGTGGTCGTTTAATTTTCCACATTTCTTGTTGGCCGCCTGCAGCAAAGTTTTTTGGAAGGCATCATTTCAGCCTTAAGAATGAACAAGTCTCGCGACTGGCAGTCTGCCGTCGTCCAATAAATTACCGTATTTCGTCTCATTTTGGCGAAACGGGTGAAACACAGATCTCGGGCTTGAGAAGGAGGGCATCACATTGCGAACTTTGATGTGGGCGGTGACGAGTCTCTGGCCTCAAAAAGTAGTTTAGGCCTACTCTGGGACCTTAACTCGCCGCGAGATTGTGCGAGCTAATGCGAGTTTAGGCGAGTTAAGGCGAGATAAGGAAAAATTGAGCTCGCCCATTAGTTGCGAGTTTGTGCGCGTTAAGGCGAGTTAAGGGAAAATGATCCATCTTATGTTGAGGTTATAAGGCTTAAAACTTATAAAATGCTTTAGTAACATACATATAAAGATGCCTTGGAATCTTTGTATGTCTTATATAATTATATATAGTAGGCTCCATGTTGTCCAATTACGAAAAAATTAAACCAAAAATTTCAGATGAGCTCCAAAGTTGAATGAAGCCAAATCTTGTTTAAATTTATTAACTGAAATATTTTCCTAATTGGACAAGCTTAAGTATGGATATGCTAGTGATATGGAGTCCTGTTCTTTATCAATTATATAGCATTTAGACTCCAAACTAGACCATTTGGTGGCTGTATCATAATAATAATCATTGTCATCATCATCATATATTATTTATTAAAGCTATATAATTATTTGGCAGAGTAATAAATTACCAGTAGTGAGGAAAAAAAATGAAAACAAAACAATCATGAATTGATAAAAAAAAATGTAGCTGTAGTATAAGCACAGGTAGGATATTTAATTTAATTTTATTTATTTTTTTAAATCAATAACACTATGTTTTAATAGGCAGGTGAGCATAATAGGTATCACATGACATGTCATCAATTGTTATCACTAACTCCAGAATTGAAAAAAAAAAAAGTTTTTGCAGTCTGTGTCAATGTTCTTCAAAGAACTAGTATAAAAATCCGGGGAAGCTGACGAATTACAACTCAGCTGAGGAAATTTTTATGCCACAATCAATTTTACTGAAATGAAATGAAATTTCTTTCTCCTTGAAAATTACGACTTATCTTTAAGTCTCCCATTTGATCCATTCTCTCCACGTCACTGATGGTTTCCCTTGGAGTCCAGCTCAATTGTTTGTTTTCACTGCCAAAAATGATTGCCTTTTCGTTTCCTCGGATAATCTATTCTAATTTCTTGCAAATGAAGGCTGATGCCTTTTCGCAAAGACAGCAGTTCCCATATTTTAGAAACTCCCTCCTTAAACTTGGACAATCCTGTGAGAGACACCTTGATTTCTACAAAAGAAAGGAGGATCAAGTTAACTTGATAGTAAACTCTTGATCATTCTTAGCCTAGCAAAACAGCAAAAAATAAATGACCATATTTTCTGTTTAGGCTTACTTATTTTTTACAAAATGTCAGAAAGTGTTCATAGTTGTGCAGAGGACTATACCTTATTTAACTTGATTAACAAGAAAACACTCTCTACTATCGGCTTTGTCTTCCAAACTCTTAAGAGTTGTCACTGATGAATCTTTCCTGACTTTCCTGCTTCGCATTTTTACAAAATGATCACCGGCTCAGGCGTTTTGCGCGTGTTTTTATGTCACGTACGCCACATTGAAGCTTCCAACCTAAAACTTGCTAGTGGACTGGGATCAACAAGGCTTTTATAGAGTTAACGTTGCAAGGGTAAAAGGCTTTAGCTTAGCTTACCTGCATGTAATACATTTTGAAACTTCTCGATTTAACATCAAAAGTTTTGCACGAGTTCTCCTCCTTTTCTTCAGAAGTTTTCCCGTCCATCTTGAAAATTACCCAGAAAGCATATCGAGGACAATAGGCTGAGCGAGAGGGCCCTGGGAAGACACGAGTTACCAGTATCTTCTGGGTAATTTCAAAGATGGCGAACGAAGTTGGCTATCAATGCAAAATATTGTACCTTTAGCAATCCTTTATTCAGTAAAGGGCTAAATGTAACAAGTCTTCTGAATCATGCCTGGGTTATGGTTGCCAGTCTGAATAATACAATGTAGGCCATACAGGATGTCACGTTGAACCAATGTACAGATCTTCTATTACGAGGTAAATATTTATAAGAATTATTTATAAGAAATGTGGACTGCAATCAGTATGTGGACTATTTAAAGGATTCTCGATTCTGGCTACATCCTAGCCTTTCATTGATGATTGTCAGCTGGAATCCTCATTAAGCTTCATCAGATTATAAGATGATACGTATGCTACTACTCTTCATATGTCATAAACAGCTTGCATGCATTATATTTGCAAAGTAATTAAACTTTCCATTACAAGTAAACTTTTTTTGTAAATCATTAGCCAGCTTAAAACTAAAAATTTGATATTCTGGTATTATGTTTTTGTATTTCACTCTAAATTCGAGATTTCTTATTTTAAGCTAAAAATTAGAAACAAATCATAGGAGAATATTTTTTTCTTCAATTGAGGGATTCAAAGAAATCTTGAATTTAGAGTGTTTCTTTGTCTTGCGTAGAAGTGTAAGACTAAAACTTAAACTATTTTATGAAAACTTTTTTGTGGATTCACTGTTAGTGCTTTTAGTTAATGTCACTTACTTTGTGGACCAAAACACAAACAGTGAATGTGGGATTTGTTAG
Source organism: Porites rus (assembly GCA_964035705.1). Lineage (NCBI taxonomy): Eukaryota > Metazoa > Cnidaria > Anthozoa > Scleractinia > Poritidae > Porites > Porites rus. The sequence continues at coordinate 27,825,185 of OZ037997.1, read as the reverse complement.
ACCCTGTCACCCCATGCCTCTGGAATTTCTGCCATGCTTAGCATTGAAGCCTTTTCATTAGGCAACGAGTTAGTGCATGTTCAGGCTGTTCCTGGTAGTTCCATTGACAGTCCAGTTGTGACTCCAAGGCATGACAATGTTAAGTAAGAAAAAACCTCATTGAATCTTTAGTGGTGAAATACCCTTACCACAGAGGCTATTGGAAATTCCAGAAGGATGGGATTGGTCAATTACATATTTTTTTAAAGGTAAAAACCCTGTTTTCCTTAAAAATCACTATCTGTTAAACTTTTGAAATTTGTGTTCTTTGGCGTCTTCCCTTTATGGAGTAATTGCGAAATTACACTGAGAGTAGTATAAGATATTAAAATTGGTATCCACTTGGCAGTGGCGAGATTGGGCGAGTTTGTGCGAGATAATGCGAGTTTAGGCGAGTTAAGGCGAGATAAGGAAATTTAAACATAATCTCAAGTTGCGAGTTAGGGCGAGTTAAGGCGAGTTAAGGTCCCAGAGTAGGCCTTAGTTTGTAGGAGTCACGTTTATTCGGCGAGAGCAAATTGATACAGATTGCTGATCAGGCCAGAGACTAAGTTTAAAATTTTCCCTTTCAAACCGGCTCGTCTACCTCTGGGATCTTGAATAAATCGACTTTGTCAGGAAAGTCTCCATCTATGTTTTTGGGGCTAAGTTCAATGGACTTCAAAGCTTGTTACCACTCGGAACAAAGCGCACAATCTTAATGACCATTACCTCACCGAGCTTGGAAGCACTGGTTCACTGTCAACGTATGTATCGAAGTAACACAAAATATGGTATGATATTGGACAAGGCAGAGGACTTTGCCAGGCGCCATTTTCCTTTCCTCAATAGGGCTTTAAGGTGTCCCCGGAAAAATTTGCTCCAGGCCGCCAAAAACTATTTATAAATAAAATATTAAACAGCTCCAAAACCTGCGTTTAACATACTTGGAATTGGTACTTAGAGCGCTCTCCATTTGCCAGAATTGACCGGCCAGACCGTTCCCGTCTTAACGAGAATCTAAATCAAAACTATCCTAAATAGTATGCACGAAGGAGGTAGTTTTTTCACACACCGAAAAAGACTCATGGAAAAAGCCGCTATTTGACTGGTTCGGCCATGGTCCAAAGGCCAATCTGGACTTTTGGAAAGCGCCCTGACGCTCGATGCTTTGCCTTGAATTTCTTTGTCGTGGTCAAACCCGTGTAATTCCTTTCAACCAATATTTATTTTGCTTCACTTAAGTGTAAGTTGCACTAAAATGATGATTATTTTAAATTTACAAAATAGAAAAGGAGACCTTGGTTCTAGTATGAGTGTCCATGATTAGTCACGGTGTGCTGTATTATTACTCTTATTAACTGAGCGCGTAAAAGGAATTAACAGTGAACAGGACCAATGCTCATGTTGCAAAAGAACTAAACAACTGTGGATACCAGCCTAGTTATTCGGTGAACAGTCTAAACCAAGTCCAATGAAAGTTAGAAGTTTATTTCTCAAACACAACATGTTGTAAAACAGTGTGCCGTAAGTATCAGGTGGGCGGGATTGCGCAACTAGTCTGCCTCATGTTGTGGGAATTAAGGCCAAGGATGAAATGGAGAGACCAAAGTTCACGCCAACATTTAACTGCATTCCTTGTTGTAATTTCGCTTTATTCCTCGGGTACAAACTGGTGGAATTTGTACTTCAGGAGGCTCAGCTATGTTCTTACCATGTTCACCTGTTTTCGCATTCTCAGCCCCAATATTTTGATAAGAAAGGCTAAATGTTACATCAAACAATGTTTACAGCACAGATATAACGGTGTCATTGCTGATAGTGCTCTCCAACCTCATAAATCTAATTCTTCCTCCGTTACCATTTGTGCTGCTTAAGTCACTGATTTCTTCTATGTCAGCATTGGGATGTTCTTGGTGCGCATCAGATTCCATGCTGCTGGCACTCTCTAGCCTTTCTCTGCTGTAGTCATTTGTGCCGTTAATTTTACAGTTCTGATTAACGTCAGAGTCATGGCATTCCTCATCACCAGGCAGCAGAAGAAATTCTAGGAGTTTTTGTTTCCAAATGCGCCTTTCGGTGGCATTGTTGTAGTCTATAAAGCTTTTGTCCTTAAGTTCTTTGGGCAGCATATTACTATCAACTTCATCAATCCTGATGACAGCCAAGCAACGATCGCGATGCGATAAAAGCCGTCCTATGGCGAGGTCAAGCTCGTACTTACAATAATTGCTTTTCACAAAATTACTGGAAAATAATGCTATGACTTTGTGGCTATTGTAAACACTTTCTGCCATGCTGTCCCGAAAAGGCTTCCCTACGGCAAAGTCTCTATAGTGTATACAACAACTTAAATGGTGCTTTTCTTCCAATAGAGGCAGAAGCTTGGTCTTCATCCAACGTTGGTCTCCACTGTTGAATATTATAAATGCGTGGTATCTAAAATCTGCAAGAGACGAAAGAAAAAGGTTACAAAAGAACAAAGAAACAAAGCGTGGCCATTATTTTGAGGATAGTATATAACTCTAAACATTTAAAGAAACTATATTAATCTACCAAAAAGCCAGTTGGGCCCACTTCAAACGTCGACCTTCTCATGTACCGAACTTAATAACTATATTATCATGATGTTCAATTGTCTAAAATGCTTACAAGAGAAAATAAATTTTAGTTATTTATGCATTAGGCTCGGCACATGAGAAGTTCGACGTTTGAAACAAAGTCGCTCCACAGTCGAAATTCTTATGAGGGCCAAGCGAACTTAATTCATGGGTCGACCCAAATTAGACATGTCGGACTTAATTGGTTCAAACGTCGATCATGAACTGGGTCTTATTTTCTACTGCTTCCTTCAGGACCATGACACCATTCTCATATCCACTATATACAATGAACGCCAATCACAGCCCTCTCTCTAGTCACAGAAGGTGAATCGCTTTCTAAATCGAGTCGAGGGGAGCATTTGAAACTTTTTAAGTTAACAAAGGGAGAAGCTATTTTAGAGAACAACCCAGATCCCTTTTTAATGTGATAAAAGTGATTCATAATAGGATTAATTGAACTTTAAGTTTAGAAACCGGAGATATCGAAGTTTTGTCAGACCTCCCTTGAAACTTAACAGTCATTGAAAATTTTGGCAAACGTGCCTGTCACATTACGTGTCGTTTAGTTAAGTTACAGCTTGAAGACGTTTTCATAGAAACAGCGTCAAAGGAGACGATAATGGGCCCGTAAGGATGAGATGAAGGCCATTCTAGGGTCGTTCAAATCTTTCACAGACATCCCAGTCACTAGCAGTAGTTGGTGAATACTGTAAAAGTGCAACCTTAATTTATACTTTCATGAATTATGGCTCGTGATTTGAAATTTGAAACAAACAGCATCACACATCCTTTTCCCCCACCTGGTCAGATTCATGGCTGTACTCTAGCAGAGCCCAGTGGCCCCTGGCGCCTAACCTTTGCTCTTGGGCGACTAAAACAATTTATTTTTTTCATACAAATCATATACTGGGCACCCTAGATTTCACAGCTTCAGAGCTCTGGGCTTCCTTGAATTTTTATTACGGCGAGAAGCGGAATTGACGCCGTGGGGAAGAATGATGTTGAAGGCCCAAGAGGGTACTGACTTGTATGAAATGAAGTGACTGGGATAATCATCATCTAGTGGTTTGTGTTAATTTGACGTGAAAGGAATTCACGATATACAAACCTTGAGGTAAGGGATTATTGCCTTTACCCGGTTTGGGGCGAAAAAAGTGCCGTAAAAGACCCGCGACCAAACAGAGTCCTACAAGGACGCCAACAGATATGGATATGGACAAATACAAAACAGAATCTGGAAATGAAAGCACATAAAAATCTTTGAATTAGTAAGCTGGAACCATAGAACTATGTATGAGGGGGGCGAGTATCGAGGCTGCATACGTTCCTCGGTTATCGAGAAAAAATGGGGAGATACAAAACTTAAGTAATTACTTACAAGTATTCCTTTCTTTGTTTGTGACCGATAACAGAGCTCTACCGCTGTAATGTATGTGATGTATATTTGAGTGAAACGGGAGACTATCTATTAGTGAACGAGGATTCGCGCAGTTATAGCCTGCGACTGCAATTTTTGTCCTGAAGGTAATTTAATAGCGGAGCTCCACGCGCGGCGTTGCGCCATAGCTAAGGAAATGTAGTAATCTACCCATCCGAGAAAATTTGGTAATCACGTGACCGTACACCGAGCGACAATCCGTCCGCACCACAGGCATGTCAATGTAAAATAACTCAATGAACAGGTATGGTAACCCAAATGCAACTCAAGGTTTTATTTGGAAAGAAATCACATGGCCGCCCGGACTTTTAGAAGTCGTGTCTTTTTCGGCGTTATTTTTTATGTTTACACTAACGCGCGTGGATAACAGAGAAAGAGCTAGAGCGAGCTATGGAAAACAACGGAGACGAATTTCGTAGGGAGAAAAACATGGAAATTCAAAGCGGCGGTGAGAAAATGAGAAATGCTAGCGACCTGCAAGGAGCGGCCAGCAGGGTGAAACTGAGCGGCAGTGAAAAATATAAGAGAACATGAACACAGGAAACAAAATATTGGGTAAACACATACGACAATTCCTCCATAAAAATAATGTGTAACTAGGAAGTTTGACGTTTTAGTCGTACAAAACAGTGTTGTAGTCGTGCAAAACAACGGCAAGGGAAAGACAAAAAAGCGTGCGCAAATTTGCTTTTTGCTAATTAGAAGAAAATGTGTGCTGCACGTGCAATTTGTTGTTTTTGCTAATTAGATCTATTAGTCTTGAAGCCATTTTCACTGTCGTCTCCGTTCATGCAGCATTACACGATTTAATTTTTTTTGTTTATAAGTATTATTAACCAGAGCTTCGCTTATAGCCCTGGCTAAATCTTTACATTAGTTTTTCATTGTTTTCCTCCTGTAAGCGACAAATTAAGGCAAGGCCTGGCAGTGATCTCCTTGTTTGCAGCCGTAATGTACTACGCCACTCGGGGTATACAAATAGATTTCCGTGCACAACTTGAAACCAAACATATAATAATTTACAAATTACATGACGAAATAAATTATTTTCCAGAAATGAAAATACTGTGTCAGGACTTCATCTGACCCCCGATGTTTAAATGTATAATAAAGTTTTCAATTTCATTAATATATCATAAAGAAAATACAAAGGAATTAACACGTAATCCATCAGGAAACTGAGTAAGTTTAATTTTCAGTGGACCAAAACCTCGTACCAGAATAATTTCAATAATATCGCATTCTTTTTTACATTTTTCAAGGGCTATAAATGTAATTTGTCATCTGTAATAACACCAAAGAAAATTTGTCATGAGAGCCTGAGAAACTAAATGTCAAATTTCATAAAATGACACTTTACACATGAAATTATCGGAATTTTACCTGACGCAGGTGTTTTCACAATTCTTGTGAAATTTGACATTCTTTTTCTCGGGCTCCCATGAGAAATAGTCTTTGGTGTTATTACAGCTAGCTAATTATATCTATAGGCCTTGAAAAATGCAAAAAAGAATGCGATACTTTTTTAATTATTCTGGTACAAGGTTTTTGTCCACTGAAAATTAAAATTACTCAATTTCCTGATGGATTCCATCTTAATGTTTAATGAGTGTGTGGAAATCAGAGGAAAACTGCTCATTTTTGCATTCTTAATTTCTCTTCTAAAATCATTTTGTTTATGAAGTAATAACAAGCATTCCACACTCTGCCCATTACCAGATGAAACACCGGGAAGTTCGTCAAAAATACTCCGCGTGTGTCTCATGCTTGATATATTACTTTTAAAACAAACAAAACAACAACAAACACGAAATCATGAAGGTACTCTATTTTTTTACTATTGTTACTCATACCGTTACTTTTCTTTGTAGTGCTCCGTTTGTAAGTAAAGTCGACTTCAGAAGCTGAAAAAGAAGTTGCGTTATAAGAGAGTTTGAAATTACACACCTGTTCCTTTCTTCATCAAAACGAATAGGTTTAAGGACATTTCAAACTAATCATTCAATTAACTGAAATATAAAAGACTGAGTTCAAAAAAAAGAAGGGTGTTGAAGCCATGGATACTACACCTCCTCGTATCACGTATTGGATTATTATCTTACCCATACTTTAACATTATTATTATTTCATCAAAGTTTTGTAAATAGTAGTGAAATCCATACTTTAACAAAAAATAAATAGAAATATAAATGGCCAAATGGCAGATCCTGAGTTCAACAGTGTTTTTCTTTTTTTCTCTCTGCCTCGGAATTTCATAATATGCAGAGTTTTTTGTTTTTTTGCTTTTGTTTTATTTTGCTTTAGTTTGTTTTGGTGTTTTTTGCTTCCTAAGCATCCTTCATCCACAGATTAGATTTTCCATCAAGATTACTTCGATTTATACGTCGGGTTTAAAGAAATATGAAATAATTAATTGAAAACGGGGATTCAAGATGGCGGGATGGTCCCAGTTCCTTTTTTAAATAATAAATGGCGTCACCATGATATCACTGATATTGTTAGTGACCATTTGTTTTGACCAATTACTTAAGTTTATCAGACACTGTACGTATAAGTATAATAGCTAAGTTTGGTGGCCGACTATCATGAGCAGTTTTAAAGTTATAGAGGAAGGAGGCGG
>OZ037997.1:27656006-27813506 GCA_964035705.1 Porites rus | reverse complement strand
TAATTATGTACTTTCCTTACCTTATAAGAACCATTTTCTGAGAAAATCGAGAATCACAATGTTTTGCCAAAACATCCCTTTTATTGACTAAATTAAGGAAAAATATTTTGGGGTTCAAACGATTCATTTTAAAGCGGAAGTTATGAGAGGTTGGAAAAATCGACTTTATGCCTGTTTTTCGCACAAAACATGGCAACACGCAACTTCGAGAGAAGGGTGCACGCGTAAGAAACATTCCCTGATACTGAAACAAAGTTTTAAATTTTTACAATCGACAAGTCTTAAGAGGTCATATTTGTAACGTTGGAAATGCCAGAAAATGAAGGCCAACTTAAACTATTATAAAAGGCCTCTGGTATATGCCGGTTGATCATAAAATCAATACAAAATGGTAGCTTGGCTATCGTACTAAATTACTGAAAAGTTTTAGCTTTTAAATCAAATACCATCGATATCCTGACACCAACTGTTAGTAGCTATTTCAGTCAACACTAGGATTCATATCGAATAAGCCGTTGAAAATTGGACCACATATTGACCTCAAGTCAGGCCTGCCCAATGAACATTGTGAGGAACGGAGTTAATCAGTTGACAAGGGACCTCACCGAAATAATCCCGACCCGAAATGATCCCCGAACCCAAGTTAAAAAAGAACAATCTCCTTATCGTTCGTTTTATGACTGTTTGATCCCGGTAAAAAATTGAATACTATCCATGTCTATCAATTTCAGAATAACTGTAAACTGTCAATGCTTTTTTCCAGTCAAAGTTTTCGGTGTGAAAAAATTATTCAAGGAGAATATTGAGAATATATTAGGAGAATATTTTAAAGCTTTTAATTATAATATGGTTCGAACGAAGGAGGTATTTCAGGCACTGCCAGTTCTTACGATACATCATTGAGCACTGGTCCCCCTTTAGTCCCGGCACCCTATTACTCCCTGGAGCTAAAAACCTATTTCCCCACCCCATTATTTTAAGACTAATCGGATAGCTCACAAGCCAGCCGAGGCCTTGAAAAAAATAGTTGATTAGAAATACCTTAACCCAGCATCTTTATAAGACCACCACAAAATGTTTTCTTTAAGGTGATTCCTTAGTAAAAGAATCCAACATAGATTGTAGATGAAACTTGGTACACTAATGTGACAAGTCAAGATGATGATAAAAAAAGTAATAAAAAATGGGGTTCACCGCGCTCGTTTTCACGTCACAATGCTGACAAATACGGCTATTTAAGACTCTTTGACAAAAACCGCGCGCAGCCAAAAACTGAGACAAAAAGGAGAGATTCTTTCGACGATGCATGTGGTGTCATAAATTATGTGTGATAAAACCAGTTCCATTTAGCTTTTTTTCCTTCACTCCCTGGCAAGTATATTTCTTCACATGTTTCTGTACTCTGTTCTACACTTAAAGAATTCAGCAACATCAATTCGCGCAAAAATTTTGATGATCCATACTCAGTCTAGACACTCGTCCAGCTCCACGACTCCGAACGACTACACAGTTCCAAGACTATTTTACAAAGATCATTTCTCAGATCACGTGATGAGTTTTCCCGCCACAATGACGCAATAATTTCCTATCAAGTGGTATCGCACGGAATTTGACTTAAATGTATTATTTATTCACTTACGTACCAAAAAATGCCCTTCAATGCCCTTGTTTTGACTCAACGCTCCAAAATAGTCTAAGACCTAATTTGAACACGCGCTATTCGACCCATTATAGCTCAATCCGTGCAATAGACCTTTCTACCGATACGGCGGCCATGAGCACATTTCGTTTGTACTTTCGAGCTCTTTTCTGGACATTTTTTCGTAAAATTTTCTTAGAATAAGATTGTAATGGGAAAAAAAAAGTTGCTTGTACGTGGATGTAATAATGATCGCTTTTTTCCCGAGAAATGTACAGTGAAAGACCATATTTCTAATACTAAACTAGAAAAAGGCGATCATTATTACATCCAAACACGGCACAAGGATCTTTTTACAATCTTATTCTAAGAAAACTTTCAGAAAAAAATGTTCCGAAAAGCGTTTGAAAATACAAACGAAATGTGCTCATGCTCCCTGGGCATCGTATAATACTCCTTAAATCGATGTAATTCAATATGGCCGCCGTATCGGTAAAAAGGTCTATTTAGTAAAATCGCCAAGAAAACTGAACATAGATTTATGCCAATTGTTTTCTCATTGAAAGGAAGCAATCTTCTTATTAAAATCATGAAATAAAAAATGGGGGTCACCGTGCTCGTTTTTGTGGTAGAGCTGCAGAAAGTGCGCACCAAATTAATTTCCTCCGATTTTTGAGAGAGGACTGGGGCGAGTTTCAAAATGGCATGTATGTGGAAGGGGCAAGAAAGGATTTTAAAAAAATCCGTTTTTACAGAATTTACATCGAGATATCACAGTTAGGACAAAATGTGATAAAGATGGCACTTAAATGAAAATCAAATTGAGTTAGCACAAGTTTAACCGCTCCACTATCGAGGTTCTCCGTGAGGAAGTCGAACTCAGCAACACGCGTTATAGTAATTATAATAATCGTAAATTTACCCTGGATAACCCTTCAGTACCAAGTTATCAACGGGGTCGTGCTGAATAAAAAATTACAAAATCTAATAAATAAGAATAAACAAAAATATATAAAAAAGAAATATGCACTAGGTTGAAAACGGTTAAAAACTACGAAAGTTACAAGTAAAAATCGTCCAAGGCTTTTCTAAATAAAACTTCAGAATTAATGTTTTTAAACTTAATGGCAATGAATTAAAAAGCGAGGCACCTAAGAAATAAAAACTACGGCGCGCAAAATCCAGTTTCACTTTAGGTCGTTTTGTTGCTTACCCATTGTTTCTGGTGTGTAACGAATTATGGTGAAATCGTTGAAAATAATTGCTGAATGGGAAACATGTAATTTCATTGGGGTAGTCTTTTTCAATTGCAGTTGTCAATTGCTTAAGTTATGCACATTCCCAACACATTAAGTCTCATCTCGGCAAGAAACAACCGCAAGCGAAAATTTTAATAGCATTTCTCTTCAGTCAACATCATTTTAATAATTTTTCTTCAGAATGCTCTTTTTCACGGCGGCCATCTATTTATGCACAGTAAGAGATGGGCAGTGCAAAACCAGCGAATCACATAGATAGCACCGGCAAAACAAAAAAAAAAAAGCCGCATTAACGTGTTTTCAAATTCTTCCGGAAGAAAAATATTAGACAAATTATATAAAAAAATCAAAGACGGAGATTTATAACCTCACCTTCGTTAGTTTTAGGTGCACATGTTTTATTATTACAAGACACTGGGGATGAATCCTGAAAGAAAAAACAAAACAATATTATGAAGTAATCAACCCATTCACCCTCAGGAGCTTGTGCCCAAAAAGGCCAATTAATGCCAGACGAGGCGTTGTCTAGTCACTATAGAGCGTTTTCAATCACGTGGCCAGAATCTATGCAAATTTATGGAAACAAAAGAAATTTTTCCATGCGAAAAGAGTTCGACTATAACAGGATTTGTTAGGAACACCAACATGGTCGCCGCCGTGAGGTCATGTGAAAACGCTCTATAATATAGTATAATGCCAAAAATATTGTCATAGGTCGAGCACAAGACTTCAAAATTGCCACTTCCCTAGTTTAGGCATGCACATGAAGGCATGATTTCCACTTTCTTCCTTTCGCTTTCTCTCCTTGACGCTTCTCTTAAATTTTCGATTGTGGTTAGGATTAAACAAAAAAAAGGACCTCAGCGTCTGAATTTGACCTCTTTATCTTTAACTTGATAGATTTAACCCTGCTTTAGCATTGGCGTTAAAAAAGCTCTAGCCACTTTCCTCGTTGAATACGGTAGAGAAACAGAAAAAGCTATAATTGTTTATTTTCAGGCTCTTTAACTTAAGTATTTGTTAATTCATCATAAAAGCTTTCGAAACAAAACACGCGAAAAAATTAATTCAAACCGCCGTGGATTTAAAAAAATAAGATCGGTGCCGCAAACTGAAGCACATGATACAGGCATTTAGACTTAGACCTTCATTTTAAAATAATTATTTCAACGTCACAAAAATTCTAACGACTGATTTAGAACATTTGACTTTAAAGGAGACAACCTAGACCTTCTCAAACTCCTTTGCTTCTCATTCCCGGTTCTGGTAGTTGGCCCCAGCACGAAGGACTTCTATCCCCTGTGGCCGCGAAATCCACAGGAAGAATTTTCCTCCTGTGGGTTTTATCCAATCACGAACGGGTATACTGATGCGCCGTCAATCAAACCCGATCACGCCACATGAAACGTGACTCGAACTGTTTTGATCCAAATTGAGCTAGTGTTTACTTTTTATGGGCTGTATTACAACTGTATTCAATTACAAAGCCGAGTGCAAATGTGCAAATGCGTTCTATCAAGGACGCGATCACGTATGGGTTAAGGAAAGTGAACTACAAAGATGTTATCAACAACAAGTGATCGAGTGTGGAAAAGATGTGCTTTTTGTTTTTGTGTTTTCGTACTTTGACAGCTCGCGACGACACACGCGGCAGGTCGCAAATAGTTCGCGCCAAGACAAAATTTGAGCTCGACTTGTGGGCAAGTCTAGAGCCGGTAGTATTGAACAGAATAAATCAATCCCAGGGCGGGGGGTACTTCCTTGTAAGAGGCTAATAATGGGGGTGTACCGCTGAATGGGATCGCATTTTCCGACTAGATTGACTATAATGGGGACGCATTTTCAATAAAGTTACTAGAATGGGGTCGCACAGTTTTTGGGGTAAGGCATTTCTTCCTTTTTTACGGTTAGCAAACGTACCAGAATGTTTGTACTGCATTTTCGATGAAAAGTAAAGTGTTTTTCGATCAATCTAAAAACTGGGTCAATTCATAAAAATAGAAAGTGACTAAGTTGGCATCGCGAAAATTACATATTTGCCAAGAAGTGACTAAGATAGGGTCTATCAAAAATCGGGCCGCTGGTCTGGAGGTATTTTAGTTGCAGTCAAAAAGTTTTTAGCTCCACAAATGGCACTTATCAAGGAAACTCCCGATTACATCTGCTGTATGAGGAAGGACGAAAGACTCTTTGTACTTTGATCCTAACACATTCTCAAATCTAGAGAACGAGGACGTCAATAATTTCAAAATTTTTTTCTTTTATTCTAGCCGCAGATTTCAATGCTAGAACTGGAGTACAAAGAGACTTTCTAGTTGACAAGAATAGCAAATCCCCTCCCCACCTGTAGATGACCTACCCATCCCTGCTGACGCGTCGCAGACAAAAAAGTTTGATCGTCTCGTTAACGACCGTGGGACATTTCTACTCGAAATGTGTAAATCCCTGGATCTCAGGATCTCAAACGAGAGATGTAAAGGTGACACCTTCGGTCAAATAACCTTTCATGGAAATCAAGGCATTAGCATGGTTGATTATGTTATCGTTAGTCATGATGTCCTACAACACTTTCAAAACTTGATAGTACATCAACCATCTCCTTTCTCCGATCATAGTCAAATAATTTGTTCGATCAAGATACGTGCCACTAACACTTTTAAAAGAAATGATGAATCTACAGTAGACTTATTTGATCAACCTAGGCAATTTAGGTGGGCTCCAGACTCAAGATCGAGAAAAATTTTTAGCCCCCACTGCGAACCACAGAGCTAACAAGATTAAAATTCTGACCTTGAACAAGCTGTTGATATCAATGAGGCAGTATCAAAATTTGTTGTAATACTAGAAACAGCAGCAAAACAACCCCTTCAATAAGGCTTTGTCAAGCAAAAAAAGAGCAAACGGCGATCACAGCCCTGGTTTCAGGAATGTAGTTTTTTAGGAAACACCTAAACTCAGTTTCAAACAAAAAACATACCAACCCTTTTCACGAACAAACAAGATTTTATTATTTTTCGTTTAAAAAAGATTACAAGACCCTGCTGAGGCGCAAAAAAAAAAAAGAATACCAGAATTATAAAATCGACGAACTTGTTACTACATCCAATCCAATCAAATTTTGGACAACTTTAAAATCCATGTCTACTGAAACACATTCTGTGCCGCGAGACTCTGCTTTTCCAACAGACAAATTTGTACAGTCATTTTGACAAGTAGGTAAAGCTCAAGAAAACGTTTAAGCCTTTAAGCCCCAATATCCACATACAAATTCTCCAAACTGATCTCCATATATTTCCTTAAAGAATGAGTTGAGAGAATTTGACAAAAGATCAAAGTATTTTCTCTTAGGTGATCATTTTATTAATTCTCATAACCTAGTCTCTTGACAATGTACGGATATCATTGGGAGAAAATTGATGTTGGTCACTATCGGGACTAAAGGGTTAAAAGGCCTGAAAAATAAAGAATTGAATTTCATGCTGCAAAACAATCTTGACCAGCCTTTTACAGAAATGATACAAAAGCAAACATTAAGTTGTTAAAATCTAAAAAAGCACCAGGTCCGGACAGAATACGAAGTGAGATGTTGAAATGTGATATTCATATACTAGCCCGATCTTTCATAAAATTAACTTTTTACTGAAAACTAGACACTGTCTTCTCGGGCTGTCCAGATGCTTGGCCCTCCGGCTCTATTAGCCCAATATTCAAATCAGGTGACAAGTCGATCCTTTGAATTACAAAGGTATTTACGTCAACAGTTACCTAGGAAAATTATTCTGTTCCCTATTGAATAAACGGTATGCAATTTTTTTGAGACAAATAACTTGATCCATTCATCGCAAATTGGTTTCATAAAAGGCTTTAGAACAACTGATCACAATTTCTCTTTAGAACTTTAATTGACAAGTATGTAGTTAAAGCCAACAAAGGAAAATTATATTTTGCTGCTTTGTTGATTATCAAAAAGCGTTTGATTCGGTATGGCATAATGCTCTTTTATATAGAGTGCTTGATAAGTTTTATCATTTCATCGCCGACAGATATTCAAAATCAAAATGTGCTATAAATATTGGCAATAAGAGGACCCACTACTTTAACTATAACAAAGGAGTACGATAAGGATGTATCCTTTCCCCCCTATTGTTATTTAACCTATATCTAGACAATAAAGCAAGTACAAAACAATCTAACGGATTACCCTTTTCTTGATAATTTTACGTAGATGATTTAGCGTTAATTTCCAAAAGTGTCAGGGTCTTCAAAAACAAATTAATGTCCTCAATGAATATTGCAACAAATGATTACTAAAAATAAATCTTAAAAAACAAAGGCACACATCTTTCAAAAACAAAACCGTAAATCAACACGAGATAAATACACTTTCTTCCTAAATGGGAATCAAATCGCTTATGTCACTGAATACTCTTATCGAGGCATAACATTTAATTCAAATGGAAGTTTTACAATTTCCAAACAATTATCTGCGGAGAAAACAAGAAGATCAATATTTGGTGCAAAACGCTATAATCTTGATTTTAATATTTATAAGCTTTTAGTGGCTATAGGTATGCAATAAACTTTTTGATGCCCTATTTCTTCCTATATTACTATACAGTTCTGAGGAATGGGATGCCTATGATAGAACTGATGCTAAGAAATGGGAAAAATACCCCATTGAAAAAATTTACACACAACTTTACAAACATTTGATTGGCCTAAATAAAAGAACTACAAACATTAAATCTCGTTAGGTAATGAAGTAGGAAGACTATCACTTAATCTCACATTAATCTAAATGTCATAAAATTTTGGTTACATCTTGTTAATCTACCTGATACTAGTATTGCAAAGCAATGCCTTTTATTTTCAAATCAACTTGCAAATAACCGAAAACCGTCTTTCATGCTGTCTTTTCACGAAATCATGAAAGTACAATACTGTAGCACAAGAATTCGTGTAGAGCCAAATTTGGTTAACTCGAAGCTGCCAAAAGTAAAACAGGCTATCATAGATTACTTCAAGAAGGATCAGATGGACATGTCAGGGGCACCCAACGACAATTTTATATATATATAGATATATTTGAATGAAATAAACTCCCTCTATTCCGGACTCTCATTGATGATGACACTGACTCAAGGTCTCTATAGTGTCCTTTATAAAGCTAGTTGACTGTAGTTTCTGTATTTCATTCTGCTCAGTTAACCACCCCGACCGAAATCTCAAGCGAGTAAGCCTAAAGAGTTTTTCTTCAGTTTCCGCCTTTTATGACCTACCTAAAAAGTATCAAGATTCTTCTTCCTCTCAAGAAAATTTATACTTCTTATTTTTATTATAATTAAAGCAGTAACAAGATTTCCTATTGACATAAGCTTGACCCTTTGATCTGGCGTTAGTTTGTACGTGCTTGTAATAGAATACTGACCTGTGTATCTGCCAATTTTCTTAGAAATGAGGAAAATTTGGCAAGGATTCTCACTTAAAATGTGGGATAAATCTCGTTGAAGAACATGTTTCCTCTGCGAAACAGTTCACTTTTTCGAAAAAAATGGGTTTAAAAAGCATGATTGCTCTTTTTCGCGGGCAGCTAGCCACTACTAAACGAGATTAAGGATCATTAAGTCGTAACTGAATGTGGCAAAATTCGCATGTTGAACCACAACCATTGTATGATTCAGAGTCTTTGCTACTGCGAATAACAGCTGGTTATAGGCAAATAAATACTAATCCAGTTGTACTCATAAAATGAGACCCCGCGGCAGTGTTTTTAGTGCTCGGCAGCAAGAACACTTTTTCATTAACGATCCATTTTTAGCTCTGATGTCAGTGGTCTCTACCTTCTGTGAATGTAATGGCAGCTGACAATTTCAGCTCAAAAGAGGGAAACCTAGAATTTGATGTAGTAAACTTAATAGCAAAAACCGAAAGTGTTTGCATACAACCTTCCAAGGATGTTTATACGCATTCCTTCAGTACACTAATCAAGTCTCTGACTGAACTTGACACCTAAACAAAAGCTGTTTTTATGTTTCGATCCGTTTATTCGAAAACACGCCTTTCTTCACGAAAATCAGTGCTAAAAGCAAACTACCATGCATTCTCTAGTTAAATAAGGGCTTTAGGTTAAGTTATGCACTGACAATCCGCTAAATAAACGTACTCTGTTATAGAATTTAGAAGGAAATTTACAGTATGAAGTCGTGTCATACCTTGTCATTCATAGCTGAAGACTGCGGCTTTATATCTCTCTTGGACAGATGATTCGATCGCCCAGTTATTGAAGATTGAAGCATAGCTAGCAACACTAGCAGAGTTCCAAAGGCCATGGATTGGCTTTGTTAAGAATGATTTCTAATATAAGCTTTGGTGCTGATGAATGTTAACAAATGGCGTTCGCAGTTTCTGTCTGCCCGTGCATGCAGGATTAAATTCGGACTCTTCCGAAAGTGGCAGCGGTGTGACGTACTTTGACAGCGGATTGAGAACAAGACACAGGTAAAAGATTAGCATCAACCAGAGGGGCAGTGTCCGCTTTTTTGGAATATAGAATAGTTGATGAATTGAAAACAGAAGCTGTTCACAGACTCGAACCAAATTAAACGTTCACAAATTGTTTTCTTGACCAACGCACCCCACGGAAACCAATATATGCTTCGAAACTGTCCACGCCGAAAACCGGAACTCAAATGTCGGCCGGGCGGAGGACAACTTGGGTACGACACTATAAGTTCGTTTCTCAACTTGAATAAGTACTGTTCGTTTAGACTTCTCTATTCTTGGAAGGTTCTAGCTTCACTAAAAGCCTGATGTAAACTGTGGCTTTCACGGTTTCGTTGGAATGTTACAGTCTCAAGGAGAGTCCGGGGGGGGGGTGGGGGGGCGGGGGAGAGGCGCTTTGTTATTTCGCGATTATGCCCTGAACAGGGTACAGGTTTTCAGGGTCACCGTCTGATGTTTGCAACCGCAGTGTTATTCCTTTTAAAACTGCAAGAGCATTTTCAATTAAGCCTCTTGCAATCAGGAGTCTTTTTTAGACCGGATGCCTTTTGAATCCACAAACATTAACCACAAGGGACTGCAAAGGACCGCAAACGGATATGCCGAAGAACGTAGGATCTATAAAGACCTGATAAGCACTGAAAATAATAATGTAGACATATTAAATTCTGCAAGCAGAATACTGCAATGCTGATCTTACTACGTGAAAATTAACTCTGCAAGACATCAACACGACACCGAAAGCACTCAAAACAGAGCGGGATTGTAGCCATAGACAGCTGCTTGGCCCTCTATGGGGCTCGTCAGTATGGCGTAACAACCGAGAGATCAGGCTCTGACGAAAAATTATCCGTGCACTCTGATTTTAGCCCTGACCCAGAACTTCTAACACCCACAGAATCACGTCATACCACATGTCTTATGGGGGGCATGAGTCCAAGTGTCAAGTTGATGTCTCGCAGAGAAAATAAAGAGTTGGCCAAAACCAACCTAAAAAACATGGACAAAACCATGCAAAAACTACAGCATATCGGATCTATAAAAGATCTACGGCCCAAAAATTCATAAAGTACAAACATTAACCACAAGGGTCTGCAAAGGACCGCAAACGAATATGCCGAAGAACGTAGGAACGTAAGAAACTAGTACGAACGTTGGCGATGAGCGGTAAACATTTGTGGAAACGGCTATCTTTTTTTGTCCAAAAAAAATATGATCCATGATGTTAGTTGAAAAAGCCAAAACGAAAAGAATCATCAAGGATCACAAAATAATATCCCTTACTCTCAAACAGGGTAGCGAAATGAACAATTCATTCATTATTTCAATTTCATTTTTCCCGGGTATATGACGAATTCCCCCAGCCTTGCTAGCTTAACTGTTTCAGTGAGCGTTACGTTTCACCGCCTGATCAGTGCTGTGAATTTATTTCGATCTTTCTACTTCGCTCTCTTCTTTTTCCTTGGCTTTTCTTCTTGTTGCAAACTTTATCGTCTTTTTTTGCGTTTTGTGGCTGGCTAACATTTTAGGAAAGGGAAAGATTTACTCTTCAAAGAGTAGTAGGTAAACAGCGAAATTAGAAGTGGATTTTTCTCCAAAATGTTACTTTTTTCTGATAGTAACTCAGTGTTAGGATTGGTCGGAATATGGCAAAGCGAGGTGTCGGTGGAAAGATCTATCTTTGCTGACGTTGTTACTTACCAACTTATTAGCTTAAAATGAAAGTTACAACAGGGTGCAGGAAACAAAATGTGCATCGTTCCATACGGAACAAAAACGACCAATTGAATGCAGTCGTTAAAGGGTTAAGTAGAGCGCTAAAAACAAACCTGTTGAGACATGGCTTGCATCATGCAGCGCCGGCACCTAACCTATCTTCGTTAGTGCGCATGCTGCACCGTTAGTTTTAATGAGTTAAATAGGTGCCATATAAAAGTATCAACAAAAATGATATTAACCATCATCATCATCATCATCATTATTATTTCGTACATAATTTTGTTTTTTAGCCTGGGACCAGACTCCTCAGTGGGGGAACAAGACAAAAAACGGGGTCAAATAGGACAACTATTTGTTTTTTGGCCATCTTAGCTTGAGAAGAAACAAATTGCAATGGTAAGCATAAGGAAATATAAACCCATCTCTGGAAAAAGAAGACTCTCACTGATGTGACGTTTCGTATAAATGTTCCAATATACATCTTCAGAAGTAATAAACCTTTGAACAAATGTAGAATAAGTACCAATTAAAGCAACAGAAGATAACATATACAGCTGTAGTAGAAAATTTGCATATCAAGGAAAAGAATGCAGCTGGTAAAGTTTTTCACTACTGACATTTTCATTTAGGGAAGGTTGAAAATCAATTCAATAATTGTTTATTATTCATTTTAAATATTTCCTCGTTGATTTTATTCTAAACTTTTCCTATTTTTCGGCATAATATGAAAAGAGTTTTTTCAAGGACTGGTACTCCTCAAAACGTAGATAACGTCAATCGCGAGCAATGTGTTCTTTGCGCACTCTTGGATTACTTTCGTTCTGTTTTAGTCAGAAATGAAGCTATTTCGTCTTCGGATAGCCTTTGTTCGCCTTTTTTCTAGTTTACTTCTGAATAAACAGTTAGGTGACCGCATCTGGACCGGGTTGGTGGATGGTCTAGTCTTAACGGACACCTCGCTAAAACTCAGTGACCTTCAATTGGTCCCTGCTTTATATAAGACGGGCATTTCTCTAAGAGGGACGTATAGTACCTAAAGGTGTCCGTCTTTGAGAGAGTTTACTCTGTATTTCCCACGCAGCCTTGTTTCAACGCAAATATACCATCGATGAACCTCATTTCCAAGCCATTATTATACTAATAAAATTATTACTTCCATTGCGCAAATAATATGTTCATATGATCAAATGCTCATAACATTTAAAAGTTTATTAAGTAACAAAAAAAACTATAAAAAGGTAAAACTACATGATTAACTGAATTTAAAGCACATCTATTGGACGTAATAAAAAGCTAGTTTTAAAAAAAATTGCTAAAAACTACTGTGGTTTAAAAATGTGTCTTAGGCAATATTTAAAAGTACTAAAATTTTCCTCATTACGAATATTGACTGCAAGCTGTTCCACAGTTTTGGTGCCACAGCCAACAAGGCACGGTCACCAACAACCTTTGGAGCTTGTAGGAGGAGTCCTTTGTTTGACCAGCTCAAGTTGCACCCTCCACTTTCCCTGACATTAGTAAGTTCAAAAATATAACTTGGAGCAAGACTTTTGAAGGAGTTGAAGTTTTGCTATTTACCGACGGAAGACCACATAGAATACTATTACATGAACTAACTGTGTTGCTTTGGCACTTAAAAATTTTCTTATACGCCAGCCATTTGTGAGATGGTAATACGCGGCTTTACATGTACCATGTATGCGAACTTGTACGGCTAAGATTAGTGGTAATCCAAGTTGCTAAATTTTTACGGCTTTTAATGCTAACCCTTTTTTGATCAAATTATTTTAAGGTTTAAACTCGAAGCTTTATATAGTGTGCCCTGCGAGCAGAGGCTACATTTTCGCTGTGTGAGCTGTCGTGCGAAAAGTAGCCTCTGCCGACAACCGTTCAATTTTCTATCGTGCATGCGCGAAATTCGTCACGCGATTCGCAAGCAAAATTAATCATCAGATCTGTCGACAAATGGCGCGAGTTTCGCGGGAATAAAAAAATTGCGACAACTCATGATCTGCTACGCAAGACTCACGCAATGCTCTAAACCGGTCAAGAACTAGCCTCCCACGCAGGCGTTTTTAGGGGAGCTCGTATTTCTTCCCTCCCCACAAACACAGTTTGTGAGGAGGGAAGAAATACGAGCTCCCCTAAAAATGCCTGCGTGGGAGGCTAGTCAAGAACAGGAAAAAACCCGTCTTTTAATTTATTCGTCCAGATTTCTGTACGGATTTGAACGGTTGTCGGCAGATGCTACTTTTCGCACGCCAGCTCACACAGCGAAAATGTAGCCTCGGCTCGCAGGGTATATATAGTGTAAAATAATTATAATTTACTTTTACCGGTATCACTTGTAATAATAATAATAATAATAATAATAATAATAATAATAATAATAATAATAACAACAACAACAACAATAAAACCCACATTGCCAGGATGTAGAACAATGTATACAGCCTTATGCATGTAATGTATATAGCCCAATGTATATAGCCCTATAACCGTAGCCCTAAGGCGCATTTGCTTACTAGGTTATTATTTAAGCTTTTCAAGTTAAAGGGGCTACGTCATGGTGCAAAAAAAAAGCATTTTATAGTCACAGCAGAGCTGAAATTATAAACAAGTATTTTAGTCATCAAAAGCATGAATGCTTTTTGGGCATGGGTTTGAAAAAAACATGCAAAAGTTGGCCAACTTCAGTTCTTTCAATTTCATCACCTTAGTCTCTTCCTCAACTGCTCACTTCAGGCACCCTTTATAGATTCGCGCTTAAAGTAAAGCGCGCGCTTTGATTGGTAAACTGCCTCTCTACTATTAAGCAAATGTTAAAGCTCTTGGCTTGTCCCATAGTCTTATGGATTCGTGCGGAAGGTTTCAAAGTACAAAAAAATCGCAAGAGTAACTCAACTCTAGCCTTTGCACTGAGTAGCAAACCTCGCAAGCTATTGTAAGCGCAAATAGCACGGCACAAAGCGTGGACAAACTAGGGGAAAAAGAAAAATGTTTTTTGTTTTAGGTCATTGTGTATTTGTGTTTGTTTGTTTCCTTTTTCTTGGTAACAGAACTAAGTTTGGTTCGACTATCTCAAATCAACAGAGAAAGTTCAAAAATTTGCCGATTTTGAAGTAATGGCAAGAAAGAGGACGGTATGTAAATCCATCTATCTACAAAGGTTGAATTACAGGTCTGTCGTTCAAGCGATTCAAGATTCTTCTCTTATCCTCAGGCCATCGGTATCTCAATTCCGCCCAGAGAGGAAAATCCTGAGGGTCAATAGCTGCCTTTGACGGCGGCAAAGTTATGCAGACCATCCGAGCAGCCGAGTGAGTATGTGAGTAAATTGATCGAAGTAAGCTCACTTCATACCAAACACGCTTGTGTTCCTGTAGATAAGAAGGCATAAATGAATATGATAAATAAATGAACAATTTAGTAATAAAATAACAATTTGGCTTGTCGGCTACCTCGTTACTTTCGACGATTTCAACTTAATATCATCTTCCTAGAAACCCATTTCAAAATTAGTGGATAAGGTGAATTGATATTTTTTTGATGACGATAACTTGAATCTCTTGCATACCTCTTCAAAATATGACAAATTCTTTATGTCCTACAAAAGCGGACGTACCTAATATTTATTTTGTCGTTCCAATTAAACACTCTCAAGCTCATAACTAGTCCTCTTCTCTACTTGAGTTGTTTTCTTGTTTAGTCTCGCTACTATTTCAGTAAGCTCCCTCCACTTTCTTGAGCTTCGCACTGCAAAACCAGCTGAGCCGCCGCGCCGCTGTCTATGCGTGACGTCAATCGTCCATTAATTGCAGACATTTCTTTACTTGACTTCTTCTACTAACTCAAAAACCATATTTTTGTAACGTAAAGAAATTATATGACAATACCTGACTAGAGTATTGTGTTTCGTCCTCTTCTGCACCACACAAACGTAAAAGTCGAGGTGACAGAAACACGAGTACTTTGCTTGCTTTTTTAATCTGCTGTTCTGCCCATCGTTCTGGTCCGAGATTTACCATTTCGCTGCAGCTCATAACGTCCATTACAACCATGTAACCATTCATTCTAAAGAAATTCACCACGGAAGCCACAAGCTTCTGGAATTCATCGCTTTCTGGGTAATAACACGCGTAGAAACGTTCGGGACCTATTAACAAATCAAAGACAACTTATTAATCCTTCAGTAAAATGAGAGATGGAAGTGGGCATATTTTAGTTTGCCTTTTTCTTTCATATAGGGATGGCAAAGTTAAAGGAACATACCAGCAGAAACTGAGAAAGGCAACCTAAGTAAGACACCTGACCTATGTAAATCGCACTGAATGATGATAGTGACGGCGATGTAACCATCGGTGGTGGTGGCGATGGTGATAGTGACGGTGATGGTGATTATCGTCAGGACATCTGTTTCTCAATTCCGGCCAAATCTGAGCATCAATAGCTGCATTTGACGGCGGCAAAGTTATGCAGACCATCCGAGCAGAAGAGTGAGTCTTTGAGTAAACTGATCGAAGTAAGCTCACTTCATACCAAACAAACTCACGACGGTGACGGGGACGGTGACGGTGGTGGTGGTGGCAATAGTTATGATGGTGATGGTTATGGTGATAGTGATAGAGATGGAAATGGTGCTTTTGATGGTGATGGTGATGGTGATGGCGATGATGGTTATGGTGATGGTGCTTTTGATGGTGATGGTGGTGATGGTGGTGGTGATGGTGATGATGGTTATAGTGATGGTGATGGAGATGGTGCTTGTGATGATGATGGAGATGATGATGGTGGTGGTGATAGTGATAGTGATGATGGTGGCTGTGATGGTTGTGGTGATGGCGATGGTTGTGATAGTGATGGTTATGGTGATAGTGATGGTGATGGTGGTGGTGATGGTGATGATGGTGGTGATGATGATGGTGATGGTGATTGTGATGGTGATAGTGATGATAGTGGCGGTGATGGTTGTGGTGGTGGCGATGGTTGTGATGGTGATGGTTATGGTGATAGTGATGGTGATGGTGGTGGTGATGGTAGTGGTGATGGTGATGGTGGTGGCGATGGTTGTGATAGTGATGGTGATGGAAATGGTGCTTGTGATGATGGTGATAGTGATAGTGATGATGGTGGCTGTGATTGTTTGTGGTGGTGGCGATGGTTGTGACAGTGATGTTTATGGTGATAGTGATGGTAATGGTGGTGGTAGTGGTGATGATGGTGGTGATGATGATGGTGATAGTGATAGTGATGATGGTGGCTGTGATGGTTGTGGTGGTGGCGATGGTTGTGACAGTGATGTTTATGGTGATAGTGATGGTAATGGTGGTGGTAGTGGTGATGATGGTGGTGATGATGATGGTGGTGGTGAAGGTGATGGTAATAGTGATGATGGTGGTGGTGATGGTTGTGATGGTGATGGTTATGGTGAAGGTGATGGTGATAGTTATGATGGTGGTGGTGCTGGTGATGGTGGTGGTGGTGATGGTGATGGTGATGGTGATGGTGATGATGATGATGGTCATCGTGATGATGATGGTCATCGTGATGATGATGGTGATGGTCATCGTGGTGGTGCTGGCGAAGATGATAGTGATGGTGGTGAAGGTTGTGATGGTGATGGTGACGGTACGGGTGGTGGCGAGAGTGATGATGATGGTGATGATGGTGGTGGTGGTGATAAGGATGATGATGGTGATGGAGACGGTGATCGTCGTGGCGATGGTGGTGATGATGATGCATGATGATGATGATGCTATCATTACTTTTGGAGAATGTACATGACTATGATGATGATGATGATGATACTGATGATGAAATTTCCGATGCTAGAGGAATCACACCCACTGTCACTTGATCGTCCGAAGCGACCAGACGGCCCAATATCGCCTTTCAGTTGTGAATTTGGAGCAATTTCATACAACGGTATGGACTTTATTTCACATCTGCCACAGCACCGATGATGTAAAACATCGCGGAATACATCGTCTCAGTATGATTTGAAGTTTACTGTCATGATAGCTAACGACGCCTCTTTTTCCAGTAGGAGTACGGCATAAACATAGTCGCCTATTGATTTCCACACTGCGTTCGGTCTTAGTAATGAATAGACGATGTTTGTCTTACCTGACTGTTGTAAGTTGTTCATAATTACTGGCAGCAATTGCACATTTCCGTTTGCCTCATCATCATCTGTAAGACAAATGTTTCGATGAGTAAGTGAAAACGTCCGTAATAAAGGCTGTTAATTAAACAGTTTAAGAACCTTCACCAAATCAGCATTAGATCGAAATTCTGATAATTAATGGCTTTTTTAAGTAACTGAGGACACCGCTTGTTTTTCCTGATGTTGCTTTATTTTTTTAAATCTTTCATCTCGTACGGGAAATGAAATTATCCGAATCATCCGAGTCACGCTAGGGTCTAGCCGTTTGCAAGAAAGTGCCTTCTCTTTTAGTGAGACTTTTTCTAGACTCTGAGTATTGGTTCAGCCCCGATGATCGAACTCAATCCGTCTCCGCAGACAGTAGTCGAGCTCTATCAAAGGCTGATTTAACCATGAATATCCAAAAAACGTTGGGCAGAATTGAACTAGACATCTAGGAATTATACGAAAAATGTCAAATTTATAAAGAAATGCTAAATTGTGTTAAAATTTCCGATTGCAAAGCAGTGCTCCAGTTCGAGGTTAATTTAAGAGGGGCGAATTGAGAAGGTAGTCATACAGTACATACCTACATAACATGAGTTATTAATCTTAACATTCTCCAAGACACTTCTGTTTCCTAAAGAAAAACCATCATTAAACAACACAATGTTTAGCAAATGCAAAGATGTAGTTTCATTTAAGAGTACGTGTACAATCCGCTGAACAATACTCCGCGACGGGGCCAACAATCATCACGTCAGTACACATGCGTGACTATAACAAAGTTCATACTTATTGTCCTTCCCATAACAAGTTTAGGCCTTTTGATATTACTGGTGGGAAAAATCTTGCATACGTGTTTTGAAAATTTTAAAAAAAGGTTGATATTATGGTAGTTTACTGTTTGTCTTTGGACGCCTCAGGTACCAATTGACAACAGTAGTTATACAATACATTCACGCACCTCGCGAAAAAGTTTGGCAAACGCTGACCCGTTTTCGATAAGCCACCACAATAACAAATAGCAACACAAGGCCGGCAAACAATCCTACAGCTGCAGCTATAATCTTGGTATGAGAACCTCCTAAAACAAATAGGGGGAGAAAACAAAACACAATATATGGTTGCACTTTAGCTTTGACAATAAAAATTTAACCATATCGTTTAATCAGCGTTCGGCGCCCGCCATTCCAGCACAGTAACCGATCAGTGGTTACATACCCAAATAGCTCAGAGTATTCTAGCTGTATTCTCGCAGTCCGAAGCGACCGCTGTGATAATATTTTCTCATTACTACTCAACACTAAATATTCGTCTCTTTTTCGTTATTTTTGCTCTGAGTTTTGGAATTTTCTATACCAAACAAAAATGTTTTATACTTTGATTTCGGTGTCTGCTTTACTTGGAATCTTTCCCCGTGACGTGTAAACGAAAAACGAAACAGAAGTCACACATCTCGGTGATGTCGTTCACCATCGAGTCAAACGGTGGAAAGTCAATTTTAGATTATTATCTCATTACGTTTTCTATCTTTTAATAAAAGATCGGAGTCATTCCTGTGTCTAGTCGCTCGTGACGCCATATTGGCACTGCGGAGCCATTCGGAACGTTGCCATAGCGATTTTTGAAATTATGAAAAAACGTTGAGATTTCGCGCCAAAATTTAGAGCAATTTATCACTTAAGATATTACGGCATAATAGTCCGACTTAGAGCCACATACCTTCAGAGGTTGGAGGAGGAGGTGGAGGCTCTGGGGGATCAGGTGCTAAAAAGACATTTATAAAGAAAATCAGAACGCCGCTCTATAATTAACAATCCTCGTGTATCAAGAAACTCCGCTTTTAAATTTAGATAAATACAATAGAAAAGCCTCCCAAAAAACGAGACAAAAGAAATCTTCTGACGGGGCCAAGGGATGACCTGGCCTTAGTTTACCTATGTTAACTTATGGTTATAAGTTAGTGGAGGATATTGGTTATGAAAAACCGGCAAACATCCAACTAATATGAAAAATTAACGAGGCTGCAGTTTATGTTGTGAGCTTGCTGGCCTTTCCAAATCCTCTCTTTTCTTTTTTTGTTCACAAATTAGTCCTAAATAAATAAATAAATCCGACGTATTCAGTAGTCATTTTATTGTTAAAATGATAGGAAGTTAATGTTATAGGATGAGAAAACCTTTGCTGAAAAAGAGGTTTTCAGTAAAAGATCGAGGATGGAATAAAACACTGGGAAAGATTGAAGCGGCTCTTCTAGATGTATCCGACGCGTACATTTGATTTCAGGTTGAGGTAAACGCTTTTCAAACCAGTTGTGTAAGAGCTGCTCGTAAGGTCTCTCCTGATTGGTCGCAGAAAACAATGACATTGTCATTTCAATTGTTTCAGTATTTCAAACTGGCAAAAGTAGTGTCCAGGTCAGCGCATTCCCATAGCTGACTATGTCCCTTTAAGTCGCTAACATGAATTTTCTCCTAACGATCAAGAGAAATGGTTATGAGAATTTGTATGTGGATGTTGGTCCCATCATATACGACCACCTCATTGATATGGCCACTCCGTTATTAAGATCAATTTTCCTAACCCAAAACATAAATTCAATCACTTCTTTATTACGAAGCAATACAGGCATTTAAGCTGACCTAACCATAACGTCTACCGGCCATTTTCAATCCACTCCTGGGGAAACGAAACAACTCTTCTGTTATGCTACCTGACACTTCACGTGGCTGATGAAGTTCGAGTCATTCAAACGAAATGTTTGGTTTTGTTTCAAATTTTGCTCTGAGTCTCTAGAAATTTCTATACCTCAAGAAACGTTTTTGATTCAGCAAGTCGTTAAAGGGCACAAAGGGCGTTCAAGTCATATGCGTCATGTTTGGCAGACGATAAGTCATAGTTGCATGTCATTTCTGTCAGTATTTTATATGATGAGTCAACTACCTGCTTATTCGACCAACATTTCACGCTTATTGTAGGTCTATCGTTAGTCAGTCATAACTACGGAAAGCCACTGTATTACTGTAGGGAGTATACTAGGAGACTCAGCTCACTTGGGTCGGGAGAAAAGGTACTACGAAAGTTCTCAAGCATTGGCGTCTTTTCTCCTGATCCAACTGACTGCTCCTGGGTCTCCGAGTAGAGAGCAATTGAACGCATGTTCCGGCTACTCCCGAAACAAATGGCTGGCAAAAAGTACTGAGATTCACGCCAAAGATTAGGTGAAACGTCGAACTTTGCATCAGACGAGTTAAGTTCATGAAAAGTTCAACGTCTGTTTCAGTTAACTTCGTCTGAATGAGTTAGGATCGTCCAACAAGTTGTATCCGTCTCGAATCGAGTTGCTTCAGACGGATAGAACGTCTGAAGATCGTCTCTGGGACAAACATCGATCTTCACATACGACGAACTAAACTAACAAATTAAAAATTTGTATGAAATGTTAGGGAGAAAATTTATTACTGGCCGGCTAAAATTGCTTTTTGGTCTGACTTAGCTGATAAATTCGACGTCTGACCCAACAGACGATCTTAACTTAATTTAGGTCGACCCAAATTAAGTTTGACGTTTGGCCTAGGCTTAAAAATAGCTACTCTTACAGGCTACTGTGTAACTCACATGGAGTTATTCTCCATAACTGATAAAAATAAAAACCGTACCATATTTTTCTAAACGCAACCTTGGATAAAAGCCAGGATATGTAAAGATCTATAATGAAAAAAGCGATAAACAATAACTTATGATGATACATATGTATTATATTCACCTATAATCATTTCGGTCTGATACATACTTAATTCGTTAGATATAAAAAACAGAAGCGTTTTCAATTGACTCTTTAATACAGTATACAAAACATTTGTAATTAATCAAAGCAGCATGTTAATAACGAAACAATACCTATGATAAATAACCATAACTTGGTTCGCGGTCTTTTTAAACCCTGTCCCTGATCAGAAGAATCAGACCCGGGCCTTTCGTACACTAACCGCTATCCCTCACCATTGCCACCGCCAAAATTCCGAAAAAAAGTATAAGTATAATTTAGAATGAAGAACGTTTCAGGCTTTCATGTGTTAAAGATAAACTCAAAAAAACTGGCCCTCTCCCAAAGTATGGGTCTTTATAGCTCAGTTGGTAGAGCAACGCATTGCCGACACAGCTGAGGCCATGGGTTTCGATGCCGTTGAAGCTCCGTTTTTTTATTATTATTCCTTTTTTTTTTCATTTTTGTTTGAGCTTATAATTAATTTGCAATTTAATTAAATTGTGATTGCAGCTGCGATGATCATATCTTCATTTAGATTTGTCTTAATGTCACTGATACATCTTTGAGAGGTGAGCCTAGGTCTCTCCTGAACGTAATCAAATTAAACGTAAATTCAACTTGGGCGTGAAGACGTAGTCTTTTGCTCTAGATATTGTGACTTAATTTAAGGAATCTATCCTAGGATCACCCATCACCAATGATGGCATCAACCCGCTCCATGTAAGGGAATCGCGATTACGGAATCCGGGAAAATTTGGCTCGAGGAATCTGGAGTCTGGGCTTTGGAATCCGGAAAAAAAGCTTAAGGAATCCGGAATCCCACTAACGATTGAAATCCAGAATCGAAGTTCCACTGATCGACAAAAGCTGGAATCCAGTACTTAGAATCCGGAATCCACGGCGTGAAATCCAGAATCCAAGACTGTCTTGGATTCCCTTGCATGGGGCGAAACAACTCTCAAAAATCACGAGGACCATTTACGAAAGGGAAATTAAGGTCTTACACCGACTGCAAAGTTCAAATTAAGAAATGGTAAACGTGCAGCGTGCGACCATGGAGTTATGGATGCACGAGGGAGGTTGCTAAGCACGAAAGAAGCATAAGAATCGCCTCGTGCGACTCTAGCTTCTTGAGTGCTTAGCAAACCTCCCAAGTGTATCCATAACTCCATGGTTGCACAGCTACAACGTTTACCATTTCTTTTATAACATAATCAAAAGAGAAAAACATTGTTTTCCATTTACCTTCGGTTGAGTCATCGGTACGAGTTCATGTATGCTGCCATCTGGCCGCGCGTAAACAAATCATGTTCTATGTTTTTCAACAACTTAATTGCCTTTTAGTTTTTCTTTCGCTGAATCAGCCGTTCTCCGTCTTCAGGTAAATTGAAAAACGTTTTTCGTTGTTATTCTGAATGGCATCTGTCTACTTGCTCTTAATATTGACGGAAAACTATAGCTGCCACTATAAACACCAACTAAAAAGACTATAAAATAAGCTAAAACTAAATAAATGAAATAATTATCAAGCTTATTTATGTGACATTTTTTGAAATAAACGTAAAGTAGAAATGAGAAAATTTGACTGTAATTCCTTTAGAATAACAGGTAACACTAATTTTAAAAAGAAATTAACTAGCTTTGTATTGAAATCTGTCTGGGGAAATCCAGCTACGAAAGTCAAAGTTGCAACTGAAATTCGCCGACACAAGGCGCTGAAGCTGTTGTTTTTCGATCGTTCTCTGAACGACTGTTATGAATGAACACTGAGCGAGGAACAACACAGAAGTTATTTTTTGAAAAATTTATTTGAAAACCCAAATGAATCTGTACTCAAATGAAATTCGCTTATTCCAGCGTAATGTGCCCGTTTAAACTCAACAAAAATTTTTCATCGATGCGATGAAAACTTCACAACAAAGCTGTCTCGAATTTGAGCGTGTTTCCTAACATATTTGCTTGAATCTGGCATCAGCTTGGCCAAAAAGTCAATAACACAATGCTAACTGATAAATTTACATTTCAAACAGACTTTCTCTTCTATAAAAAAAAACACACAAAATGTACCTTAAATCTTCGCTCGCTCGATTTTCCTTCAGCTGATTTTAGCCGCGAGGAAAACAGTGATTAATTCATCCAGGGCAAATTTGTTGCTTGATCTTTTGTCTTTTTTCCTTTAAAACAACAGCTTAGTATTTTCTGCAACTTCCACTTTTCATCTGTACATTTCGTCGGTGTATTTTACCGCCAGGAGAGGAGATTTGTTGAATTTGCCGAAATTTTACCGCGCTAGCTCAGTTTCTTGGCGTGCACCCACGGGCAAATGGTAGTCGCTAACCGACCAATCAGAGCGCGCGATTTACTTTTGTTATGTCATAATTAGTATTAATAGCAAATAAGTCATCTTTTTACTAGCAAGTTAAGGGCTATAAATTACCGTGGCCAGACCAACGCAAAAATATACAGCATAGCGCTAGCTCCTTACCACAAGGACGATGGGGTCAGGATACTTCCAAGCACCTTCTCCATCTGCAATAATCCATTGAAGCTTTTCCCTGCGGTACGGATCCTTGTAGTGATCCTTGAACAAAACAAGATAATTGCTATATTATGTGCGTCCCGGGAAAGTTTGTTTTATGAGTCAAATGAGTTAAGGAGTCATGAATCAAGTTATGTGTCAAGTTTTGGTTACGCCCTGTAAATAGTGATAAGGCTAAGCACTGAAAACACTGATTACGGTCAAACACAGACAATAGTGATTACTACGGTAACGCACAGGCGACCGTAGTGATTAGCCTAGTGCTTCCACGTGCTTAAGGTTAGGTTTGTTCCCATATATGTACCTTACGTCAGTATCAAAACAGTTATTGGCAGCAAACCTCAGCGTAGGGGGCTGTCTGACAAAGGGCAAGAATTGAAGTCAATTTTTTTTATCGTGACCAACACAATATATGTTTACTTTACTCGGTAGAGTAATGCAAGGATATGCGCAGACCTTGACGGGAAATGTAACTTTGTAGCGCGAAAATTAAGCCGGTAACAATGTAAATGTTAAATATAAAATTACTGTTCAGTTATATAGCGCCCTAGTAAGAATTCAGGGAAACCAAGCTTGGTGCTTACCATTTACACTAATCACCCGAGTGAAAGTCTTTTGCATAAAAACTAATTCGGGCCTCAGTTTGGTCTAAGAATAAGGGGGGGTGGGGGGCGACCCCCGGGCCCTTCCCCTGGATCTGCCACTGCTGATAAAACTGAAATTTGACGTGATGGGAGAACAGATAAGCAGAATAGATTCTGAGAGAGTAAAAATTGCATCGCCTCAGGTCAAAGTCTACGTTTTCTGAAGCTTCACAAACGGAATGCGGCGATCCATTTGATTTTCCAACCGGAATTTCCGGTTGTCCCATGCAAATGGTAAGTACTATACCCCAAGTTTCGCACATCTACCCCACCTAAACAACTTTGAGTCGGAAAATGATTAAGTTGGAAGTATTGTACAATTTTTCAATAATGACCAAAGGAGACAGAAAAACAGGTACAGACGATGTCAAATGGCTTCTCGCCGTTCCGAGTTTAAGGAGGAGTAATTTAGTATAGATACTCACTTTTGGTACTATTATGCAGGCAGGCTGATCCACTTTTAAGCCATGATAAAGCAAACCATAGGAAGTCCAGTTGTAACCATCTGAAAGAGCCGCCACATAATTGTCCTCGCACGGTTTTTGCCCAGAGGGCAAAATCCGGAGGAGGCATCCTAGTAGCTTGCGCGTATATGCTACAGGTCAAATTAGTTTTCACGTTAATTTTGATTAAACCTAGAAGGACTCTGAATTTCCTTTGTCTCCTAGCCCTAGAAGACAAGGGAAATTCAGAATCAACCCAAACTAAAAAACTGCAACCTGAAATCAAATTTGACCGATAACATATATATAGGAAAGTACTTAAAGTTACAG
Source organism: Porites rus (assembly GCA_964035705.1). Taxonomy (NCBI): domain Eukaryota; kingdom Metazoa; phylum Cnidaria; class Anthozoa; order Scleractinia; family Poritidae; genus Porites; species Porites rus. Next base: position 27,788,515 of record OZ037997.1, on the reverse strand, counting down.
TATGCAGTTAGTACACCAGAAAAAAATCACGATTTGCTTAAACAGGGGGACGCGAGGAATCGTTGGGTGATGATGACGTTTTAGCCCTAAAAACTGCTGAACGCCAGCAAGTACGAAGTGGTTGAGATGACGTAAAACAGAAATTCCCAAAGGGACAGCTTGGGTTGATTTTGTGACAGTCATTGTAAAGTCATATTTCGATACTCTTATGCGTTACGTGTGTGCATTCTGTAATCAGAAGCAGCTGTTTTTTGAAGTACTAAGCAAAACTGAAACTATCATTTCTTTGTCTCGTTTTCCTCTCTTGAGCATCAAAAACCCACAGACCACGAAAGAGAGAATCTCTTGAATGACCGTGTGAAGGGAAGCTATAGTTTACTTTCACAGTGTAACCACCTATCTCACTAGGAAACTCTCACTTACTTTTACGTTTCGGTTCCCACTCAATAGTAAGATTCGGTTTCATTTTCTTAAAATCCACACTTATCATGTACTTGTCCTTTTCCAAGATGTATCCAAGACCTTCATGCTTAGTATCAATGTTTGGGCAACCTGTGTTGAGAAAACAAATTCTTGTAATTAACCAATAAGTTTATTTTTTTGTACGGAAAAAGTGACGTCAAGAAATGGGCAATTTCGAATTACAGGCGTAAGTATACGCGCCATCAACGTTTTGCTTTTGCTGTTGTTGCTGCTGTTGTTGTTGTTGTAGTTGTTTTTCTTTTTCGCACAAGCCGCTGTCGTAGTTTACTCTTGGGCTTTGCTATGAGCTGATCAAAAAGGTTTCTCCTAATTCGGTTTCGCGAAGATATGTGGGCATAAACATCGTACCAAACGCACCGGCCTTCTGCAATAGGGACTTTACGATCCAACAACGGCGAAACGTCGCTGAAAAATAGACTTCACATCCTTTTCAACTTTTTCGCGATTATCCCAATTCGCCCTATTACTTAAAAGAAGGGAATTTTGGTTGGAGCTAAAGAGAGGGGACCGCGCCCGAATTCAGACAGAGATCAGGTAGAATATATTGCCTTGCCGTTCGCGTTCTCAAGTAAGCTTACAGTCAAACCAGGTCAAGCGTACCCTCCAAGAATCTATTATTCAAAAGGTGAATCCGCTGCTAGTTGTAGATTTCAGATTGATCTCTGCATTCTTGTATGTGTAATGAGCCGTGAATTCACACGCGAGGCAGTTATGAAATTTCTACCAGCTCCATTTTCCTGAAATTGATGTAAATGTCTTCTAAGAAGCTTAATGCATTCCAAGATTTCCAATCTGACCAAATACAGAGAAGTTCTCGTAAAATATTCACTGCTCATTACGCATGCAGAAATGCCGGTTTGAATTTGACACCAGTTACGGGAACGACTAACGGATTCATTTTTCAAATAATCAATTCACTGATAAAATATTGGGGGGTACGCTTGACTTGGTTTGACTGTAGAATTTGGTCACGTGCAGGGATGGCAAAGAAATGTACAAAAAAGCGTGATGCACGTGCTGAGTTGTTGTTTATCTCATTAAACCTATTTCTTTCTTGTCGTCGCCTTCGTAGTTTCTTAAAGGTCTCTAATATCGCAATTTCCGACTTGAGAGTTCCACAGGAATCCGAAGTAATTACACAATACAACCCAGGACGTCTTACGGAAGAGATCCGCATTGAAATATTTATAACTGTCTTCGTTCAATACTCAACTTTTGATGAAGCACGACCGTTTCGCCCCATGTAAGGTAATCCGGAATCCGGAATCCAGGTAATTTTGGTCTGTGGAATCCGGAATCCATGGCTTTGGAATCCGGAATCCAGCTAATGGAATCCGGAATCCAAGCATTGTAATCCAGAATCCACGTTGCTGGAATCCACTCTGTTGTGATGGTTCCAGGGCCTCTTCTTTTCCTTTAGCGACTGTTGCGTGAAAATCTCATGTCGCAAGGACGCGCAACAGGCATGTTCACGCGTGTTTCACTCGCAGGAACCTCCCTTGTCATTGTGACATATCGGGTATCAATTTGAAACAATGGTCACATTATAATGACGTGACAGAATCCCAGGGAGTGATTCATATTACTGTATATTATCGCTCTTTATAAGACACCCTTTCGACCTTTTTCCCCGTTGCGCTTTTGGAGTCGGAGGTTTAGATTCTTTTCCTGTTTGGGCGCAATTGGAACTAATTTTTGGATTTCAGGTAACGTCAAAAGAATAATAATATAAAGTATCCTTATTCTTGGCCGTAGTATCAGTAGTCGCGGTGGTTGCAGTTACTGGCTTCTTTCAGGCACATGTCATCAGTGTCACTCAAAGAATGACATGCTGCACGTGGTGTCGACGTGGTGTCTTTCATTCAGTCCAGATTCAATCAGTCGAAATCAGACATCTCGAGAGATCACTTTGAATTTTTTTCTCAATCGATCGTTATCAATCTTTGTCAGCATGGGGAAGCACAAGAAAAAGCATGAGTCGGAAAGGTACGTACGTCTATAAATTCGGTGTTTGTGACTTTGTGATGGAAATGTTTTGGCGGCGTGGTTTTGAATAGATCAGAATGTGTGAAACAGTAATCTAAAACTTCGAGCAGCTATATCTGTCTGTTTCTATCATGTTCAGAATTATGAGCTAACTATCTTGCAAATTTATGTACAGGAGTCCAAGAAAGAAAGAAAGAAAAGCGGAGAAAGAAAAGAAAAGTTCAAGGTCTGTGGAGTTGTCGTTGTTTGTTCTATTCGTGTTTTCTGCTCAAAAAGCGGTGGTTGTGCGAACACTTACTGAAGCGTTTCTGTGATCAAAATTATATTCGAAGGTGACAGCGTTTCCATACCATTTACAGACATGCTAATTAAATAGAGCATTTGATCAATGAAACGAACATACCAAAGTGAATCCAAAGTAAATTATCGAATTTACTTCACCGTAGAGCTCCGGAAATTGCTTGAAAAGGTCTTCTTCGCCCTTGTAGTTTGTGCATGAGAGAAGATAAAGTATGTACAAGACTGTTCCTACTGGTTTGGGCCACTGACTGCGATCCCAAGCAAAAGAGCTTTATGAATTCCATGCTAGCAGACAGGGCGAAGTACCCCTACCAAGTCCCTATTCCTGACTGCCCACACAACATCAAGTCAGTACGTTCTGCAGAGTTTTGGCATTGGATTGACATTGATGGATACCTAGTGAATGTAAGGCTGCTTTTGGTGCTACGTAGAGAATACGAAGACATCAAGAAATCAGTTTCATTGAAAGCAGTTCGAAACAAAGATCGGATGGATGTAGAAACAGCAGTGGAGCTTCACCGGAAAGCGATTCAAGATTCCATTCCAGATGAAAGAGTGAGCACAACATTAGTTCCAGAATTGGAATTCAAGCACTGGAAAAAGAACGGGGCCTCTCTTTTAAGCTACCCGGTAGGATTGGCATTCTCCCCAAAGCATAGCAGGCTGTTTATTACCGATAGACGTCTCCATGCAGTCTTCATGGTTGACATGCACTGTCCAGCAAATGTCACATTAATCGCTGGTGGTGGTGAGCCCGGGCACATTAATGGATATGGCAACAAGGCCAGATTTAGAAACCCAGCTGGTATTGCGGTGAAAGAGAGCGGGAAGCTGTACGTTTGTGACCAAGGAAACGGAAGAGTTAGAGTAGTCAATTTGCGAACGCTTTTCTGTCACGCTTCCCAGATTGTACAAGGGAGCGCCGAAGAAAGCCAAAGTGAGGAAGAAGATTGCGCCGGTAGACGTATCCGTAAAGTCCATGTACACGATCTTTCCCTTATTTCTGAAGGTAATGTACCGCATCTGGTGTCACCATTTGCCATATGTGTGTCTGCAAAGGGTAGCGTTGAACTGTTTGTGTCAGACGTTGGTCTTGGCAAGATTTTTTCAATTTCTGGTGTTGTAGACGATGAGGAAACTAACTGCGTCGGCCAGTTAAATGAATTGTTTTGTTTTGATCGATCTAGTTTATTAACTTCATTAGCCTTAACACGTGACGAGCAATACTTGTTAGTTGGAGACGGGAATAGTTCATGTATTCATCTTTGTCAAGTGAGAGGACGATTGAAACTGAGAACAATTTCGAATATTCCAGGCCTCATGGGTATTGCAGTGACAGATGGTGGAACCGTGTTCTTGTCCTCCAGCAAAGAACACGCACTGTTCAGTTTGAAGGAAGAAGAGATGCTTGGGGGTAAAGAAACCCTAACAAAAGTGTGTGGAGAAACTGCAGGCCATCGTGATGGTGTCCAAAGTCGATGGAACAAGCCTACTGCTTTATGCGTATATCGAAACACTGTTTTCGTATGCGATACCGGTAACGTAGCAATAAGAATGTTGACGTCAGCAAAGGGACTGATCCCCCTGCAAAGTAAGATGGCCCAATATGCAAACGTGTTCCGACTCGACAAGAAAGCCAAAGAAGAAGACCTACCACGTACATTTGAAGATCATGTGAAATCTGTCGAGGAGTTGGTTGCATTTCTCTCTAACCACGAACAGGAAGCCCTGGAGAGGACGGGCAAGCGAAATACCAACGGTCCCGACATGACCATACCTCGATGCACCCGAAAGTCCTTCCTCATAGTGCTAGAATCGCTGACCAGCCTTACCAACACGCTAACGGAGATTGGGCATAGTCACCTTCTGGACAGGATCTGTTTCGAAAGTATGACAACTTTGGGCGTGGAATGCTATTTCAAAGGAATGCGAGCAGACCACGACATGCCTACAGTGGCTAACTACGCTTACAGAAGAGCGCGCTGCGTGGAAGACGATATGCTGCGCATTTACCAGAAGGATTTCTCATATTTCACTGGGCCCAATTCATATTATCCGGAGAAAATTATCAAAGGTGAACCCCCAAACATCAAGACGCGACCAAACAAGCTGTCTGCAATCACTGAAGGAACAGGTAGCAAAGAAGAAGACACAAGGCGAGAAACTGTGATGCGAGAATTTGCTAAGGAGTATGGAAGAGGCGTAAGACAGGAAAATGTCCGCTCAAAAACGAAAGAGCTAACTGGCACCCTTCCTTATGCCCTTAGTATGTGTCCCACTACCATCACAGCCTCATTAGAGGAAAGCGAAGACGTAACAAAAGCCTGCCAAGTTATGGATGCTAATGTGGCATTGCGGAGTACGGCTGTACGGGTGCAAACCATTCACCAGAAAGACGACATATTGGCAGTAAGACACAACCGTAGAAGAGAGATCTCACCCTTCTGGTTAGCAGTTCTTCTGGAGGATGTACAAATAGAAGTGAATGGTGGAAATTTTGTGCAGCAAAGAGTATCCCTAAAGTGGCTAAACCAAACAAGTGATTCACTAACATACACCTCCGGTGATGTCTGTAATGGGAATTCCCCCAAGTGCATTCTTACCCGAGTACTCGACTTTTCTTCCGATGGATCAGACATCATTTTAACAACAGAGGAGGATAACAGGCTCTGTCGAATTGCTAATGGGGACTACGGTGACGATGATGACAATGAGAATGAAACTGCACCACCAACTGCAAAGGATGAGGGAGAAGTATCCCTCTCGATAAGACTGCCGGGAGTTAGTTTATCAGGACGGAGAACGACACGGTTCATTCTGAAATAAACGTTTCCGTTGCCTGCGTAGCTTGTAGTATAGTAATTGGACTATCTTCACGCTATTTGTTGGTAAGCTGTAACTGAAGTTTTACATTTCTGTGTGGCAATTAAACAATTCGGAGACGAATTATGTTTGAACCTGAAAAGCACTGATTTTGGCAATGTGTACCTCTTTTGTTATTGTAGACGCCGTTGTTATTATTAAAATAAGAATAGCCCTTCTTCGTTAGTATTTCTTCAACGATGTGGACTCAGTGGACTTCAGAAACCGCTCCTATATTCATAATCCTCTCGGGTAAGGCCAAGAATTATATTTTATACTTATATTTTATATAAGACAATGTACACTTCGGGTAAAAAAAGCACAAGCTTTTTCGGTGAAAACAAAGTACAAAGGAAACGTTGAAAACCAGAAAATAGAATTTTGAAATCTGGAATCCAGCCACTTATGGAATCCGGAATCCACGGATGTGGAATCCGGAATCCACAGGCATGGAATCCGGAATCCACAGCGTGGAATCCGGAATCCAAGACTCTCTTGGATTACCTTACATGGGGCGAACCGTTTTCCTACCTGGCAACGAATTTTTGGTGTCCCGTCGTGATCTTGTCATTGGAAGGTTCAAATCCTCCTTTATTTCAACAGAAGATAAACTTTCACCTGAATCTAGAAAAAGGAAAATTCTGTTTAGTCGGCAATAATTATAATTAATTGGGCCGTTTGTGTTTAAACTTTACCTTTTCTTTTCTTGAGGGAGCATTCTCTGAAACACCGATCAAATGAAGTTCCCTGAAGTAATAATAATGGAACAAACAATTTAGAAGCTGTTTACATGGAGGGAGGAAGATCCTAGAAGGTGGATCATTCTAGCGATATATGTTTTCTGTATTCAGTTTACATGCAAAGGGTTGCACCTGTCCCTATACTAGCGCTGGGATCTTAGCTGAGAGGTAGGAAGATCCTAGCACCATGTACACTGCTTTCGCTAGGAAGATCCTAGTTCTAGACAAAAATGACGGCGGGTCGTTTAGTGGGTAATCAAGGCAATAAAGGCTGACTATTTCGTTTTGCGTTACCACGAGCTGAAAATTGTCATAATTCTGCTGAAGGTAGTTTTTGATGCCAGTAAATAGAGCAGAAGGGCCCGAATTACATTTTTGTTATTGTCGCCCATCATCTTTATTTCGAATTCCCTATCTACTTGGTAACCATACGGACCGAACTTCTGCATCAACCCAACGAAAAGTTGTTCCGCCTTTTCGGATCATCCTCCATGCATAGCCCCTTAATCTGGTAGTCCAACAACCTATGAGACCTGTCATGTTATGACTTATTCCTGTTTTGTTGTTGTTTTTTGAACTGTGGTAGAATATACTAAATTCTTCGATGACAAACTCCCCACCCTGGGCACACTCTTGATGATAAATGGCCCACCGTGGGCCCGGGAACACACGATCTGAAAAATGCCCTTGAACTGCACCCCGGAAGGGAATGGGCACGCTTGCATTGCTGACAATCCCTACAATAAAGTTAGCCGCATGCGACATTTAAACTTCTGGGCCGGGTTGTTCAAAGATGGGTTATGCAGGGCTAGCGCAAAATTTGAAGTTCATATATCAAAGCTTAAAAAGCAAATTAAGTTCAATTCCTTTTATCTACAATTTGTTAATTGCATGCTCTACCAAAAATTGAAAAGTTATGCGAGAAAATGCGTTTGAACAAGAGAGCCCGGATTCAAATTTTAACCCTGGGCTGGTGCTAATCGGCCGTTGAAAAACTGGGCCCTAGCTGCATATTAACCTTCGTCGTCTTTGACGTCACAATTTGGACTTCCTTCACGGACACATTAATAGAAATCTTCTCAACGACCAAAATAAACTGGACTTTGCGCTCAAAGCCTTCGGGCATCCTATTAATTCAAATTCTTGCCTTGTTATTAATGTTGTCAGGAGGCTCTGACTTCATAAGCTCCTGACGTTGTTCTTTCGTACGGCACAATAGCTCTGCCCGTCGATTTTTTTCAAGCACGGTGTTTCTATACAGGTTAATATGTTTACTAGGCTTTTCATAATCGTATAATACAGTCAGCACTTTACGAATTTCCGTTAAGGGTTCGTACATAATATCTCCACGCGCGGTTTTCCTTCTCACTCTTATCTTCTTTAAAAAACTCAGGTGATAACGATGAATTGAGAAGTGATAAAACAAATATACAAACAAACAAAAGCCGTTGAAAATATTAAACAATCATGTTTTTTTTTACAGAAGAGTGACTGCTAGTTAAGACAGGCCAAATGTGTTTGTAGGAAGTCATAATCTAGAACACAGGAAGTAGAAATTTCAATGTCAGGCAGGTGGAAATTTGAACAAGTTTGTAGAAAGCCAACACTGCAAAGAAGTCGAAATGGTCAATATGAGTTTACCACTCTCTGCACAAAACCTTATTTCATCCGTGAAGCACTCTTTTGGACCCTGTTTACTAGACCGTACTCGAGTGGACAGAGGTTATAAACACAGACAGAAGTTATACTCCTTAGTTTATCAGGACCGGGCACACATATATATATATATAGTTACTTAAGTAAGAGCTTTGGGTCTGTTAGCGATGTGAACGTTGTTGAACGCCCTTTCCAAAATACGCTTCTATAGGTAACAAAGTTATGTATGGTGAAATTTTAAAAATACTTGAATAAATTATACGTTATCCTTTCAATGCACAATTACGTATTCACGAGCATTTTGTTGATGTATTTTTTTGTAATTCTTTTCTGTTCTTCACCAGTTTTAATCGTTACTTGTAAGCGAGTATTGATATAGTAAGAAATATTTGTAACTGAAAAGCCTATATTTTGAATTGTAATAAACATATGTAATCCATGTCAGGGGCGGATCTAGGGGGAGGGTGCAGGGGGTGCGCACCCCCCACCGAGATGACCTGCGATTTTCTAATACAACTGGTATTCTGCAAAAAAAAAAAAAACTATGTGGTTTATTGGTGTTGAAGTAGAGTAAGAGACGAGTGCACCCCCTCCTAAAAAAGTCCTGGATCCGCCCCTGCATGTATGTATATTTCAACTTTAATCAAGTCTTAAAGTTTTCAAAACTTCTTCATGCCTGGTTAAGCAACGCTTTCAAACATAAAGATCCATACATAAGTCAACCACCTGCCGAAAAAACAAGTGATCAATCATTTACTCCACAGCATTCGCCGAGGGCCAAATTCACTTTTTCCTTTTCTCAGAAAATTAAGCCACTCGAGCTGTAAATTTAAGATATTTTCATTAGCGTTGCCGGAAAAACAGGGTGGGATGTTTCATGTCTATCCAGATGGAAGTTAATATTTCTCCAGCTTGAAAAATGCTTAACACTTGTAATAGAGAGCCGGCTGCATTTGGGGAAAATGCAATTGGGAGGCCGTACCTGTAATTAATTTTACCAACTCGCTAGACAAAACATCATGCAGTATATAAATTTGCATTCCCATGTTGCAAGCAGGTTTATAATTAGATACTACTTTACTGATAAAACCCTTTGTGTTTAAAACAACTATTGAAAGGAAATAAATCAGAAACGGCCGTGAAATTGACAAGATGCGAGACAGCTGGTGGAGAAAGGAACTCGTTCTCAATTCAGTACATTTGATTCTATTCCGTCTGAGGAATAGAACAGAATTATAATAAATTGTTTTATATTGTTATATGTAAATTATTAATAACTTTAAAGCCTTCACGACAGTCTCAGTCCACGTATATGTACGAATATTAACCGCAAAAGCCTGACACTGTGTCAGTGTGCATTGCAAATAGCGTGACTTCTTTTTCGTCAAATATCAAATTACTAATTCGTGTGTTCTTTCGAAGAATAAACTCGTTCGTTTAAGCGATGATGTCCGTTCGACGATTACATTTTAATGTAACTTGGTCTCGGCGAGTTGTCTCTGATTCTTTGCTTTCCGTAGCTTAAAATAGAATAAAATATCTAGACGAGAGATTTTAAAAACTGAATAACCGGATACCGATTCAATCTACTACGTATTCTTACAATTGAGTGTCTGTTTCATTATGATCTTAGCTCGAACCACAACAATTTTTACGGTTGCCTAAATGAATATCACTCATGGGGAACAATCATGTGTAAAGGAAAGATTTTAAAGTTATCCAGGTTATCCCTCTAGATTCCTCGGGGCAGCATGGCTTCTATGTGATTCTGAGTCAAAGTAAGCTCGACAAAGGGAAGGAGAAACAGCAAGCATTTGTTGACATTGAGCCATGGTAGAGTTAAGAGAGCATAAGTTGTCGAATTTTTCACGATCACACAGCTGAAAACTGCAATTTCATCCCACTTTCTACCAAACACATCGAAGAAGCGAATACAATAGCCAGCTAATAGCCTTTAAGGTGAAATAATTATGATTTACTATGCGCAGTAACAGAATAAGTAGACCAAAAAATAGCTTTCCAATCTAAATGATGAATGCTGAATCGTACCTTTCTGAAGGGCTCATTTCTCTTAGAACCACAGAGATAGTGGCAAATCGTTCGTCGATCACGAGAAGTTCTATCAGGCGTTTGATCTTCTCCTCTCACAAACACCGGAACAGACAAGAAATCATGAGCGAGGCCCAACAGTAGTATTGCAATTCCAATGGACGTGAGAGTTATCATTGTAACTTAAACGATCATTGAACGAATTTACAGTCAAATTTACAGTCAAACAGAGGAACGTCACACCACATCGACCGCATCGACCTCTGCTGAGGGCGGACGAAACGACACAAATAGCCACGATCGAGCACCGGAGCGTGGGGGAGGGGGGGGTACTTAAGGAATTTTTGGGTGGGGATATGTGTCGCTGAGTTCCCTGGAGCCCTTAGCCAATAACAGCGCTCGTTCAATTCAATTTTGCTACCCTATACTAGACCAAACTTTCAAAATCTCCCCTATCCCCGAGTAGGTGTTTTCCAGAAACTACTGAGGTCACAAACACAGTCCAGCCAAAACAAAACCGATTTGATTTTTCATATTTTTGAGTGGCAATTCCCGGTTTCCCTATTCTAGACTAAAATCTTCAACCAACTGATCAGTTTCCTGGAAAATGACACCTTATTCTAGACCCAAACTCTCTGATTTATATACTCTATCCCAGAGTAAACTGCTTGAAAACCATACCCTTCACAGCGGCACATACCCATATTACCCATATATGGCAGTACCCTCCCCCGGGATCGAGCCATACTGAATACGTCATTACGCAAAGAAATTGTGTCGGAGCGCGACGGCGTGTGTTTCTACGTTTGCGTGGGTGGTGGACAGTTCCCAAGGATTTCAAGGCATAGTCACGGTACGGTCGAGCTACAATGGTTCCGGCCAAGGTCGCTGCCATGAGTTTTTCAGGCATTTGGTTACTCTGTGGATTTTAAAAATTCTTCAGTCATAGAATTGTCATCGGAATATTCGTATTTCCCAAAATGGTTGCAGTGATCAGGGGTGCTGTTGTCGGAGTTTTGGGGGCCTCTACCCCCCCAAATCTTCCCCGCCCCCCACATCCAGCCACCCACCCCAAGTAAAGGGGGAGATCAATATCATGGCGTTTCCACAACACTCCACAAAAAATATAATTGCCACTGCCTCGTATTTATACGTGTCTCTCTCTCGCCGTTTTGCGGATAATAATTATAAAAATATGAAATAGTAGTAGTACCAGAAAAATATTTATTTTACTTACAGTATACAATATCGCTTTAAAGCCCAAATTTTAAACAGCACTTATTTAATCGTTAAAATTTCGAAACTAAGTCTTCGTACAAACTTAAAAACTGACGCAGCTTTCCCACCTTATATTTTAAACCTGACGACGTTCCATTTTTCCGCGTGCTACTGTTTTAATCAAAGATTCCAACTAGGATGTGCTAGATATAAGTCACCAGTGCAAGTTACGCCACCGTTTCATGTCTTCCAAGCCAGTGTAGCTGTAGACGTATAAGAATCTGGCCTACAAATTATAGTTTCAGGCGTTTAGAGATTTATTTTTTGGTTGGTTTGTTTATTTGTTTGTTTGTTTGTTTCGCTTACTGCTCTAAAAGATTGAAACGGGCGTACATATCTTTAAACGAATTTGGTCTAGTCATGGTAATAGGAATTATTTCTTGAAGTGAAACTAAACTAAAGTAAACAACGAGTACAGTTTTTCGAACCGCCCCAGAAACAACATGGTAAAATGCAAGCATGGTTCCACGATTGGCTTAACCTTTTAAAACACTAATCTTTGAGAATAATCTCACATGTCTCTCGTATTCCTGGAATATGCCCCTTTTGAAATAATCTCCCGTGTTACCTAACCGTCACTGGGGATATGTCGTATTTTTCTAGCAAAACTAATCCTTCAGCCTTTTCTTTCTTTTCCACCAAAGAACATAGCATTAAAGTAAAGTTTAATTGTCACCATGGCAACGGTTAGAGCGTTCTCACTTATGTGGGCCAGAAGTTATCCAAATTTTCTTTAAATAAGTGGGGGTGTTTACATGAGAAGCGAGGATCAGCTCGGTTCGCCAACAGGGTCGCCATTTCATTGTTTCGGTACTCCAATATGGCCGCCAGGGTGATGTGAAAACGCCCTACAGCAATGATGGACATTAATTAAATTCTCCAAACAAATTACGTCCATCTTTTTACAGGGCAACGTCTAATTTCCGAATGAAGACGGAATTAAGAATTTTAAAATGCTCATTAATTTAGCAGCACACCACAAAACAGTAGCTAATCAACAATACATGTACTTTCTGTATAGTGGTTGATGACAGCATTTCTAAGCCGTATCGTCCCATATAAGGGAATCCAGATACCTGAATCCGGCAAATCTTTGCTCGTTGAATCCGGAATCGGAAAACGTTTCTGGAGGAATCTGGAATCCTGGGCTCTGAAACCCGGAATACAGCTCAAGAAATCCGGAATCCAGTACCTGGAATCTGGATTCTAGATTCTACTGACAAAGAATCCGGAATCCAGTACCTGGAATCCCAAGTCCACGGCGTGGAATCCAGAATCCAAGACTGTCTTGGATTCCCTTACTAGGGGCGATCAGTAGATTACAATATCGTTTTACGTAATGCAACGAAAAATTTAAAACTGCATGGATCAGGGTCGAATTGCTCCAAGCCCCATTTGCTGTAACCGCCCTGGCGGTTTCTTGGATAAGAGACGTTTTACCCGAATTAGCCTAAGAAAACAACCTACATTGCACAACCAGTGGCGGATCCAGGGGAGCGGCCGGGGGGGCGCCCCTCCTCCCCCTTATTTTTAGACCAAACGGAGGCTCGAAGGGTGGAAAAATTCTTTTTGGAAATCGCCCCCCCCCCCCTCTCCGCCCATTATCTAAGGGTCTGGACTACCCCGCCCCCCTCCCCCTGCTCCTTATCTCAAGGTCTGGTTCCGGCACTGCCCGCTACTGGTTTCCCCGCGACGTCTGGGGAACGAGCAGAGAAATTCCCCAGACTGATGACAAGTTACTAGCCTGATCTCGCGGCGAAACCGGAAGTGGCTTTGCGATAGGATTGGCTTTGTTAAGAGTGATTCCTAAGCTTTACTGCTGATGAATGTTAACAAATGGCGTTCGTTTCTGTCTACCCGTGCATGCAGGATTAAATTCGGACTGTTTCGAAAGTGGCAGGGCTGTGACGTACTTTGACAGCGGATTGAGAACAAGACACAGGTAAAAGATACGCATCAACCAGAGGGGCAGTGTCCGCTTTTTTGGAATATAGAACAGTTGATGAATTGAAAACAGAAGCTGTTCACAGATTCGAACCAAATTAAAAGTTCACAAATTGTTTTCTTGACCAACGCACCCCTCGGAAACCAATAAATGCTTCGAAACTGTCCACGCGAAAAAGAACTCAAACGCAGGCCGGGCGGAGGAAAACTTGGGTTCGAGACTATAAGTTCGTTTCTCAACTTGAATAAGTACTGTTCGTTTAGACTTCTCTATTCTTGGAAGGTTCTAGCTTCACTAAAAGCCTGATTTAAGCTGTGGCTTTCACGGCTTCGTTGGAATGTTACAGTCTCAAGGAGAATCAGGAGGGGGGGGGGAGGCGCTTTGTTATTTCGCCTCAACGGGTTATGCCGCTGAACAGGGTACAGGTTTTCAGGGTCTCGACGCGTTAGTTATTTCTGATGTTTGTAACGGCAGTTTGTGTGTTATTCCTTTTAAAACTGCAAGAGTATTTACAATTATAAGCCTCTTGCGAACAGGACGTCTTTTTTAGACCGGAGGCCTTTTGAAGCGAGTGCGAACGTTGGCGATGAAAGGTCAACATTTGTGGACACGACCATCTTTTTGTCCAAAAAAAAATCTGATCTATGATGTTAGTTGAAAAAGCCAAAACGAAAAGAATCAAGGATCATAAAATAATATCCCTTACTCTTAAACAGGGTAGCGAAATGAACAATTTATTCATTATTTCAATTTCATTTTCCCCGGATATATCAAAAAACAATTCTTTGACGAATTCCGCCAGCCTTGCTAGCTTAATTGTTTCAGTGAACGTAACGTTGCACCGCCTGATCAGTGCTGTGAATTTATTTCGATCTTTCTTCTTCGCTCTCTTCTTTTTCCTTGGCCTTTCTTCTTATTGCAAACTCATCCTCGGAGACCCAAGGGCAGATAGTGGCAAAGGCAAAGTCTAAACAGGCGGGAAAATATGGCACAAAAGAAAGTAAAGAACGGCGAGAAGAGGCCCTGGAGACAATGTCTTACCAGACCAGTTCCAAACGGTCGCGGCCGTTCTGGCTTCTGATTGGTGCCAGAAAAACACAAGTTTTCTGGCACCAATCAGAAGCCAGGACGACGGCGACCGTTCGGAACTGGTCTGGTAAGACATTGTCCCCAGGGGTTCTTCTCGCCGTTCTTTACTTTTCTTCGTGCCTTATTTTTCCGCCCGTTTAGACCTTCCCTCAGCCCCACTATCTGCCCCTGGGTCTCCGAGGATGGTTGCAAACTTTATCGTCTTTTTTTTGCGTTTTGTGGCTGGCTGACTTTTTAGGAAAGGGAACGATTTACTCTTCAAAGAGTAGTAGGTAAACAGCGATTTTCGAAGTGGATTTTCCCCCAAAATGTTACTTTTTTGTGATAGTAACTCAATGTTAGGATTCGTCAGAATATGGCAAAGTGAGGTATTACTCTGTATCGCCCATGCAGCCTCGTTTCAAGGCAAATATACCATCGATGAACCTCATTTCCAGGCCAAAATAATACTAATAACATTATTACTTACAATGTGCAAATAATATTTTCATATGATTAAATGCTCATAACATTTAAAAGCTTATTGACTAACAAAAAAAAACTATAAGAAGGCAAAACTACATGATTAACTGAATTTACAACATATGTATTGGACCTAATATAAAGCTAGTTTTAAAAAAATTACTAAAAACTAGTTTGAATGTGTCTTAAGCAATATTTAATAGTACTAAAATTTCCTCATTACGAATATATACGGCAAGCTGTTCCACAGTGTTGGTGACACAGCCAACAAGGCACGGTCATCAATAACTCTTGGAGCTTGTAGGAGGAGTCCGTTGTTTGACCAGCTCAAGTTGTACCCTCGACTTTCCTTGATATTAGTAAGTTGAAAAGCATAACTTGGAGCAAGAGTTCTGAAGGCGTTGAAGTTTTGTTATTTACCGACGGAAGACCATATAAAATACTATTACAATAATCGATATGTCATATTATCAGTGCATGAACCAATTGTGTTAAAAATTTTCTTATACGCCAGTCATTTGTGAGATGGTAATACGCGGCTATCGCCTACCTATAATGACAACTTCTGTTTTATCGTCATTAATCTTCAGTTTATCACACAAGATCCACGCTCTGATCTCACGAACGCAGAGCTCAATAACGGAAATAGTTTCGTTAGTACTCAAGACATAGTCGGGCTTAAAGGCTAAGTATAACTGCATATCTTCTGCATAAGAATATATACCAGGCAAGTCTCGTTTTGACCACACTAGGCAGTTTGCTGACATAAAAGGTGAATAGTAAGGGTCCTGAACAGGCGCCTTGTGAAACACCTTGCTTTAACTGGAAAGCGTTGGAACAGTTGCCATTAACTGAAACTCGCTAAAGCCGATTTGACAAATAGGAGCACACCACTCCAGCGCTGTTCCCCTTATTCCAAAGCTTTTACTGAGACGTGATAGAAATGTGTTTAAACGTATCAAACACAGCTCGTGAGATCGAGTAGAGCCAATAGCACCACATGTTGGCAATTCATGGCCATTGTTTCTTAAGAAGTGTTATCTCCGTTTCTATGACCCTGTCTGTAAGCAAACTATAGCATTAGATAAAGGTTATGATTGGAAAAGTGAACATGCATCTGATCAAACACAGCAGGCTCTTAACAATTTCGACACATACCGCAAATTGCTCACAGGTCGACTGTTATTGAAGTGGTTAATACAAGCTTTTTTGAAGCGTGGGTCTACCAACCCTTTCTCTTTGACATGATTTGTATGTCACTGGACATGATTTTTATATCAAAAAGAGAGGTCAATTTCCATCCATCCATTTCAATAAAAGCAAATGGAATCACTTCTCACTATAGCGGACAACCTCGAACCGTGACTTCGTCGTATAAATGTGCGGCACCGAAGAAAGAAGAAAAAGCTAACCCTTTTTTGATCAAATTATTTTAAGTTTTAAACTCGAAGCTTTAAATAGTGTACCCCGCGAGCATAGGCTACATTTTCCCTGTGCGAGCTGTCGTGCGAAAAGTAGCCTCTGCCGACAACCGTTCAATTTTCTATCGTGCAAGCGCGAAATTCGTCACGCGATTCGCAAGCAAAATTAATCATCAGGTCTGTCGTCAAATGGCGCGAGTTTCGCGGTAATAAAAAAATTGCGACAACTCTAATCTGCTACGCAAGACTCACGCAATGCTCTAAACCGAACAGGAAAAAACCCGTCTTTTAATTTATTCGTCCAGATTTCTGTACGGATTTGAACGGTCGTCGGCAGAAGCTACTTTTCGCACGCCAGCTCACACAGCGAAAATGTAGCCTCGGCTCGCAGGGTATATATAGTGTAAAATAATTATAATTTACTTTTACCGGTATCACTTGTAATAATAATAATGATAATAATAATAACAACAATAAAACCACATTGCCAGGATATAGGACAATGTATACAGCCCTATACCCCAAGCTCTAAGGCGTATTTGCTTACAAGGTTGTTATTAAAACTTTTCAAGTTAAAGGGGTTATATAATTACGTCATGGTGCGAAAAAAAAAGCATTTTATAGTCACAGCAGAGCTGAAATTATAAACAAGTACTTTAGTGTTTTTGGTCGTCGGTTTGAAAAAAACATGCAAAAGTTGGCCAACTTCAGTTCTTTCAAGTTCATCAACTTAGTCTCTTCCTCAACTTCTCACTTCAGGCACCCTTATAGATTCGCGCTTAAAGTAAAGCGCGCGCTTTGATTGGTAAACTGCCTCTTTACTATAAAGCAAATGTTAAAGCTCTTAGCTTGTCTTATAGTCTTACGGATTCGTGCGGAAGGTTTCAAAGTACAAAACAATCGCAATGGGTAACTCAACTCTAGCCTTTGCACTGAGTAGCAAACCTCGCCAGCTATTGTAAGCGCAAATAGCACGTCACAAGGCGTGGACAAACCAGGGGAAAAGGAAAAATGTTATTTCTTTTAGGTCCTTTTCTGTTGTTGTTTGTTTGTTTGTTTTTTTCTTTTTCTTGGTAACAGAACTAAGTTTGGTTCGACTATTTCAAATCAACAGGGAAAATTCAAAACTTTGCCAGATTTTGAAGTAATAGCGAGGAAAAAGGACAGTATGTAAATCCTTCTATTTACAAAGGTTGAATGATAGGTCTGTCGTTCAAGCGATTCAAGATTCTTCTCTTATCCTCAGGCCATCGGTATCTCAATTCCGCCCAGAGAGGAAAATCCTGAGGGTCAATAGCTGCCTTTGACGGCGGCAAAGTTATGCAGACCATCCGAGAAGCCGAGTGAGTGTGTGAGTAAATTGATCGAAGTAAGCTCACTTCATACCAAACACGCTTGTGTTCCTGTAGATAAGAAGACATAAATGAATATGATAAATAAATGAACAATTTAGTAATAAAATAGCAATTTGGCTTGTCGGTGTCCTCGTTACTTTCGACGATTTAAACTTAATATCATCTCCCTGAAAACCCATTTCAAAATTAGGGCGTAGGGTAAATTGATATTTTTTTATGACGATAACTTGGTCTCTTGCATATCTCTTCAAGATATGCCAAATTCTTTATGTCCTACGAAAGCGGACGTACCTAATATTTATTTTATCGTTCCAATTAAACACTCTCAAGCTCATAACTAGTCCTCTTCTCTTCTAATTGTAGTTCTTTTCAACATTTCTCAGTTCCACGATCCTCTGAGTTGTTTTCTTGTTTATTTTCGCTACTCTTTCAGTAAGCTTCCTCCACTTTCTTGAGCTTCGCACTGCAAAACCAGCTGAGCCGCCGCGCCGCTGTCTATACGTGACGTCAATCGTCCATTAATTGCAGACATTTCTTTACTTGACTTCTTCTAGCAATTCAAAAACCATGTTTTTGTAACGTAAAGAAATTATATGACAATACCTGACTAGAGTATTGTGTTTCGTCCTCTTCTGCACCACACAAACGTAAAAGTCGAGGTGACAGAAACACGAGTACTTTGCTTGCTTTTTTAATCTGCTGTTCTGCCCATCGTTCTGGTCCAAGATTTACCATTTCGCTGCAGCTCATTACGTCCATTACAACCATGTAACCATTCATTCTAAAGAAATTCACCACAGAAGCCACAAGCTTCTGGAATTCATCGCTTTCTGGGTAATAACACGCGTAGAAAAGTTCGGGACCTATTAACAAATGAAAGACAAGTTATTAATCCTTCAGTAAAATGAGAGATGGAAGTGGGCATATTTTAGTTTGCCTTCTTTCATATAGGGATGGCAAAGTTAAAGGAACATATCAAGCAGCAGAAACTGAGAAAGGCAACCTAAGTAAGACACCTGACCTATGTAAATCGAACTCAAAGAACTCAGTGATGATAGTGACAGTGATGTAACCATCGGTGGTGGTGGTGATGGTGATGGTGATGGTGATGGTGATTATCGTCAGGCCATCTGCATCTCATTTTCGCAAAGAGAGGCAAATCTGAGAGTCAATAGCTGCATTTGACGGCGGCGAAGTTATGCAGACCATCCGAGGAGCCGAGTGAGTCCTTGACTAAATAGATCGAAGTAAGCTCACTTCATACCAAACAGACTCGCGACGGTAACGGGGACGGTGGTGGTGGTGGCGATGGTTATGATGGTGATGGTTATGGTGATAGTGATGGTGATGGAAATGGTGCTTTTGATGGTGATGGTGATGGTGATGGCGATGATGGTTATGGTGATTGTAATGGCGATGGTGATTGTAATTTTATGTTAAAGCTTTTGCAATACTGTAAATACATAATTATAGTCATGCAAATAAAGCTTATGTTGTTGTGGTTGTTGTTGTTGGTGATGGTGGTGGTGATGGTGATGATGGTTATAGTGATGGTGAAGGAGATGGTGCTTGTGATGATGATGGTGATGATGATGGTGATGATGGTTATGATGATGGTGATGATGGTGATGGTGGTCGTGATGGTGATGATGGTGGTGATGGTGATGATGGTTATGGTGATAGTGATGGTGAAGGAGATGGTGCTTGTGATGATGATGGTGATGATGGTTGTGGTGGTGGCGATGGTTGTGATGGTGATGGTTATGGTGATGGTGATGGTGATGGTGATGCTGTTGGTGATGGTGATGATGGTTATGGTGATAGTGATGGTGAAGGAGATGGTGCTTGTGATGATGATGGTGATGATGGTTGTGGTGGTGGCGATGGTTGTGATGGTGATGGTTATGGTGATGGTGATGGTGATGGTGATGCTGTTGGTGATGGTGATGATGGTTATGGTGATAGTGATGGTAAAGGAGATGGTGCTTGTGATGATGATGGTGATGATGGTGGTGGTATTGGTGATGGTGATGGTGATGGTGATGGTGGTGGTGATGGTGGTGATGGTGATGATGGTTGTGATGGTGATGATGGTTATGGTGATAGTGATGGTGAAGGAGATGGTGCTTGTGATGATGACGGTGATGATGGTGGTGGTGATGGTGATGGTGATGGTGATGGTGATGGTGATGGTGATGGTGATGGTGGTGGTGATGGTGATGATGGTTATGGTGATAGTGATGGTGGAGGAGATGGTGCTTGTGATGATGATGGTGATGATGGTTGTGGTGGTGGCGATGGTTGTGATGGTGATGGTTATGGTGATAGTAATGGTGATGGTGATTGTGATGGTGATAATGGTTATGGTGATCGTGATGGTGAAGGAGATGGTGCTTGTGATGATGATGGTGGTGGTGATGGTGATAGTGATGATGGTGGTGGTGATGGTGGTGGTGATGGTGGTGGTGATGGTGATGGTGATGGTGATGATAATGGTGATGGTGATGGTAGGTGCTGTGATGGTGATCTTAACCCAAAAATTCAGTTCCCTTTTTTAAAGCCTTAAAATACAGTGAAACCTCTATTAAGCGGATCCCCAATTAAGCGAACACCCTCTATTAAGCGGACACTAAGCCGGGTCTCGGAATTAACGTCTTATATGTCCGGTTATAAGAAACCCCTATTCAGCGGACACCTCTATTAAGCGGACACGGGACTGAATTGACAATGGTAGCATTGGATTACGTCCTTGAAATACGTACTGTAGTCTATTCATAAAGATAAATCAATGCATTTGGCTCTCAATAGACTGTAGATTAGACGGATATCCGGCAGTATAATTGTCATCCGCGATCAAAGTTCACCGAAAAGTCATGCGTAAAGTACAGCACAGCTTCCTTAGTTTCCATAACAACATGTACACAGTAACCGTTGAATGTTAATCGTTAACAAACATTGCGCAATTATTACAAACCTCTATTGCGCGGACACCCTCTATTAAGCGGAAGGTCCCGAAGGTGTCCGCTTAATAGAGGTTTCACTGTAATACTAAGTACTGCGAAAATCTTTCTAAAACTATATCTCTTGGTAGTTTTATACAAGGAAAAGCTAAAAGCACACCCTCAGTTTTTTTGCTAAAAACTACAAATAAATCTGGACGTTTTTTCCGCAAAAGCGTTCTTCGTGAGAGGAACGGTCATGGAAAGGCACACTTGTTCCCATACTGCATAAAAGAGATGTTAGCCTTAAATTTATATCAGCAAACAAGGGTTACTTGAACCCAGAGCAATTTTGTTTCATTGGTATCTACGTGAGTTTGTCTGCGGTATATCCGTTATATCCGTTGAATTTATACAATCAGTGTTGGATTGCAAAAATTGTAATGAAGCAAAGGTTAAATCCGTAGAATGCATTTTTCCGTTTGTGGGGAAAAATTCTTTGAAATGGAAAAGAATTGCATTAAGCATTGACTGCTGGTGAAATTCATACTTGGGAAGACTACAAGGGTTAACCCAGAGCGATTTTGTTTCATGATATCTACGTGAGTTCGTCTCCGGTATATCCGTTTTATCTGTTGAATCTAATCAGTGTTGAATTGCAGCAAAGGTTGATCATGACCTCTGGTGGTTCACCGTTAAATCCCTGTGTGTGGGGAAAAGATCTTTGAAACGGAAAAGAAATGCATTAAGCATTGACTGCTGGTGAAATTCATACTCGGGAAGACTACAAGGGTTAACCCAGAGCGATTTTGTTTCATGATATCTACGTGAGTTCGTCTCCGGCATATCCGTTTTATCTGTTGAATCTAATCAGTGTTGGATTGCAGCAAAGGTTGATCATGACCTCTGGTGGTTCACCGTTAAATCCCTGTGTATGGGGAAAAGATCTTTGAAATGGAAAAAAAAATGCATTAAGCATTGAAATGAAATTCATACAGTAAAACTCTTTACAAGAGTAGCGTAAAATACGGATTTCACGGATTTCCCGGAGACATGAATGTTTCACGATAAACTTGCAGACATGACTGACTGCTAACTGACACAGACTCTTATAGGATGATGGAAAAAACGGATTCTACGGATTTCCCGGAGACACGAATGTTTAATAAGATAACTTGCAGTCGTGAATGACTGCCAACTGAAAAAGACTCTTAAAAGAGTTGCAGAAAATACGAATTTCACGGAATTCTCGGAGATATGAATACTTAATATGATCCAAATTAATTTGATATAATACTTAAAGTTCCTTTATTGTGCGTTCCTAGTTTGTTCCGATTTGTTCCTAAAGCAGTCAAAGGAACGAAAAACAAAAACGCGCGGAGGACTACGTTTTGGAAACAGAGATGTTTCTTCGTGTCGCGTCACTTAAAATCCAACCTTGAAAGTTTCCTCATGTAAAAAATGGCCCAACAATACTAAGGACAAAAATGCAATTGAAAACTACGGTGTTTTAACCTGAAATGTTGCTATCATTACTTTTGGGTAATGTATATGACTATGATCATTCCCCAAAATTTTAGTTCCCTTTTCTCTTTCCCTCCTTAAAGTAAAAGAAGCCTAGGAAAAGCAAACACGCTGTTCACGCTAAACACGCTATTCACTTGGTCTAACAAGAGAAATTCCCACACTACCAATTTCTCTCATTTTTCCAATGATTTTGCGACAAATTAAGAGCAACAACAACAACTACTACTACTACTACTACTACTACTGCTGCTAGACTAATACTTCTATTTGTTGCATTGTTTGCATCGGAAAAGTGAGAAGCATGGGTTACTGAAGACTTCTTCGATCCCAGAGTTTATTGCAGGATAAGCGAAAAACACGGGAATAGCCTGAATACTAAAGAGACAGGTCAAGAAATTGCTTACTGATGTTACAGTGAAAAGCGATATAAACGTAAACAACGGATATGGCCTGAATACTAATAGCATGCATCTTGAAATCAGTATCTGATGTTGAAGGGTACAGTGATTTAACCGTAAACTGCGGGTATGGTCTGAATACTATCAACAAGGATCCTGAAATTGCTTTTTGATGTCAAAGTGTACAGCGAGATAAGCGTGATATACGGGGATGGACTGAATTAATTAACTTAATTAAAAAAAAAAAAAAGACAATGAGAATCTAAAAAATAATAATTATAAATAAAATAATAATAATAATAATAATAATAATAATAATAATAAAATAAATTATTATTATTATTATTTATTATTATTTTATATTATTCTTGTTTTTGTTGTTAATTAAATTCAGACCAAACCCGTAGTTTACGCTTAACTCGCTAAACACTTTAACATTAAAAAGCAATTTCAAGATCCTTGATATTAATATTCAGACCATATCCGTAGTTTACGCTTAAATCGCTGTACACTTTAACATCTGATACTGATACCTGATACTGATACCTTGGTTTCCGCTTATCTCTTTTTAGGCACCAAAAGCAAGAATAATTTTAACAAGTACCGTTAAGATTTAGTTCCACAGGTAGTTTGCTAATGTTTTTTGTGTGTGAAGGGAATACCGGTTATCGCGTGTGAGGCGTATTTGGACTGAATAATTTAGTCAGACTGAGGTTAATTTATGCTCGCACTTTCAGTCAGCAAATCCAGCCAATGGCACAGACTTGTTCTATTCCCCTAAGTATTGTGCTAGATATAACATGGCCAAGAGGCCTTGAAAAATCGCTTTTACTCGACTTCGTTGGCTAGTCAAGATGAGCAAGCCTTGTTCGCAGCTAAACAGCAAAGTTATAAGAGATAAAGTGGAGTGTCACATAGTAGCAGCAATTGAGAAAACGTGTTCTGTTGTAGCCTTTAAGTGTGTTTGGAGAGTAAGCGATGAAGAAATTCAACAAGCCTGGAATTGGATCTGCGAAAAGCGAGATGAATGTGATTTGGAATTGTCGAAACTGAGCGAGGTTTGCTTTTTCTTTTCGGCAATAAGCACCTCAAAGCTTGACAGCAAAAAGAAAAAATCAACAACATCAGATGAAGGACGAGAAATCGACGAGTCTAACGAAGAATCTGCCATAAACCCCTCTCAAATTTCAACGCCTGGAAAGCAAGTTTTCCCAGCAATTTCGTATTGGGTGGCTTGCCAAACTCAAAATGGTTCAGCTGTTAATCCCATGAAAATTCAACGTGCTCTTGGGAAATGCGGCCTCGAGTTCTATCTTTCCAGGGCATCAAGGAAAAAAAATTCTCACGACTTAAACCAACTCTGCCAAGTTTTAAAAGATCACAAGAATCCTTGCCTGATGAATTTTGTGGAGGCTTCTTATCAGCATTGTCTCAGGTTAGTATACTCAATGCAAAACTGTTATAGTAAAGGCTATAGTTAACCAAAGAAATCAACACCTAGAAGTCCACCCTTATTGTTGCCATCTTCTCGTTGTCAAGCAATGTCTCTAATTAACTGTCTTGACTCAAATAAGTAACAATATGCAAGGGTGCAAGTGGCTAATTAAGTGCGATTTAGACCATCTGGGAATTTCAACACGAAAAAGAGCGTTAATTCAAACTTTGATGCGCTACTCAAAAATTTATTCTGAGATAGTAAACTTGTCTGTTTTTTATTCTTTATTGACAGCGCCCTTCAAGACGAAATAGATATTAGTGATGAAGAACAGTCTCAAGAAATGTTGTCGACAGAAAATGTGGTTCGTGTGCGAGTGCTTAGGGAAGAATTCAAACCGATGATGACTACATCTATCCGAGAATTGCGCCGCGCTGGTTTGAAAATCGATTGTTTTGGTCTCCATGAAAACGAAAGCAGCACCCCGGGCGTAGAAATACCGTGTACACCACATAAGCCGTTGTCTTGCCCACTAACAGTTCTTTGTAACGACATCCATGCCGCAATGAAAAAGCTTCAGTTTAGTGTCTACCGGGGAGATGTGTACAAGAAAGTTGCAGAATCACAGTTTACTTTCAAGTTCCTTTGCTTCATGAAGTCATTTCTGTTAAATCTTATGGGGAACGAGTGCTTCAAAGACAGGCTTGTCCAACATTTTCAACGAGTTCTACCACTTCTGAGTGAGCCAGAAAGTTCCCTGATTGGCCAACTTAACATAGATCGAAACTTGGTTGAAGTGCAGAATGGCTGGTTTTGGTCTTTCTCTGAGGGAGCTTTTGTACAAGGAGTGATCCCAGAATCAGAGGTGAGAGCATACGTTTTCATCAGTAAAGGTTGTTTTAATTCCGTTATCACAATTTCCTTGGCTACAATTTATCTGCTGGCTAAAATGACAATGTATCTGTTCAATAGAAAAGTCCTTTTTCTATTACTATACAACATAATTAACCTTGGAATATGTCAAATCAAGTGCTATTCAGTTTCGAGTTACCTAATCTTGGACTACTCCAAGTTGGTTGGCGGGTAAAGGTTTCTACTTGTTTTACCTATTTATTACATGTTTGTATGTTTTAACAGTTCTTTTTTTTTTCTGTTTTCTACAGCGAGGTATCACATCACCAAGAGCGTATGTCCACTATGACAGCCTCCAAGAGCCCGATCCTAAATACTTCGAGTAAATTCTAACCAATAGCCTACCTGAAGGGCAAATACAACAGTTTTGCGCTGATTTCCTCGCGCTATTCAGAGATAAAGAACATAAGCGACCTGTGCCATATGCCATCGGAGCTTCTGACAGCGGCAAAACGAGCCTGTTCAGCCCAGTGTTTCAAATTGTGCCGTTAAGCCGAATTGCTCGCGTAACCAAACAGAAGAGCTTTAACAAGTCGATGATTGACAGCTCCACGGAAGTTATCTTTCTCGACGAGGCATACAACAACCTGCTCGACATCGATGACTGGAAGATAATTTGTCAAGGCGGTTTTACATCCCACGATGTAAAATGGAAGAAGGCCCAGGGGTTCCACTGCCGTGCAAGTATGTACATTACATGTCAACAAGAGATGGACTTTGGCGAGGCCCACAATGACGCGATGAACCGAAGACTTCACAAGTACTTCTTCAGAAGCTTACCGCAAGTTAACCCGGAGGCCAACCAGTGGCTGCGAGAACATGCAATGGACTGCATCGTATGGGCCCAAAAGATGGTTGCTACAAACTCCACTACCGCACAGACTGGAAGGACTTTAGGAGATCGTGAGGACGGTTTAGAAAGTGAAGACATACAGAGAATTTTGTCCGTTTCCCTACTGGACGAGCACGCCCCAGAGTGCAACACGGAGGGCGGTGAAATCTCACTCACGGATGAAGAGGAGAGTGAAGCCGAAAGCGACAGTTCCGATGAAAATGAAGATAATAACCACATAAACAAGCTTCGCCATGAGCTCGAAAAGGCGGTGCCGGGTGGGTTTCGGCACAGACAGCTGAGCATGCTCCTGCGAAACGCTCAAACAGAGCACAAAGCCATCCAAGATCGTCAAATCGCCGGACGTCGACGATATCTAGTAAATTTGGGAGTGACCAGCAAATCGCAGGCAGATCGACTGATTACGCATCCCGAAGAGCCACTACCAACCGACCTCGCCCGCAGAGAACAACAGGCCTTGAATGATAGGGCAGAACGTCTCGAAAAGCAAAGGGAAAGAGATGAACAGGAGAAAGTAAAAAAAGCATTCTCTAATCCGTGGCTGTTAGAAATAGAAAAAGAAATGGCTGAGAACAATATGCGTTTAGAGAGAGGCACAGACCCCGACATGAGTGCAACGCTGACGAGTCTTTTGGAGATTGATTGTGAGAAACTCCGCGCATTTCACGAAAAACAAGGTACCCTTCGTCTGCAGATGGCCGTGGAAAAAAGGAAAGAAATCTGTGTGAAACGTGGATTAGTGGATCCTAGGTACGCGAGTTCCGTTAGAGATGTGTACTCACCTTTACCGGTTATCGTCGAAGGTAGCAACCAAAACATGTCCAGACCAACGGCTTCAAACGACGATGGTAATACGCCAAAGACACCATCTTGCGACCCGCCTGAGGACACACACCAGACGATGTTTACTCCACCTACGAGCCAGGAGGCCGTCGAATCGGAGAGCGAGGACATGTTCATTACACCGAAGACACCTTGTTACGAGCCCTCATTTGATGAAAGCATTTGCACAGGCTCTTCACCATTACTGAGGCGAGTACCCTCACCTGACAACAGACCTTCGAAGCGAGCAAGACTCTCGAGAAGCCAAACAACCGAGGGACAGAAGCGGGTGACTAGCTTTTTCAGTTCGCAGAAACGTGTAAAAAAGTAGGATCAACTTAGGTGCCCGTACATGCAATTTAAGAAGTTAAACTAATTTGAAGGCCTTTACGCCACAGAACACTTGTATTATTAATGCTTTGTTGTCAGTTTCAAATACCACGTTATTTTTGCATGTTGTCTACGAAGCCCCATGATGGCATGGTCATGCCGAGGAATTTAGTCATTAAATAAATCATATTGACGTTATGGATTTAGCCTACATTATCTCTTCTTTCTATAGTTGTTTCTCGCATTTTATGTAGGGCTAAAATTTGCAATAATTCATTTATTTGAGTTCAAGAATTTAAGATAGCAACATGCCCTTGAGTTCGTTCGTTAAGTAGGACCTTGTCAACGCTGCGTCGATTTTGAATATGATCCAAATCTTCGAGCGGCTCGGCTCAGAAGAGAGTTAGCCGTTCTTCCCTTTTGGAACTGAAAGTCGGGGTCTGTTAGAATGACTTTCCATTGCCCAAATCCGTACCGTTTAAGTCCAGCTTTGAGAAATTTGTCTTCCTCGGGGGTAAACATTAAACTCTTCCGTCGCGTGCTTGTTTCGGTCACTCTGAACGCATTTTCGCGCCTCAATTTTGGCACTCCTACTAAAGGCTCGCGTGTTGTATCTGTGATTACGTCTTCTTCGTCATTAGAAGACGTATCAGTTTTGCCAACATCTTGTTCTTGTGAAGAACTTGAATTCTCAGACAGCCTAGAGCGTACGTCCATCTCTAGCTCTGATCCCCTCTCGCCCTGTAGTCTTTCCAAAAATGCATGTGCTTTGCTGGCGACTTCGCGAGATCGCCGTTTTTGATAGTGAACTCTTGCCACAACAGAGCTGTGTTTCTGGTCCTCGGAGATCGCATCTTGCGCGCTGCTGCTAAGAGTTCTAGAGCTTGCCGTCTCCACTATTTGGCGGTAGCGAGTTGGGTGAACATACTTGCCTGTTGCATCGAACACCAATTTACTCATTGCTTCTCCTAGCTTGTTATGCTGTCGACCATTTCTCGTCACTAAAACATAATCACAATTAGGCTTGAGAAGTGGGCGAATGTGGTTGATGTAGCCTTCCAGGACTTGCATACTGGTGTCTGTCAGGAAAAGCGAATCAAAACCATACTTTCCAGCTGTCTTGAATTGTTTTTGGTCTATGAATCCGCCGTTAGTCTTAGCTTTGTCGACCATTTCTACGGTTAGATATTGGTATGTCATCGGACGTGAGCCTTTAACCTTGATAAACAAATAGACGGCCAGAAATTTGGTAGCAAACGATAATTCCAGTGGCGAAACAGTATCTGGTTTATCCCTGCATGTTTTAAGCACGCTCTCGTAGCGCGGCAAGTAACGCCCCACCACCTCTAAAAGCTCTTCCATGGTGGCCCAGTGCCCCTTGGCTTCTAAAGCGTCAATATCGAGTTCGCTGGTCCATTGCAACCTCATCATCTTTGAGACGGTTTTTCGCACCCTTTTTAAGTACATTTCTGCTGTGGACAGGCCTCTCCATACTGTTTCTGATGCGCCATTTACTTTTCTGAAATCCGCTAATTCTGCAATGGCGTCCAAGTAACCTATGCGTCCCGCGTGTCCGAGTTTCCATTCATCCTGCATCGTATCAACGAATTTAAATAGGAGATTCGGTGAACATAGGCTAAAATCAACAATGCCAAATGTGAGTTCCTCTTCGTCTTCGCAACAGAATTTGAGAAACTTTAAACACCTGCTGACAATTTGCTGTGCTTGTCGATCGCTTTTACAACCCCCGCCGCTGCCAGTTAGCCATGAGAAAAAACTCTTAGCAATGTTGTTTTTCAAGTCGAATGAGGCAATTGCTCTCGTTGCACGTGGAATCGTCTGATCGTTGGCTTCAATTTTCTTGGATTGATTATGAAACGATTCCATTTGAGCACTGTTTGGCTTCTCGTCGAAGTAATAGTACCAACTGTGCTTGTTCTTTACGTGTTTTCTACAGCCTCTTTGCGTAGTGAATCCATCGTGGTTACAAATTTGCACTGGGCAGTGAAAAAGACCATCACAATCATCCTCTTCTAAGTGCAGTCTCTTTGGTTTAGGCGAAGCATTTGCTAACTTTGACCAGTTGACATCCTTGACTCGTTTGTTCATCTTAAGGATTAGCTTGAAATCGATATCTTTCTAAAGTATGCACGCACTTATACTAGCAAAAGGGTCCCCAAGAGGTCATCCTATTCGCCAATGAGATATTTGTTAGCCCATCTCTGCCCACACTTGGTCATTCTTGCCCCTTGCCCCATTGTTTTCTTGTCCGTATTTGGTACACAATTAATCAAAAGGAACAAAGACACAAGCCTGAACTTGCGCGGGCAAGCCTGAACGCGATTGAACATGTAGCGGGCAAGTCTCGTACTTAACTTGTTGTTGAAGGATATATGTTTTGATAAATTTGAATAGCCGAGGTGATGGACAGTAGTTTCAGATAGCCTACGATAAATAGGAACTATTGTTCCCTATTCCTTTTTACACTTTGCGCAAAATGGAACGCTAGTTCCTTTGTCACAAATTCGGAACCTGTTCCCATTTATACGCGGAACATAACACTCATTTTGAGGAACAAAAAACCACCTCGATTAGGAACAATTCCGTTCCTGTTGAGCATGAATAGGAACAATTTGAACCGAAAGGGAACAAGGCGTTCCGAACAGCAGTGAATATGCCAGTAAATAGGAACAATTTGTTCCTTACTGTGTAGAGTGAGAAATTAGATTGGGAACATTTGTTCCCCAATCACTTCGAAAGGAACATGAAGGGTAATCGGAACTGTTGAAAGAGGACCTTTTGTTCCTGAAAGGAGCAAAGAGGAACCAGTTGTTCCTTCTGACTGAAATGAAAGGGAACTTTGTGTTCCAATTTGCTGCTAACGGACCAGATTGTTCCGAAATTTGCCGACCGTTGTTCCTATTGTGCAAATAAAGTTCCTATATTGTGCGTTCCTAGGTTGTTCCTAAAGCAATTAAAGGAACAAAAAGCAAAAACGCGCGGAACACTACGTTTTTGAAAAAGACATGTTTCCTCGTTTCGCGTCACTTAAAATCAAACTTTGAAAGTTTCCTCATGTAAAAAACCGCCTGGCAATATTAAGGACAAAAATTCAATTGAAAACTACGGTGTTTTAACCTAAAATGTTGCTATCATTACTTTTGGGGAATGTATATGATGATGATGATGATACTGATGATGAATTTCCGATGCCAGAGGGATCAGACCCACTGTCACTTGACCGTCCGAAGCGACCAGACGGCCTAATATCGCCTTTCAGTTGTGAATTTGGAGCAATTTCATACAACGGTACGGACTTTATTTCACATCCGCCACAGCATCGATGATGTGAAACATCGCGGAATACATCGTCTCAGTATGATTTGAAGTTTACTGTCATGATAGCTAACGACGCCTCTTTTTCCAGTAGGAGTACGGCATAAACATAGTCGCTTAGTGATTTCCACACTACGTTCGGTCTCAGTAATGAAAAGACGATGTTTGTCTTACCTGACTGTTGTAAGTTGTTCCTAATTACTGGCAGCAATTGCACATTCCCGTTTGCCTCATCATCATCTGTAAAACAAATGTTTAGGTGAGTAAGTGAAAACGTCCGTGATAAAGGCTGTTAAAACAGTTCAAGAACGTTGACTAAGTTGGCATTAGATCGCAATTCTGATAATTAATGGCTTTTTTAAGTAACTGAGGACACTGTTTGTTTTTTCTGATGTTGTTTGATTTTTTTTAATCTTTTATCTCGTAAGGGAAATGAAATTATCCAAATCAACCGAGTCACGCTAGGGTCTGGCCGTTTGCAAGAAACTGCCTTCTCTTTTAGTAAGATTTTTTCTAGACTCTCCGGAGTATTGGTTCGGCCCCGACGATCGAAGTCAATCCGGCTCCGCAGACAGTAGTCGAGCTCTATCAAAGGCTGATTTAACCATGAATATCAAAAAAACGTTGGGCAAGAATTGGACTAGTCACCTAGGAATTATACGAAAAATGTCAAATTTACAGAGAAAGGCTAAATTGTGTTAAAATTTCCGATTGCAAAGCAGTGTTCCAGTTCGAGGTTAATTAGAGGGGCGAATTGAGAAGGTAGTCATACAGTACATACCTAAACAACATGGGTTATTTATCCTAACATTCTCCAAGACATTTCTGTGTCCTAAAGAAAAACCATCATTTAACAACACAAGGTTTAGCAAATGCGTGAAGATGTAGTTTCATTTAAGAGTACGTGTACAATCCGCTGAACAATATTCCGCGACGGGCCAATAATTATCACGTCAGTACACATGCGTGACTATA
Organism: Porites rus; assembly: GCA_964035705.1. NCBI lineage: Eukaryota > Metazoa > Cnidaria > Anthozoa > Scleractinia > Poritidae > Porites > Porites rus. Next base: position 27,757,362 of record OZ037997.1, on the reverse strand, counting down.
ACAAAGTTCATACTTATTGTCCTTCCTATAACAAGTTTAGGCCTTTTGATATTACTTCATGGTGGGAAAAATCTTGCATACGTGTTTTGAAACTTTAAAAAAATGTTGATATTATGGTAGTTTACTGTTTGTCTTTAGACGCCTCAGGTACCAATTGACAACAGTAGTTATAGAATAAATTCACGTACCTCGAGAAAAAGTTTGGCAAACGTTGACCCGTTTTCGATAAGCCACCACAATAACAAATAGCAACATAAGGCCGGCAAACAATCCTGCAGCTGCGGCTATAATCTTGGTATAAGAACCTTCTAAATAAAAAAAATAGGGGGGAGAAAACAAAACGCAATGGTTGCACTTTAGTTTTGACAATGAAAATTTAACCATAGCGTTTAATCAGCGTCCAGAGCCCGCCATTCCTGCACAGTAACCAATTAGTGGTTATATACCCAAATAGCTCAGAGTATTCTAGCTGTATTCTCGCAGTCCGAAGTGGCCGCTGTGATAATATATAATATATTTTCTCATTACCACTGAACACTGAATATTCGTCTCTTCTTCTTAATTTTTGCTCTGAGTTTTGGAATTTTTTGTACCAAACAAAAATGTTTTATACTTTGATTTCAGTGTCCGCCTTATTTGGAAAACGAAAACCGAAACAGAAGTCACACATCTCGGTGATGTCGTTCACCATCGAGTCAAACGGTGGAAAGTCAATTTTAAATTATTATCTCATTACTTTTTCTATCTTTCAATAAAAGATCGGAGTCATTCCTATATCTAGTCGCTCGTTTTTTAAATCTTGACGCCATATTGGCACTGCGGAGCCATTCTGAACGTTGCCATAGCAATTTTGAAATTACATGAATAAACGCTGAGATTTCGCGCCAAAATTTAGAGCAATTTGTCACCTAAGATATTACGGCATTATAGTCCGACTTAGAGCCACATACCTTTAGAGGCTGGAGGTGGAGGTGGAGGCTCTGGGGGATCAGGCGCTAAAAAGACATTTATAAAGAAAATCAGAACGCCGTTCTATAATTAACAATCCTCGTGTATCAAGAAACTCCGCTTTTAAATTTAAATAAATACAATAGAAAAGTCTCCCAAAAAATGAGACAAAAGAAATCTTCTGACGAGGCCAAGGGATGACCTGGCCTTAGGTAACCTATGTATATGGTTAAAAATAAGTTAGTCGAGGATAATGGGCCACTGTATTACTGTAGGGAGTATACTAGGAGACTCAGTAGGGTCGGGAGAAAATATGTTACGAAAGTTCTAAAGATGGGCATCTATTCTCCCGACCCAACTGACTGCCCCTGGGTCTTCGAGTAGAGAGCGATTTAATGCATGTTTCAGCTACGGATTGCACCAGAAACCCTGCCTCCATATATATCCCGTCGTGCCCTGGCGTCGAACTTTTCATGAGACGCATTAAACTCAGAGTTAAGTTAAGTGAGTTAAGTTCATGGAAAGTTCATCGTCTGGCTCAGTTAACTTCGTCTGAATGAGTTTGGATCATCCAACAAGTTGTATCCGTCTCGAATCGAGTTGCTTCAGACGGATAGAGCGTCTGAAGATCGTCTCCGGGATCGACAAACGTCGATCTTCACATGCGACGAACTAAACTAACAAATTAAAAATTTGTATGAAATGTTAGGGAGAAAATTTATTACTGGCTGATTTTTCGTCTGACTTAGCGGATAAGTTGGACGTCTGCCCCAACAGACGATCTTAACTTAATTTAGGTCGACCCAAAGTTTGGTTCGTCTCATGAAAAGGTCGACGTTTGGCCTAGGCTTAAAAATAGCCACTCTTACAGGCTACCGTGTAATTCACATGGAGTTATCCTCCACAACTGATAAAAATAAAAATCGTACCATATTTTTCCAAAGGCAAGCTTTGATAAAAGCCAGGATATGTGAAGATCTATAAAGAAAAAAATAATATATGTTTCCCCGATTCTGATTGGTTAAAAGCACACGCATAATTCACCATAACCAGTGACTGATTACCAAATTTGGAAGAATTTTGTGTTTAACGAGGAAATGACGTCAAAAATGCAGCCCGCTACAGGTTAATGTACCGTTACCCGAGAAGACCTGGGGACGAGGTTGAGTTGTTTCCGTTGTGAAAACTAAAATGGAGGACACTTCACTCCTTTCAAGAGTAAGAACTACAGCTGGAACTAGGCGAAATAATGGCTAAAAACATAGCAAAAACAGCAAGAAGACAACTCGGAGGGCGACATCTGCGATTTGGAGAATATTTGCGGAGCTGGACAAACGTAAACGAACACTATCGAAGATAAAGTTAACATCGATGCAGGTAAGCATGTTTTAGCTATGTTTTTAAACTTGAAATTATTAATTTTTTGAATGAATAATAAAGCAATTAATGAAGTCGGCTTTCTTAGGATATGAAGAATTAAGCAGATCTCGGAGGGTGTTATCCACCTCGGCCTTCAGCCTCTATAACACCCTCCTTCGTATCATACTCAGCCTCATTCATTAATTATAACTTGGAATGAAGAAAGTTTCAGGCTTTCATGTGTCAAAGATAAACTCAAAAAAGTAGGCCCTCTGCAAAAGTATGGGACTTTATAGCTCAGTTGGTAGAGCAACGCAGTGCCGACACAGCTGAGGCCATGGGTTTCGATGCCGTTGAAGCCCCATTTTGTTTTGTTTTGTTTTGTGTTTTTTTTCATTTATGTTCGAGCTTATACTTAACTTACAATTTAATTAAATTGTGACTATAACTGCAATGATCATATCTTCATTTAGATTTGTCTTTTGTCACTGATACATCTTTGAGAGGTGAGCCTTGGCCTCTCCCGAACATAATCAAACGTAAATTCAACTTGGGCTTGAAGTTGTACTTTTGCTCTATTGTAACTTAATTTAAGGCATCTGTCCTAGGATTACCCATCACCAATGATGGCATCAACCCGCTCCATGTAAGGGAATCGCCATTGCGGAATCTGGGAAAATTTTGCTTGTGGAATACGAAATCCTGGGCTTTGGATTCTGGAATACAGCTCAAGGAATCCGGAATCCCACTAATGATTGGGATCCAGAATCGAAGTTCCACTGATCAATCGACAAAGACTGGAATCCAGTACTTGGAATCCGGAATCCACGGCGTGGAATCCAGAATCCAAGACTGTCTTGGGTTTCCCTACATGGGGCGAATCAACTCTCAAAAATCCGCCACATCTACCATTTACGAAAGGTAAACTGAGGTCTTACACCGACTGCGAAGTTCAAATTAGTATTAATAGCAAATAAATGATCTTTGTACTAGCAAGTTAAGGGCTATAAATTAACGTGGCCAGATCCCCGCAAAAATATACAGCATAGCGCTAGCTCCTTACCGCCAGGAGGATAGGGTCAGGATACTTCCAAGGACCTTCTCCATCTGCAATAATCCATTGAAGCTTATCCCTGCGGTAAGGATCCTTGTAGTGATCCTTGAACGAAACCAGATAAATGCCATATTATATTATCGTCGCGGGAAAGTTTGTTTTTTCCCTGCTAGCAGAGGTCTCTCACGACGAGGCAAAAATGAGAGAGAGACCTCTGCTAGCAGGGAAGTTTGTTTTATGAGTCAAATGAGTTAAGGGGTCATGGATCAAGTTATGTGTCAATTTATGGTTACGCCCTGTAAATAGTGATTAGGCTAGGCACTAAAAACACTGATTATGGTCAAACACTCACAATAGTGATTACTACGTTAACGCACAACCGACCATAAGGATTAGCCTAGTGATTCCACATGCTTAGCATTTATTTAAGGTTAGTTTTGTTACTATATATGTACCGTACGTATCTATCAAAACAGTTATTGGCAGCAAATCCGAGAAAATTGGGCTTTATCCATACTTGACACATGAGTAACTCTAAAAACATTCAACAACGTGAAATTAAAGAAACAGCCTCCCACGAAGACGCCAGCTGAGACGCTCTAAGCGCTAATAGGGCTTCCCTTACGTGGAAGGTCCGCGTAACGAAGCCGTAACAACCTCTACGTGGGAGGCGGTCTGACAATGGACAAGAACTGAAGTCATCATCTCTGAAGGATTTTTTATCATGACTAATACAATTTAGTTTTAGTTCACTCGGTAGAGTAATGCAAGGATATGACAGACCTATTAGTAGTATAGGAAAAAGCATGATTGGTAGTGATATTTGGCATAAATACCACGAGTGAAATTTGAGACAGTTTTGAAATATCACGAGTGGTATCTATGCCAAATATCACGTACAAATCATGCTAGTATTTGTTTATACTACCCGCAAAAGGTTGTAATTTTCACATGCAGGTATTTCAAGTTAAGCTGAAATACCGCTGCTCTAAGCCGATCAAATTGCAGACATTGCTCACGTAGAAGTATAAATGTTATAAGAATTCATGGAAATCAAGCTTGGTGCTTAAAAAAAATTACATCAAAAATTAACAAAAAATTAACAAAAAGCTCGGTGCCTACAAATCACTCGGGTGGAAGTCTTTTGCATAAACAAAACTATACAGTTTGACGAGGTGGAAGAACCCATGCTAAAATGTATTAAGCTGAACAGACTCTAAGAGTTGAAAAATGGCATCGGCTCAGATCACAGTCCATGTTTTCTGAAGGTTTGCAAATGGAATATCCGGTTCTCCCACGCAAATGTTAAGTACTATACCCCACGGTTTCGCACATCTGCCCCACCTAAACAACTTTGAGTCGCAAAATGATTAAGTTGGAATTATTGTACAATTCTTCAATCATGACCAGAGGAGACAGAAAAACAGGTACAGGCGATGTCGAATCGCTTCTCGCCGTTCCGAGTTTAAGGAAGAGTAATTTAGTATAGATACTCACTTTTGGTACTATTATGCAGGCATGCCGCTGATCCATTTTAACGCTATGATAGAGCAAACCATAGGAAGTCCAGTTGTAAACATCTGAAAGAGCCACCGTATAATTGGCCTCTCGTGGTTTTTGCCCAGAAGGCAAAATCCCGAGGAGGCATCCTAGTAGCTCGCGCGTATATGTTACAGGTCAAATTTGTCTTCACGTTAATTTTGATTTAAGCCAAGAGAATTCTCAGTTTCCTTTGTCTCCTAGCCCTAGAAGACAAGGGGAATTGAGAATCAACCCAAACTGAAAAATTGCAACCTGAAATCAAATTTGACCTATATATGTACTTACAGTTACAGTATGCAGTAAGTATACCAGAAAAAATCTCGATTTGCTTAAACAGGGGGCCGCGAGGAATCTTTGGGTAATGATGACCTCTTAGCCCTAAAAATTGCTGAACGCCCACAAATACGAAATGGTTTAGACGACGTAAAACAGAAAATTCCCCAAGGGACCGCTTGGGTTGATTTTGTGACAGTCATTGTAAAGTCATAGTTCAATACTCTTATGCACGACGTGTGTGCATTCTGTGAAGCAGCTGTTTTGAAAGTACGAAAGAAAAACTGAAACTTTCATTTCTTTGTCTCGTTTTACTCTCTTAAACAAGCATCAAAAACCCACAGACCATAAAAAAGAAAATCTCTTGAATGACCGAAATTATGGACCGAAAATCAATAAGCGCGGACGTATTAAGAGTTATAAGTGCCGTATAACTGTGTGTATGCACTTAGAGGATTCGTTAGAACGAGTTTATCATTTACAAATGATTGGAAACGATTAAACTTTGTCAGACACAAATCACTTTGGGGTCGTGAATGTAAGGCTCCGTCCACTGACAAGAAAGTTTTCCTAAGCGAACGAGTAAATCAAGCTAGCTTCTATCAGCAGAATGATGAACGATTACTATACCCTGCGAGAAGTGGATACATTTTCACAGTGTGAGCGAAGTGCGTAACAGTACGATACTTTTCGCTCGGCAGCTTACGCCGCGAAAATGTAGACTCTGCTCTCCTCTAGAAGGCGTGTGAAAAAATTATCGAAACGCCGAGGGTTTTTTGATCAACGCTGCGTACTGATCAACCTGACTGCTTTTTTGTTTCACCTGCTGTATGTTTTATCTGTGGAAATCTTCAAAATGAATCGGTATACACCTGTATTTCAAGGAGCTACAAAAAAACCAAGGCTACAATGACTGACAACATACAGAGCGGGGGCAGCTGTAGTGTCAACTATTACTAGGTACAAAGAGTGATTGAGTTAGGTGGATAAACCAGAACGTGATACATGAAAGTAACCAAGCACACACAAAAGCCCACTGGGAGTCAAATTAAAAGGATTTGTATGTGTATGGTAGTTTATCGTAAGATCGATGAAAGGGTTAACATGCACATAAACAGCCATGTACCTCATAAAGAGTTGTGTCTGTGTTGTTTTCTTACTGTTTCCGGTCCTATAAAAGCCATTTTAACTTTCTAACTACAGGTGATATTAATAAAACCAAAAACAGTATCGCCCCATGTAAGAAAATCCAAGACAGTCTTTGTTTCTGAATTCCACGCGGTGGATTCCGGATTTCAATTACTGGATTTAAGATCTTGGATTCCGGATTCCAATCGTCAGTGGGATTCCGGATTCCTTGAGCTGTACTCCTGATTCCAAGGCCCAAGATTCCAGATTCCACAAGCAAATATTTCCCGGATTCGATCCAGAATCCGGATTCTTTTACATGGGGCGAACAGTAAGAAAACAACACAGACACAACTCTTTATGAAGTATGTACGGTCACTTTAATGGCCGCTTCGTTTCAGTGTATTTATAATGGCGCAAAAGGCACATATAGGATTTATTGAGGTTTAGGATTTTGTACCTCAAACAATGTTTATTGTCAAATACTACTAGAAAATACAAGAAAATAAAACGTTTCAAAATTATGTTGACTTCCCTCGGTCAGAAGTAATGAGTTCACGAACCGAAAACAACTTCGAGTCCATGGGTCTAATTATATAAGCCAGGCCTGAAAACAGGTATGGATTTTAGATGATAAAATCGAACCTCTCGGTGCGGACACCTCTCCATTACGGACAGTTTCCAATGTCCCGAAAAAATTCTCATTTAATATTTTCTTTAAAAAAAACCTCTATAACACAGACTCTCTCTAATATGGACAACGGACACAAAATCTCGGCCCCAGAGAGAGAGTATATTCATATAAGCTTCTTTATTACGGACACTGCGGTGATCAGGTGAAACCCGAATCCCGATCAGGTGAATCTGCACAGGGTGAATCTCGTCTGGCTGATGTGCTGTGCAAGGTGATTTCAAAAGCCAAATCGCTGTATATCCAACAACGATTTGCGAAAGGTGTACAGGGGAACATAACCGACTTTTTTAAGGCTTGGATAACTACAGATAGCATAAAGATCTTTTCTATTACATTTTGGAGATCGGACCAGCACTTCCCAACTAAGAATTCCGAGGGGTACCCCAATGGGGCACGCATAGCCTTGAGGAATGTCACCACAGACTTATGTTTCCTTCTGTACCGAAGCGGGTAGACAAGAAGTGTGTAGGGAAACTATAATTTACTTTCACAGAATCAATCTTCGTAGCGTTTAACCACCTATCTCACTTACTTTGATGCTCCGGTTCCCACTCAACAGTAAGGTTCGGTTTCATTTTCTTAAAATCCACACTTATCTTGTCCTTTTTCACGACGTATCCAAAACGTACATGCTTACTATTTGGGCAATCTGTGTTGAGAAAACAAATTCTTGTAAAACTTATAATTTTAGAACTTTTTTGTACGACCAAAACTGACGCCAAATACTCAATACTCAAATTTTGATGAAGCACGACCGTTATCCTACCTTCATACGAATTTTTGGTCTCCCGTCGTGATCTTGTCATAGGAAAGTTCAAATCATCCTTTTTTTCAACAGAAGATAAACTTTCACCCGAATCTGGAAAAAGGAAAATTCTTTTCAGTTGTCAATAATTATCATTAATTTGGCCGTTTGTGTTTAAACCTTACCTTTTCTTTTCTTGAGGGAACATTCTCTGAAACACCGATCAAATGAAGTTCCCTGAAGTAATAATAATACAAGAAACACATTAGAACCTGTTTACGTGGAGGGAGGAACATCCTAGAAGGTGGATCATCATAGCGCCACATGTTTCCTGTATTCAGTTTACATGCAAAGGGTCGCACCTGTCCCTATACTAGCGCTAGGATCATGCCAGTTCTAAGATTTTAGCTGAGAGGTAGAAAGATCCTAGTACTAGGAAGATCCTGGCACCATGTAAACTGCTTTCGCTAGGAAGATCCTCGTTCTAGGGACAAACCAGAAAAAAATGACGGCGGGTCGTTTAGTGGATAATCAAGACGATAAAGGCCGACCATTTCGTTTGAAGTTACCACGAGCTCATAATTGTCATAATTCTGCTGATAGGTAGTTACTGATGCTAGTAAAGAGAGCAAAAGGGCCCAAATTGCTTTTTTGTTCATTATTATTGTCGCCCGTCATCTTTAATTCCCTATGTACTCTGTAACCTGACAGACCGAACTTCTGCATGTAAACCCTACGAAAAGTTGTCAGTTCCGCCTTTTCGGATCTTCCCCCCCGCATGTAAACAGCCCCTTAGTCTGGTAGTCCAACAACCTACGAGACCTATCATGTTATAACTTATTATTGTTTTGTCGTTGTTGTTGTTGTTGTTGTTGTTTGAACTGTGGTAGAATATATTAAATTCTTCAATGACAAATTCCCCACCCTGGGCACACCCTTGATGACAAATGGCCCACCGTGGGCCCGGGAACACACGATCTGAAAAATGCCCTTGAAATGCACCCCGGAAGGGAATGGGCATGCTTGCATTGCTTACATGCATGCGAATTTTAAACTTCTGTCCCGGGTTGTTCAAAGCTGGGTTAAGTTCATATATATCAAAGCTTAAAAGGGAAATTGAGTTTAATTCCTTTTAAATACAATTTGTTAATTGCATGCTCTACCAAAAATTGAAAACGTTTTGCGAGAAAATGCGTTTGAACAAGAGATCAAAGAAACCCTGATTCAAATTTTAACCCTGGGCTGGCGCTAATCAGCCGTTGAAAAACTGGGCCTTAGCTGCATTTTAACCTTCGTCGTCTTTGACGTCACAATTTGGACTTCCTTCACGTACACATCAATAGAAATTTTCTCAATGACCAAAATAAACTGGACTTTGCGCTTATTCATTAAAGCCTTTGTGCATCCTATCAATTCAAATTTTTGTCTTGTTATTAACGTTGTCAGGAGCCTCTGACTTCATAAGCTCCTGACGTTGTTCTTTCGCATGACATAATAGCTCTGCCCGTCCATTTTTTCGAGCACGGTGTTTCAATACAGGTTAATATGTTTACTAGGCTTTTTATAATGGTATAATACACTGAGCACTTAACGAATTTCTGTAAAGGGTTCGTACATAATATCTCCACGCGCGGTTTTCCACCTGTATTTTACCCTATTTAAAAAACTCAGGTGATAATATACAAACAAACAAAAGCCGTTGAAAATATTAAACAATCATGTGTGTGTGTGTGTTTTTTTTTTTGTTTTTTTTTTAAAGACGAGTATGACTGCTAGTTTAATCTAGAACACAGGAAGTCGAAATTTCAATGTCAGGCAGGTGGAAATTTTGAACAAGTTTGTAGAAAGCCAACACTGCAAAGTAGTCCAAAGGGTTAATACGCGTTTACCACTCTCTGCAAAAAGCCTTATTTCATCCCTGAAGGACTCTTTTCAACCTTGTTTACTAGACCGTACTCGAGTGGACAGAGGTTATAAAAATAGACAGAAGTTTATACACCTTTAGCTTATCAGGACCGGAGTAGACATATAGTTACTTAAGCAAAGCCTTTGGGTCTGTTAGCGATGTGAACGTTGTTAAACGCACTTTTTAAAATACGCCTCTAGGTAACGAACTTATGTATGGTGAAATTTTAAAAATACTTGAATATAAAATTAGTCATTATCCTCTCAATGCACAATTACTTATTCATTAGCATTTTCTTAATGTATTTTTTGTAATTGTTTTTTGTTCTTCATCAGTTGTAATTGTTACTTGTAAGCGAGTATTAATATAGTAAGAAATATTTGTAACTCAGTAAAAAGCCTATATTTTGAATTGCAATAAACATATGTAATCCATGTGTGTATATTTCAACTTTAATCGAGTCTTAAAGTTTTCAAAACTTCTTCATGCCTGGTTAAACATAAAGATCCATACATAAGTCAACCACCTGCCGAAAAAAAGAAGTAATCAATCATTTGCACCCGCAGCGATCATAAATATTTCGCCAAGGGCCAAAATGACTTTTTCCCTTTCTCAAAGAAAATTTAGCCACTCGAGCCGTAAATCTGGAATATTTTCGTTGGTGTTAAAAAACAGTATGGGATGTTTGATGTCTATCCAGATCAAAGATAATATTTCTCTAGCTTGTTAAAAGCGTAACACTTAATAGGGAACCGGCTGCATTCGGAAAATGCAATTGGGAGGCCGTACCTGCAATTAATTTTACCTACTCGCTAGACAAAACATCATGCAGTATATAAATTTGCATTCCCATGTTGCAAGCAGGTTTATAAACAGATACCCTTTGTGATTAAAACAACTATTGAAAGGAAATAAATCAGAAACGGCCGTGAAATTGACAAGATGCGAGACAGCAGGTGGAGACAGGAACTCGTTCTCAATTCAGTACATTTGATTCCATTCCGTCTAAGGAATAGAACAAAACAATTATGATGAATTGTTTTATATCGTTATACGTAAATTATTAATAACTTTAAAGCCTTCACGACAGTCTCAGTCCACGTATATGTACGAATATTAACCGCAAAAGCTTGACACTGTGTGTATGCATTGCAAATAGCGTGACTTCTTTTTCGTCAAATATCAAATTACTAATTCGCGTGTTCTTTCGAAGAATAAACTCGTTCGTTTCAGCGATGATGTCCGTTCGACGATTACATTTGAATGTAACTTGGTGTCGGCGATTTTTCTCTGATTCTTTACTTTACGTAGCTGAAGCGGTTCAAATAAAATATCTTGACAAGAGATTTTAAAATACCGATTCAATCTGCTACGTATTCTTTCCTGTCTCGAACCACAACAATTTATTTCGGTTGCCTAAATGAATATCACTCATAGGAAGCAATCATGTGTAAAGAAAAGATTTTAAAGTTATCTATGTTATCCCTCTAGATTCCTCAGAGCAGCATGGCTTCGGCGTGATTCTCAGTCAAAATAAGGTCGACTGAGGGAAAGAGAAACTGCACGCACTTGTTGACATTGAGCCACGTAGAGTTAAGAGAGCATAAGTTTTCGAATTTTTCACGATCACACAGCTGAAAACTGCAATTTCATCCCACTTTCTACCAAGCATATCGAAGAAGCGAATAAAGTGGCCTTTAAGATGAAATAATATTATGATTTACTGTACACAATAACAGAATTAGTGGAACAAAGAATAGCTTTCCAATCTAAATGATGAATCCTAAATCGTACCTTTCTGAACAGCTCATTTCTCTTAGAACTGCAGAGATAGTGGCAAATGGTTCGTCGATCACGATAAGTTCCATTAGGCGTTTGATCTTCTCCTCTCACAAACAACGGAACAGACAAGAAATCTTGAGCGAGGCCCAACAGTAGTAAGGCAATTCCAATGGACGTGAGAGTTATCATTGTAACTTAAACGATCATTGAACGAATTTAAAGTCAAATTTACAGTCAAACAGAAGAACTTCACACTACGTCGACCTCTGCTGAGCGCGGACGAAACGACACAAATAGCCAAGATCAAGATCGAGCCATACTAAATTAATACGTCATTACGTTACGTCGAAGTGCGACGGCGTGGGTTTCTACGTTTGCGTGGGTGGTGAGCAGTTCCCAAGGATTTCAAGGCATAGTGACGGTACGGTCGAGCTTCAGTGGTTCCGGCCAAGGTCGCTACCATGAGTTTTTCAGCTATTTGGCTACTCTGTGGATTTTAACAATTCTTCAAACATAGACTTGTCATCGGAATATTCAGTATTTTCCCAAAATGGTTGCAGTGATCAGGGATGGTGTTGTCGGAGGTCTGGGGGCCTTTATCCCTCCCCCCCCCCCCCCCCACCCCGCCACCCATATCCAGCGGAGGGGAAGACCACAACACTCCACAAAAAATATAATTGTCACTGCCTCGTATCCAGACGTATCTCTCTCTCTCGTCGTTTTACGAATAATAATTATAATGATATGAAGATAGTACCTACATAGTAGAAGTAGTACATTCAGAAGTGCCAGAAAAATATTTTTTACTTACGGAATACAATATCGCTTTAAAGCCCAATTTTTAAACAGCATTTATTTAATCGGTAAAATTTCGAAGCTAAGTCTTTGTATAAAATTAAAAACTGACGCAGCTTTCCCACCTTATATTTTAAACCTGACGACGTTCCAAATTTCCGCGTGCTACTGTTTTAATCAAAGATTCCAACTAGGATGTGCTAGATATAAGTCACCAGTGCAAGTTACGCCACCGTCTCATGTCTTGCAAGCGCGCCAGTGTAGCTGTAGACGTATAATAATCTAGCCAATTTCAGGCGTTTAGAGATTTGTGTTTTGGTGGGTTTGTTTATTCGTTTGTTTGGTTCGCTTAGCTCTTAAAGATTGAAACGGGCTTGCATGTCTTTAAACGAAGTTGGACTATATAAGCCATGGTAATAGTAATTATTTCTTGACGTAACACTAACCTAAACTAAACAACAAGTACAGATTTTCGAAAGAAAATGCAAGCATGATTCCTCGATTGGCTTAACCTTTTAAAACACTAATCTTTGAGAATAATCTCACATGTCTCTCGTATCCCTAGGATATGCCCCTTTTGAAATAATCTCCCGTGTTACCTAACCGTCACCGGGGATACGTCGTATTTTTCTAGCAAAACTAATCCTTCAGCCTTTTCTTCTTTTTCACCGAAGAACATAGCATTGATAAGAAGTAAAGTTTAATTGTCACCACGGCAACGGATAGAGCGTTATCACTTAGGTGGGCCAGAAGCTATCCAAATTTTAATAAAAGAGGTGTTTACATGAGAAGAGAGGATTAGCTCGATTCGTTAACAGGGTCTCCATTTCATTGTTTCGCTACCCCAATATGGCCGCCAGGGTGATGTGAAAACGTTCTACAGCAGTGATGGACATTAATTAAATTCTCCAAACAAATTACGTACACCTTTTTACAGGGCAACGTCTGATTTCCGAATGAAGACGGAATTAAGAATTTTAAAATGCTCATTAATTTAGCAGCACACCACAAAACAGTAGCTAATCAACAATACATGTACTTTCTGTATAGTGGTTGATGACAGCACTACTAAGTATCGCCGCATATAAGGGAATACGGATACCGGAATCCATTCCGGGAAATTTTTACTTCGGCCGAGGAAAACTTTTTCTCGTGGAATCTGGAATCCGGAATACAGCTCAAGAAATCCAGGATCCCACTACTACTACGACTAATAATAATAATAATAATAATAATAATAATACAAGAGTTTATATAGCGCCATTTCCGTGAGCTCAATGGCGCTTTACAATAATCGTAATTCTAAAAAATAAAAAAAAAATATTTGAGTTATTAAAGAAAATATATAACAGTTGAAGAAATTAATTTCTACAAAATAGGATACATTCGACTTGCTAAGATTAACTAAGGAAAATATATACTAATAAAAGCCTCTCTAAAAAGTAGTGTTTTAATCTTATTCTTAAAAACAGCAAGGTTCTGGATTGATCTTATCTCATCGGTTAGGGAGTTCCAGAGCCTGGGCACAGCAACTTGAAAAGATTTGTCACCGTAAAACTTGAGATTAGATTTTGGCATTACAAGCAGATTTTTTGAAGAAGATCGTAATTACCTCGTCGGAGAATAGGACTGAAGGAGATCTGCTATATATTTTGGCGCCATGCCTTTCAGTGCTTTGTACGTAAGAAGTAGTATTTTGTACGGAATTCGTTGTCTGACTGAAAGCCAGTGTAGTCTACGAAGAACTGGTGTTATATGTTCTGAGCCTCGAGTTCTAGTCACCAGTCAAGCTGCGCAGTTTTGTACTAGTGACTGGAATCTGGAATCTGTAATCTAGATTCTGCTGAAAAAGAATCCGTAATCCAGTTACCTGGAACTAGGCTTAGCTACATAATTCCCAAAATATGGCCTAAAATTCTTTTCAGAAGTTCCCGAAAAAAAGCTCAAATCCTTTTTAGAAATGTCTAAAATTCTCCAAAAACTCTCTAAAATTCCCGAAAATTCTAAAAAAAAAACTCGTTTTTTTAATGGCGATATCACAAGAAAGAATGAGTTGTAATCGTAAAACATTGTTTGTTGCCAATGCTCAAAGGCTCCAAGAAACATCACTTTACATTTGTTTATATATGTATTTATCTTCCTTTTCAAACGAACGTCCTATAGTGCTCTAGAAACTGCTGTAGCATGTGAGCAGACGGTGCCCTCTCTTGGTTGGTAGGAATAAAAAACAAACGTTTGTCAACATTTTTCCCCGTAAAATGTTCCCAAAATGTCGGGTAAATGTTCAAATTGCTCTAAAATTCTCAAATTTGTCATTTTTTTTCTAGAATTCCCGACATTTTCTAACATTCTTTTCGATGTCTAAAATTCCCCCCAAATTCCGGAATTATGTAGCTAAGCCTACCTGGAAACCCGAATCCACGGCGTGGAATCCAGAATCCAAGACTGTCTTGGATTCCCTAATTTGGGGCGATCAGTAGATTACAGTATCGTGTTGGTAATACAACAAAAAAACTTAAAACTGCATGGTTCAGGGCCGAATTGCTCCAAGCCCCGTTTGCTGTAATCCTGGCCGTTTCTTGGATAAGAGACGTTTTACCCGAGTTAACCTAAGAAAACAACATGCATTTCGGTACCCCACCAGTGGCGGATCCAGGGGAGCGGCCGGGGGGCCCGCCCCCCTCTTTTTTTAGACCAAACTGAGGCCCGAAAGGCGGAAAAAGAAATTGGGGGGAAATCGCCCCCCATCTTTATCTAACTTATCTAAGGGTCTGGATGACCGCTCCCCTCCCTCCCCTCCCCTTCCTTATCTCAAGGTCTGGATCCGGCATTGCCCACTACTGATTTCCCAGCGACGTCTGAACGAGCGGAGAAATTCCCCATACTGATGACGAGTCACTAACCTGATCTCGCGGGGAAACCAGAAGTGGCTTTGCGAAATCATGTAGGTTATTTTCTTAGGCTATTATACGGGCATGGGTAAGCTACCCACAACTGTGAACAACACTCTACAGTAGAGCGCCTAAACAGGATTTCTTATTTCGGCAATATAGAAGGTCTGTCGTTTAGACCACGAAGGATTTTCTCAAAATCGTTCGGCCATTTGTAGATAACTTTCAAAAACACAGGATGTTCCATTGACGATACTGGCATGTCTGGCAGCTCTAAGCAAACCGTCTTTGCAGCAGAGCGACTTCTGTTGTAGATACTTCGCAGAACTTCCAACTCACACCACACACGATTGGCATCCTATCATTGACAAAAAAAAGTGCGTTGTAATGTTAGACATTTAAGAAATGGTAAACGAGCAGGATGCAACTGTCGGATTATGGATGCACGCGGGAGATTGCCAAGCACAAATGGAAACGTAAGAGTTACTCGAGGCGAAGCCGACAATTTTACTAGCTTCTTGAGTGCTTAGCAAACCTCCCTTGAGGACAGCTGCAACGTTTATCATTTCTTTTATAACGTCAAAAAAGAAGAAATTTTAATTTTTCTCACAGTTAGCTGGGGAATAAAAGTAAGTCATTTGTGCGCGCTGCAGCTGGCGCTATGCGTGCGTAAATCTTTTTTTGCAAAATCTTTTCTTTTAAAAGTCTTTTCGCTGATTAAGAAGTTCTCCATCTCAATGTGGACCGTAAGGCCTTTTTACGTTATTTGTAACGGTTTTTGTAAGCCTTCTCTCAGTACTAACACAAAAACCTTTGCAAATTTAGTCACTAAGAAAGTGGAACGCACAGCTTTGTTGAGCGCACAACCAGAGCGAGCGCTTAACTTTTGTTGGATGTCATAAATAATATTTCGTTTGAATCATGAAGCACCGGCATGCATCAGCATTTATCATTACAATGTAAATCCCTGAAACAGATCAGCATCTAATTAGAAGTCAAGACCAGACATAAAACAAGTTCTGGAGGGCTGATACATTCAATTACACTCTACCTCAGACCGCGGCATGCCTTCGTATCCAAGTGATAATTTTAAAAGCCCTGGAGAAAGAAAAACCAACACTTTTTTTGCTTTTCTGATCTGTACTTCAGCCCATTTTGAAGGACCTAGCGAGCTGATTTCGTGGGATACCATTGCATCCATGATGACATTATAACCATTGGCTCGGAATTTGTTCACAATAGCGGCGACTTGTTGGCGAAAGGCTTCGCTTTCTGGGTAGTAACAGCTGTAGTAGCTTTCTACGAAAGAGAAAGTGAACCAAAATGGATTCAAGGAATTCGCCAAGAATCCAAGATATCTCCTTAGAATTAAATATAGACAACCTACACTTCAGTATTTACAACACTTTACAAAATTAATTTAAATACAATAATAAATAAATAAATAGATAAATATAAAGACAAAATAAAACAGTGAATACATGAAAAGTGGCAGACGGTCAAGATTACAAAGAAGTTTTAAAAGTAAAGTTCTTAACATACTAGGCTTGGAATAATTGGTTAATAATATGAGCTTACAAGATTTCAAAGAATTTATAGATTAAAAAAAAAGCTAAAATAATATGATCGCATTTACCGAATTTCTATCAGCCCAGAATCAAGATTGAGAACTGGCAGTTGAGGAAGATGCAATGAACAGATTTTGACTGAAAGTATACTGTATTACCGTCCAGTTCAAAATAAAACTATTAAAAAAGCGCTCGCCTTCAAATAAGCCAACCCCTCCCCCTCCCCCCCACCCCACCTACTCCTACTCGCTTAATTAAAGTCGGTATAAAAGAACAATTTGAGAATCACCATGTCGGGCACCTCCCTCAACGCCACAACGACACTAGAGTTAGTCCTGTCGTCTTTCAGTCATTTTCTTCGAGCAGGGATGGCGCAGTGGTGAGAGCACTCGCCTGCCACTAATGTGGCCCGGGTTCGATTCGCGGACTCGACGTCATATGTGGGTTGAGTTTGTTGTTGGTTCTTTTCTCTGCTCCGAGAGGTTTTTCTCCGGGTACTCCGGTTTTCCCCTCTCCGCAAAAACCAACATTTCTAAATTCCAATTCGATCCGGAATGCTCGAGCGTTTAAACATGACCCCCTGGCTCGGGAGATTGGGCAACCACTCCTCACGCTATCAAGCTTAAATAAAATTAATTTGATTTTTTTAAAAAAGGCAGAAACTTCTTCACCAAATAGCAAACGACATTTTAATCTCTCCGAGACCGGGAAACAGCGAG
The DNA here is from genome assembly GCA_964035705.1 of Porites rus. Taxonomy (NCBI): domain Eukaryota; kingdom Metazoa; phylum Cnidaria; class Anthozoa; order Scleractinia; family Poritidae; genus Porites; species Porites rus. The sequence continues at coordinate 27,739,958 of OZ037997.1, read as the reverse complement.
ATTATTTGTTGCACTAACTTTTAAATCTGTAGACTGAGGATATCCTATGGTGTTACCATTCAAATAAAATTTCTTTGACACATCTTCTTTATGGTACTACTTATTTCCTAGGATTTTACAAATATAAATTTACATTTGAAAGGAAGGTGGAGGAAGGAAGGTTATTTGTCAAGTGAAAGAGTTAATGCATTAAATTAAATGTTATAGGTAATGTCATCTTTTATAATTACCGTTGCCATTCTCTTGATTTGAAGGTAAGTCGTCGGTAGCAGCGTTTGCTGTAAAAAGTTTATAATGATCAAAGTTGAAAAAAAAAAACAGAAAATATTTTAAATGAAAGAAGGAAAAGACTGATTTTGTGCGCCATGATCCTCACGACACGCAATTTTGGCCCCTCTCCAAAACTCTATGTGGTATCGTCTACATAGTTTTTCAGCTCCGTCCTGGGTGTCTTCAGGTCGTTGATCATAACCAAAAACAGCAAGGGGTCTAGTTTAGACCCTTGAGGCACCCCGGCAGTAATAGGAATCCATTTAAAAAGGGAAAAAAGGAAATAACAAAGCAACTGGCACAGGAAAGCAATTTCAAACTCTCTTCGAACAGCGTGGATGAATTATTTATCCCTACAGTGATTTACTGAAATGAATGAAGAACCCAAATATTCAACAACGATGCAGCAACCGTAACTCATGTTGATGAGAATGTCAGCAGCCACTTGGTCGCGACCTTACTAGGGTTTGAGGCGAGAAAACCGGCAGCATGCTCTTCACTTGGTTATAACGGGATCTAAATATACATCAAGGAGTGCTCCGAAAAGCAAATCGTGCTCTTTAACTGGCAAACAGAAATTCGTAAAAACGCGCTACGCACGCAGGGAAAAATGGCAAATAATATTTATTACTTTTTAACTAATACAAACACTACCTGAAATGTTGTTAGCCCTGGTAATAGCTCGGTGACTAACAGGAACTAATAAAAATATGTATAAAAACAAAATAAAAGAAAAACTGGTTAGTAATTTAATCGGATAAAATACGCCTGGGTTTTGATTTTTTCAAAACCAACCATTTTACAGTATTTCTACCATAAAGAGCAAAATATGCACCATTTTCAAAACTACCATACATGAATTGTTAATCACAGAAACAGTTTAGTCCCAGCTGCATTTACAGAAATTGTTGTCAGCCCAGCAATGGAAACTGAAATAACTATGCTCCGGCGAAATTAAGGGAGTCGATTGTTTAAGCCTAGTCTACTAAACAGTCGTTTTTGTCTCGTAACGCGACGCTCCACCCCAAGAAGCGCGAGGATGGTGATGAGGAGGAAAGGTGGAGGAATGTTGTGTGAGGAAACAAAAACGGCTGCCGCGTAGACCAGTATTAGCCGGGCTGGCCCAGCCATGACTAGCCTTATTTGTCGAGACCTCGGAGCATTAATGGACAGCAACAACAACTATATGATCACAAGCAGCCGAGCAAACCAGGTTAACTAAGATCCTAGTACTCTGGTGCCAGTATCCCGGCTAAGCAAGATGCAGATTTGCCCTGTACTAACGCTCGCCGGACCAGTCCGGCGAACTCAAAAAGCAACAGGAAGCGAGTAACACACTGCTCATACGCTGACTGTTTGCAGACTCCCTGTAAACACGACAGCCCCCGACTGGGTTTCATCATGCAAAGCCAGGATAAACTGAGTTACCTTGGCAAAGAAAGAATGGAATGGCATTTTTTTTTATTGCAGTGGCCTATTTCGTACCGGAGATATATTGTACTCAGTCGTTGCTGTATCTACAGGGCACGACATTTTACAGGTACAGGTGACTGCGTGTGCTACAGATAAATAAACAAAGACCGAAAGTACCTGCCGATGCTATTCAGTATCTTATACTACTACATGAGAAATTTCTGCAATTTGATTGGCTTAGAGCAGGCAGTGGTATTTCAGCTTAGTTTTCAATACGTACATGTGAAAATTACAAACATTTTGCGGGTAGTAGTATAAACAAATAATAGGCAAGCATGATTTGTACGTGATATTTGGCATAAATACCACTCGTGATATTTCAAAATTGTCTCAAATTTCAATAATAACAATTTTGAAATATCACTCGTGGTATTTATGCCATTTATCACTACAAATCATGCTATTACCTATACTAATTTGTTGTTTTAGATGGAAGGAAAAGAAACGCTTAGTTACTAGTCTATGAGGAGGATGCTCTCAACCGGTAAACAGTTCCCTCGAGTGACCAGTTACCTGCAGAGTGTCAACAAACATTGTTTATAATCACCTTCATGAGGACGACTTACTCTTCTTCGCCAAACATAAATTGCAATCAACAGAATAACGAGTAGTGCTGATGATCCACTAACAATAGGAATCGCCAGATCAAATTTTGGAGCTGTAAATAACAGAAAATAATCCGACAAGAGTTAAATAACCCCTCACTTAAAACATTTCGCCGTTTCTGATTGAATTAAGTCCCCCGGCTAATTCCTCATGGCCAACTGGCGCTTACCATATTTGAAAGATGCAAGCAATATACCATCACTTCGATGGTTCATTTGCTTGAAAACGAGGTTGATCGATGGTATATTATTTTGCTTGGAAACGAGGCTGGCTCCGAAATAGTGAACTAACAACAACGGTATTCACGGCTATCCAAAGACAAAGTAGCTGAATTTCCCACAAAAACTGAACGGAAGAAATACAAGAATACGTAAAACATATATTGCTCGATGGATGTTATCTACTTTTTGAGGAGTAAATGCAAGAAGAAAACATCTATTTATATCCTGACACTGTGCCGAAAAATAGGCTAATGTTTTGAAGAAATTAAAGTCTACGAGGAAATAAACTTCTTGTTAAGAACTTAAAATATTTTGAATGAACAATAAAGCAATTATTGAAGTCGGCTTTCGTATGATGTGAAGATTATGCTGATCACGGTAGCTGTTATCCACCTGTTCAAAAACTCATTAACAATTCATAGAGACAAAAAAACTTTAATGAGTGTCTTTATATCTCATCAAGACACGGCTAAGTTTTACGTCCAATGTTTTAGACCAAAATAACCCCAGATCTAATTATTCGTGCAAGAATGAGTTGATCTATATCAGAGATTTTGAAGCCGTTCAAAAAACGCGCAGTCGAGTATTATCGTGTGTTTTTTTCTTCACATCACACTCAGCCTCGAGCTCATTCAATAATTCTTAATCACTTGGTAACAGTACGGGAATTAGATCGACTAACTAACTGTGTGAGACTCATTTTAGGATTTTATATATATATATATTTTTATACAACAACATTTATTATTATCATCATCATCATCATCATCATAACCACTGTAATTATTTCAATTTTTTCTCCGTTGTATTAAGTGTAGTGCTCGCGCAAGTGTTATTCCGTGTGTCGCGCATCTTAAAATTGTACGTTAATTTTTCGAAATTTGTATCACGTTTTAACTTATACGTCATTGCTTGTATTAATTCAACCCAACTTGCAAACGAATTCACAACTGAAGATGATCGTTGAACGATCGAACCATATCTTGTTTTAATCTTTCAGTTATTTTACTCTTAACCAGTGTTTTAAAACAAGTATTTATGTTTGCATTGATCGACTTTCATTACGATCTGCTGAATGCTTTTTTTCACGGCTTACACGATAGTTTTTATAATACAAAAGTGCCCTCCGTGGGGGGGGGGGGGGGGGATATTTTCTGGATTACACAATTGTAAAATTATTTTACTATTTTATAGATTTTAAGTTAAAAGAGAGCCACAAGTTTATCAGTTCCAATTATAACTGTCAGGTATTACCCTCTTTAAATTAAGTCTCCACTTCACTTTATTATACAATTTCACAAAAGGAGAACAAAGAATTTGACCGCTTGTGTTTAAATCTTCCATAAAACACCGCAACGGGAAATTTCACCCTGTAGACGTGCAGTAAAAGCAAAAAATATTGAGCCAAACGGTGAGACCCACAAGCAAAAACATTTCAGTTGACATGCTTAATAAAACCTATCGCTTGTTTGACGTTCGCGCTGCTGTCCCTCTTGTAAAACTCAACTCAAAGTGATAGCGACGAAAACTACGGCGACGACTATGACGATAAAAGTACTTCGGCACATATCATTAATTAATATAAAATACCTTACCTTTAGTTATGGCAAAGTAGGGTGAGAAAGATGGTAAACCTGCAGAAAAAGAAGGCAATGTTAAATTTGCAATTGAGTGTCCATTAATTATACGCAAGAATCTCTTGTTATACGGTACTGACGAAAACTTACAAAGATCTAGATTAGGATTAACTAGAAGGTTAGAGTTTAACCTATTATTTGGTGCTTTGGTTAGTTCAATAGCCTTTATTACCCGGGAAACCCACGAGACAGCAAGCTGTTAATACAGTCAACTGCAGTTAGCGCAGGCACCGTCGGGACCGCATGTTGTTAGTATAATCAGCACCAGCTAATGCAGACACCCTCAGCACAGCAACTTGTTAAGTAAGAGATAAACACCGAAAACGGATTGTATATGGACCCACGTTCGAGGTATTTATCAAACTTATTTCATGATATTATTCCTGAAGAGATCTTTAAAAAATGGAAAACACACGTGTCTGTCTTAATATTATAAAAATAGAACCGAATTTTCGGTCCCTGTTTTAACATGATTCAATAATTAAGGGCCTGTTTACATGGAGTCGGGGACCCCGGTCTAGTGGGGTTGGTTTCTTTTGTTTTCACGCTCTGGGGGACACAAAACAAAAGAAACCTACCCCACTAGACCGGGGTCCCCGACTCCATGTAAACAGGGTCTTAGACCATTTGTTCAAGAGAACAAAGCACTAGCCACATGCACGCTCACACCTTCATCGAATTAAAAAAACAATGAAATATACAAAATTGTGAGATTTTGTAAAGGTCTTGAGAAACATTTTCTGGCGTCCTCAAGGGAGTTTGCTTTGTATTTTTTGGTTTCTTTGTTCAGTTGTTTTGACCATTTTATCAGCGTGTTCGATTATTCAGTAGGTCGGTCCATGCTTTCATGTTATCATGGACTCTAGTTCATCGACAGCGACGAACAGCTTTTTCTGGCACAAAATTGTTTTTTCGCAAGAAGTATAATACCTAATTTTAGCATGGGAAGGGCAGACAGATCCACAGAAAACTTCAGGAGACCGTAGAATGATTGCTAGCGTTGACGATAAGAAACTTGAAAAGAGGAAGACATCTCGAATACCGCAAATACACGAATAAACACGTCGTGGGCAGTCCGTGTCTGGTCTGAATGGGCGGGGGAGCGCAACGATTTGATCCAAATCATTGGAGACAGTAAGACCATTCCCCAAGTCAATCCTGAGAGTTTGAATATCACTGACAAGGACGAACTTAATTATTGGCTGAGCAAATTCGAAGTTTAAATTGGACTAGAGGTCTGGAGCAATTTTATGTCGTCAGAAACAGAAAAGTTGAATTACAGGATTTATCTGTATAAATTCCTCAAACGAGAGATTCATACAGATAAATTCCTAAATAATAGCTTTGAATTCAATTCATCAGCCCCGCTCTTCCCTGCTACGTTATCAAGCCCTCCCCGAAGTTTCAGTTTGTTGACTATTCAAGAGGGTTGTACGTTAAATAAAGGTTGTTGAATAACAAAAGAAAAGGTGTGAATCATGAAATAAATACAGTTAGCAGCTGTTATTGCAGACACCCGCCGGATCGCAAGTTCTTAATTCAGTCAACACCCGTTATTGCAGACACCCTCAGGACAGTAAGGGCCTGTTTACATGGAGGTAGGGGACCCCAGATAGGTGAGGTAACCGGCTTAGGAGGGGTAACCCACCTGTCCATATAATGTCTCATTTTAATTTGATCACGTTTACAAGATAGGTGGGGTGACCCACCAAATGTTATCTCACCTATCTGAGGTCCCCCACCTCCATGTAAACAGACCCTAATGTGTAGCTTTCTCAGCGAAAGTCTGTAGTTTTTATACCGAGGTGCGAGAAAAAATGCCTCATATTAGAAAACATTTGCCTTAGAAGGGGTAATCTGTATTTACATTGACACAATTTATGACAGTTTGTTGTGCAATCATCATCCTTAACGAAATATTTTTTTACTCTAAACGTTGAAAGATGCCGGAACTTAAGGTCCGTTTTAACAATTCTTAGAAAAAGAAAACTGTGATGGTTAGAATCCGTAATAAAGGGAGTTTGTTTCAGTCAATCGCCTCTAATTTAATTTTTCACGGGATTTAGCTGCTGTCCGTATTATCAAAATGTCAATAGTCGACGATACTTAGAATAAAGGTGTTTCTGGAGCTTGTTTTAGGGTCAACTACACTGAACCGCATATTTAAACATGAAAAATACTTCGGCTTGGCCATGGTATGGACACCTGTTCACAATGGCACGAAGTGTGGCACGGACGATCTACTTTAGAGATCGGCGAGGGGCAGCTTCGCTCCGTTACAGAAATCGCGCCAAACTCACCGTTCTCATATGTGAACAAAAGCCCTATTGGATATGGTTTTCGCGCCGGCGCAAGAGCTATTCGGTAGCGTGTAGACATACTCTTAATAATAGACCTTTTTACCGATACGGCGGCCATATTGAATTATTTCGATTTAAGGAGTATTATAGGATGCCCAGGGGGCATGAGCACATTTCGTTTGTATTTTCGAGCATTTCTCGGGGCATTTTTTCTTGAAGTTTTCTTGGAATAAGATTGTAATGGGAAAAAAGATTCTTGTGCCGTGTTTTGATGTATATAATGATCGCCCTTTTCCCGAGAAATATACAGTGGAAGACCATATTTCTAATACTAAACTAGAAAGAAGCGATCACTATTACATCCAAACACGGCATAGGGATCTTTTTTCCCATTACAATCTTATTCTAAGAAAAATTTAAGAAAAAATGTCCCGAAAAGCGCTCGAAAATACAAACGAAATGCCCGAATTAATTCAATATGGCCGCCGTATCGGTAAAAAGGTCTATTGAACTAACTCAATTAAGCTAAAATGTCATACTTGAGGGATCTGTTGCGGAAAATGTTTGTACATCTATTCTCCCAGTCGCCAAGTCTCTACTGAATGGATAAGAGACAACCTGCGAATCAAAAATGTAAAAATCGTATTGTTCTGCAACTTGCGCTATAGCGATACTCACGCTGGCGTCATCTATTCTTTTCATCTATTGGTTCTTGTAACAAGAGATTCTTTTGTTACACTCGTTATTAATTTTAATGATAAAAACAATGTTTGTAAACAGTGATGTCTCCTCACAAGTATAAAATTAATTGGGTTATACATATACTTTGTGGGCTGCAATTTAGAAAAAACAAGGTATTTACAATTCCTCGACACGTTAAAGATCCTGTTACTTATTTATGAAAGGAAACTTGAACAATAATTCAGGCTTGAGCGAGATTAGATTCCATGACCTCTGCCACGATACCGTTACAGTGCTCTCACCTGTTCCTTTCGATACTCCATTCACGTGTTACAAAAATCTTTCTCCCACAGTTCAAATATAGAAGGTTTGTAACGTCACGTCCGCCATATCCCAAAATAATAAAACGGCGGCCATGTTGGTGTCCCAAACTAATCCTGTGGAAGTTAAACCTTTTTCTTAAATGCAAAATCTTTCTTTTGTTGTAAGAAATTTGCTTAGCTGTTGCCCACGTGAGCGAAAATTTTCTATATTTCATATATTCACTCTTTATATCTTTACCTTCTAAAGAGATATGTCACATATGTAACCAGGCCTGGCTTGGTAAGACTCTGGGAAATAAAACATGGCTCCCTAAATAGCACGTGTTTGCTGAATGTTACATGGTGTCGAATAGTAGGATTCACAAAACAAAATGGAGCACGATTTCAAGCTTCCCGAATACCTGCGGCTTCAAGAGAACCCTTGAAAACTGGAGAAGGTGGATTCAGCGATTTGAATTGTATTTCGCCGCGAAGGAGATGACCAAGAAACCCGAGATATGTCCAGAAATGCACGCATTGGCGAAAATGGCAGAAATGGCAATTAATCGCCAAAATCGCCAAACTATAAACAAAAATTCAAATGAGATGGCAAAGGGGCCCTTTGCAAAGTGGCGATTTCGGCGAAAATGGCGTATTTGGCGAAAATGGCAATTAATCGCCAAAATCGCCAAACTGTGAACAAAAATTCAAATGAGATGGAAAAGGGGCCCTTTGCAAAGTGGCGATTTCGGCGAAAATGACGTATTTGGCGAAAATGGCAGAAATGGCAATTAATCGCCAAAATCGCCAAACTATAAACAAAAATTCAAATGAGATGGCAAAGGGGCCCTTTGCAAAGTGGCGATTTCGGCGAAAATGGCGTATTTTGCGAAAATGGCAGAAATGGCAATTACTCGCCAAAATCGCCAAACTATAAACAAAAATTCAAATGAGATGGCAAAGGGGCCCTTTGGAAAGTGGCGATATTAGCGAAAATGGCGTATTTGACGAAAATGGCAGAAATGGCGCTTAATCGCAAAAATCGCCAAACTGTCAACAAAAATGCAAATGAGATGACAAAGGGGCCCTTTGGAAAGTGGCGATTTCGGCGAAAATGGCAGAAATGGCGATTAATCGCCAAACACGCCAAACTGTAAACAAAAATTCAAATGAGATGACAAAGGGACCCTTTGGAAAGTGGCGATATTGGCGAAAATGGCGTATTTGGCGAAAATGGCGGAAATGGCGATTAATCGCCGAAATCGCCAAATTATAAACAAAAATGCAAATGAGATGGCAAAGGGGCCCTTCGGAAAGTGACGATTTTGGCGAAAATGGCGTGCACTAATTCTGTATCTTTTCATCAACCACAAATAACAAAATATATAGAGAGAGTGCATGTTGGCCTCGTTCTTAAAACGTGTTTTGGCAGAAATGGAATTACTCGATGAAATACCTAATTTGTCAGGACAAATTGAAATGACATAGCAAAGGGTCCCTTTTGAAATGGCTATTAATTGCCAAATAGTTAACCACATATTAATATAAAAATGTTTCGAATAGTATAATTATATACTAATAATGACAACGCTACTGTAACTTAAGTGTCATTAATCTGTTTTTAATGCTTTTACTTTTAATTGATAACCTCTTGTGATTTGAAATTCGTCCCAGGCAAGAGTGTTTGGTCGGGAATTACCACTTATAACTAATTTCTTGCTCAATTCAAATCGAATAGCCAACGAGTTGTATTCGATTATCAGTAAATGGTAATCTTCGTAATGTTCATGGCAACTTTCTTACTAAAAAATCTAAGATAGATATCCTTAATTTTCCAGGCTTGTAGGCATTGTTTGAATAGCGACAGTTCAACATTATATGTTATGAGGAATCCAGGTTGGTTCTTGGCTACCCATTCAGATAATTAGATGGTCCGTATTGCCTTGTATATCCATCCTGTTTGTTATAACGGCGTTCAATCGTACAAGTATATATAAACGAGCTGGTTCATTGCAGTTTGACAGAACATGAACGTGTAAGGTTTAGTAGTTGTTATATAGACGCGGCGGCCATGTTGAAATAGTCGATTTTGGATAACTACTTTATGTAAGTAGAAACGATTAGTGTCATTCCCAGCCGACTTTGGTGGTCACTCTATGTAAGCGAAACGATTAATGTCGTTCACAGGGACTCTCAGGCAATTGTTAAAATAGAAGGTAAAAAGGCCGGGTGACGTGTTTCGACGAGCATTAGCATTAGCAATTTAATGGAACACATATTGCACATAGAATTGATTTGGTGGTCTCAGCGCAAAAAAACAATACATTTTCTAAATTTCTGGCCCCACCTCATAAAGCAAATAATGGGACACATTTTTTAAGAACGAGACAAACACGTACACTCTCTTTTTATATATCTATTTGATGAAAAGATACAGAATTAGTTTGAATGGGATATGTTTTATGAAAGAGACAAACAAGTTATTACTTTGATCCAATGTTTATGTTCAATAAATGCGGTGAAGTATTGGGCACAAGTGACATTTCGTGCAGGTTTACATAAATTAGAAATAAGCGAATTCACACATTTCAAAATGGCGCATGCAAGCTGCTGGACTTTTCGGCTTTCGTTACTTTTAGGGGACCGTTTCTCTAAAGAGCAAAACAAGTAAGTGCGAGAAGAAAGTGAAGAGTTTAAAACGACGGAAGAAGATAATGTGTATAGTGGAGAACCAAAACAGAATGAAGGGCACACAATGGTTATCGTGAAAGCATCTTCTAGCCAGGAACCATGCGTTTCGCAGTCGCTTTTGATTAAGGCTGCCTCACAATTTAATGGAACCAATGTGAAGAGAATTGTAACCAGTGAGGATTATTAAGGTCTACATCGAACCTCAAAAGTTAGAGTGTCCATGGCAAGGAATTATTATGATTTCAAAGACTTGGTAGTTCTCTCCTCGAGTAATTAGTGGACTTGTAAGTCTTTGAAAGGAATGAACCATACAAGAGCAAATGATGCTAGTGTGATATTTCAGCGCATCACATCACTTTTGGTAAGTCAAGCGACATCGAAAGTAAGGAAATGTTTACTTAACCTGTGAAGTACATGGCACAAATACATATTAGCTTAACTGAAACGACTTCCATTTGTTGTTTTCAGATATATTTGATTCAGTTGTATTTGATAAAATAATGTTGTTTGACAGTTAGGTAAAGCTGTTTTGTCATATATTTGATTCAGTTGTATTTGATAAATGTTGCCTCACAGTTATTGGGGCCTCTTATTAGGCAAGTAATTTGAACTTTTTTTTAGTACTGTTGCCTCACAGTTATAAGGACCTCTTTAGTTATCTACTTTGAAGGGGCCACTTTTGGCATCCAATTTGAATATTTTGCCACATATCGCCAGCCCTCTGGCGATTTTTGCCAAAATCGCCAATTTCGCCAAAATCGCCATTTTCGCCAAAATCGCCAGCCTCCAAGGGGCCACTTTTGGTATCCAATTCAAATCGCCAGAGGCTGGTGATTTTTCGCCAGTTTCGCCATTTTCGCCATTGCATGCATGGTGATTTTTGCCAAAAACGCCAATTACGCCAAAATCGCCATTTTCGCCAAAATCGCCAGCCTCCAAGGGGCCACTTTTGGCATCCAATTCAAATCGCCAGCGGCTGGCGATTTTTCGCCAGTTTCGCCATTTTCGCCATTGCATGCATTTCTGGACATCCAATTTAAATATTTTGCCACATATCGCCAGCCCTCTGGCGATTTTTGCCAAAATCGCCAATTTCGCCAAAATCGCCATTTTCGCCAAAATCGCCAGCCTCCAAGGGGCCACTTTTGGCATCCAATTCAAATCGCCAGAGGCTGGTGATTTTTCGCCAGTTTCGCCATTGCATGCATGGCGATTTTGGTAAAAATCGCCAATTTCGCCAAAATCACCATTTTCGCCAAAATCGCCAGCCTCCAAGGGGCCACTTTTGGCATCCAATTCAAATCGCCAGCGACTGGCGATTTTTCACCAGTTTCGCCATTTCCGCCATTGCATGCATTTCTGGATATAAGTGAGAAACCCGATGCGACTAAGATCGCCATGTTGTGGTCGGCAGATGGACCCGACGCCTTAGCTTGGAGCGATACAGCCACTTCGAATAGCAAGAAGGTGAAGACAATGAAAAATACGACCACGTGAAGATTAAGTTTGAGACCGAGTTGGCGGGCCAGAAACGAATTGTATTATCCAGGTATCAGTTCTGCGACTACTTGAAGACCTCGGGCCAAACATTTGACGAATTTCTAACTCAGCTACGAACACTTTCTCTTCCTTGCGAATTTGCTGAACCAGATAACATGATCGGAGACAAAATAGTATTCTCCACTGAAAATCCCGCGCTAAAAGAGTGGCTGCTACGCGAACCGAAGCTAGACCTACAGAAGGACGTATGAAAGGCGCTGCGAGGATGGAAGAGCAACAAGTAAACGCGCTCAACACGAATCGCCTAAACACAAACCGAGCTTCAACAGGTGGCAAGCAATCTCGCTCTCTGGTTCGAGGAGCACGAAACGGCAGTAGAAGACAAAGTTGTAGGAAATGCGGTACCATACATGCGCGAAATGAGTGCCCAGCTTGGGGAAAGTCCTGTTTAAAGTGTGGAGGTCCAGACCACTTCAGCAGCCAATGCAGAACGGTATATCGCAATGTAAATGAAATGATTGATCAAAGCAGTAATGAGGATGAATTTTTTGTTGATTGCCTGTATGCTGAAAACATCTCCACCAAAGACAGTTCTTCATGTTTTCTTCAAAGAAAAGCTGGAGTTACCACAACCAGCAAGTAAAGAAGATGTTCGCAGACTGATGGGCACGGTGGCCTCCTTTAAGGATTTCATCCCTGATATGTCCAAAACCATGTTTCCTATCAGGCAACCACTTAAGAGAGGTGTGGATTTCCAGTGGTTACCAGAACATGAACAAGCCCTTAATAAGATCAAAGAAATTCTCATTAGCGAGCCAGTCCTAAGTTTCTATGACCCCACCAAAAAGGTGAGCATACAAGCTGATGCCTCATCCACTGGGCTAGGTGCCTGCCTCCTCCAGGACAGTGGCCCAGTGGTCTATGCCTCACGAGCATTAACTCAAACTGAACAGCGTTGGTTCCAAATTGGAAAGGAGTTACCAGCAGTCACATTTGCTGCTGAACATTTTCACCATTGAAATAAATAGTGAAATAATTGACGGATTGTGATTTTAAGCAGTTGCGCGCGCCTTCTTGCACGCGCTTGAGGGTGAGCGTACACGTTTGCTTGTTTGAATGTAACAACGTATTGTAACAGTTTTAGCCAAACTGAAGAGGTTTCAATAAACGAAACTTGTCTTAAGGCTAAAATAAAGCAGGCTAGTGCGTGAAAGACTATTCGTTAAACTCAGTACAGTTGTTATGAGAATTATTTCCAAGTCTTTCGAGGTTTCAGCAAGAAAAGTTACCCAGAGATTTTCACCATTACATCTAAGGAAGAGACGTTTAAGTAGAAAATAATCATAAGCCACTGGAAACCATAATCCGAAACCCACTCCAGAATGCTTCCCCAAGAATTCAGCTCGTTTCTCCGGTTGCTGAGGTACAAACTCAACCTGCGCTATACCCCAGGCACCAAGGTGTGCATCGCTGACATGCTATCCCGGGCACACCCGCCATCCTCACCTCCAGCTGAAGATAACCACATTGAGGAAATGGAGCTGTGAATACACAGTCTGGTTTCCTCCCTTCCAATTAATTTCCAATGACAAAATGAACTTTCTGAAAAAAGCAACAGCTGTAGATGATGCCCTACAGATGGTGAAAACCCTCATCATTAAGGGATGGCCAGCATACAAGAGAGACACCCCCACCTGTACACGACAGTACTGGCCACTATGTGACGAGTTCCACATTATTGAAGGTCTGGTATTTAGAGGTGAATCCCTAGTCATACCGCCCAGCGTGCGCCATGAAATGTTGACTAATCTACACGAGAGCCACTTGGGCATAGAGAAATGTAAAGCAAGAGAGCGCTCATCATGTACTAGCCTAGAATGGGGCGAGACATCGAGGAAACAAAATCAAGGTGCTCCATATGTGCCAAATACAAGCCTGCCAATCCCTGCGAGCCACTTATCCCGCATGTCATCCTATAGCGTCCATGGTCAAAACCAGGGATTGACATTTTCACATTCAGGGGAAGAGATTATCTTCTAGTTGTGGATTACTTTTTCAGATATCCAGACGTCTACCAGTTACCCACAAAGACTGCAAGCTGCGTGATCTCACACCTGAATACCTGCTTTGAAACACATGGCAAACCAGACACAGCCATTGCAGACAACATGCCATTTGGGAGCAATGAGTTTGCTCAGTTTGCAGAAGAGTGGGGCTTCGAAGTTGAGACATCAAGTCCTCGCCAGGCCCCATCCAATGGGAAAAGTGAGAGATCAGTTGGAACAATAAGGCAGCTAACGTGAAAGCATCAGAAGAAGGACGAGATAGGCACTTGGCCCTCTTAGCATACAGAAATACATTAATATCAGGCCTTGAGTACTCTCCAGCACAGTTACTGATGAGCCGAGTGTTAAAAGACAGGCTGTCAACAGCGGCAAGTCTCCTATCTCCAAAGGTTGCAGCTTTGCTAGCCAGACAACAAAGACAAAAGAGATATCATAATCGGGGCACCAAGGCCCTACCCGCGCTCCAAACTGGTGTCCCTGCGACCGTTCAGCAAAGGCGTACATGGCACCCCGCCATTGTTGTAGAGAAGCATGAAGCACCACGCTCTTTCAAAGTCAAGACTGAAGATGGCCAAATCCTCCGACGAAATCGCAATTTTCTCCGCCAGTCCATGGAGACTGAGCCTACGCAACCAGATCAAGTCACATCGCCAGCAACACTAACAGAGGATTAGGTGGCCCACCCAGTGACCCATGCCTCTCAATGTACTTCCCCAGAGAAATTCCCGCTGAGACAACACCCCCTGTGGGACTTTCAGTGGCAACTCCTCAGGCACCCAAAAGGAGAGTTTCGGAAAGACAGAGAAATGAACCATTATGAACACTGACTTTCTAGAACAAAGCTATGGAACTCAAGTATTTTGTGCATTAGAAATGTTATCTGTTATTGTTACCAGTGCCACACGCAAGTTCAGTTCCCTGCATTTAGGTTTTTATTTTCCTTGTTTCCAAAAAAAAGGAACGAGGGATGTCACATGCACATGCCTCCCTGAATAGCACGTGTTTGCTGTATGTTACATATTAGGAACTCACAAATTAACGGTTTGGCTTGATAGCCCAGTGGTGAGAGTACTGTAACGGTACGAATTTCACACTTCTGTTTGTTTTTTGCCATTAAAATGTCATGTTTCTCATACTTCTGTCATCAAAGTGATAAAAATGACAATAGTCAAACAAAAATTGCAAATTAGTAACTCTGACGTCATCTGTGGGTTGTGCTATTGGCCATTAAAGAGAACACCGTAATATTATTACTAGACGTGCTATATTAAGATTTGTTATACTCCTAGACTTTCACTCAACTAAACAGGGACAGCCATTGGCTGATTCTTGGTCACATGGCCTTGACTAAAATCAAATGTATCCCGACCGTGATACATCAAGCAATGTACCCTGTTCGGGATACATTACAGCACGTGAACAAAGCATGGTGGAAAGTGGCGTGACAGAAGGCGGGAAAAACACTGTCAGTTTTCTTTTTCGTGAATGAACACAACAACACAAACATGAAGCCTCAAGCTAAAAGCAACGATTTTCAAAGTTATCCCAGAAGAGAAACAGCAGTTAGTCGGGATTAAAAAAATTGTAAATTTAAATTTGTAAATTGTAATTTGTTTACCCACGGATCACTAAGGAGTTCATAAGAACTCGTTGAAACGTTTCCGTGCGTTCCAGATCGAATTGGAATTTGAAAGTGTTGGTTTTTAAGGAGAGGGGAAAACCGGAGTACCCGGAGAAAAACCTCTCGGAGCAAGGGAGAGAACCAACAACAAACTCAACCCACATATGGCGTCGACGCCAGGATTCGAACCCGGGCCACATTGGTGGGAGGCGAGCGCTCTCACCACTGCGCCACCCTTGCTCCCCCAAAAAAGATGCAGATAATATAAGGAAAGGTACTTTGTAAATCATTTATTTAGTGGTTTTGACAATTAAATTTGTGTTCTTATAAGTACCGAGTCGACTGTTTTGATTTGCTCCGCTAAAGCGTATTCTTTTGTTGCTGTTGAAGAACGTTGAAGTGAAAGTTTAGAAATATAACAAAACACTTAATGTCAGGTCCCTCGGGAAACCAGTTAGTTTTGTTTTCCCTCGAGTCCTGTTGTTTCCCAAGACGAAGTCGAGGGAAACATCAGGACTCTCGAGAAAACAAAACTAACAGTTTCCCTCGGAATCTGACATAAAGGGTATACTGTAGCCGATCTTCAAAAATACCATAGACATAAGCAAGCAACCTAAGCTTCGAAAAAATTCAAACATACTAAAGAGGCGAGATTCGTCGGTTGTGTGGATGAATACCGTGGCGGCTTATATTCTAACAACCAGTGCGTTCTGTTCTGAAAACGATAAAGCAAACAAACATATTAATTTCTATAACTAGTGGTTGGCCTGTTTCACAGTTGTGACCTTAGTACCCTAGCCTTCGAGTGAATGTGAGGCTGACGTTTACCTTGTTTTGATACAAAACTTCCTTTGTCAGTTTTCTTACGGAAATTATGCTTGAAAAAAAACACGTTAGCATAAGAAAAACATCATTGTCATAAGAAAGCAGAAAGGGTTGTAACATCGTTTCCATCTAAAACTGTAAAATTGGTTACAAACAGTTTACAGTCGTACGCAAACAAATTGAACCTATTTGCGCGCGCCACAATGTACGATTCTTAACACATTAGAATGACGCAATAAGAGTTTAACGATTTGAAACTAAGTAATAATGACACCGCTGGACATTCTTGCTAAAAATCATCCTGACAAACTTAAATCCACATTTCAACGCCTAGATAGCGACGAGATGCCCAAAGATTAGTAAATGCCCCACACGACTCCACCACACGACTCCTCCACGTAGACGGTTTATTTGCTTTAATTTGCTTGAAAAGTAATATCTCAGTTTACATCATAGAACAGTAGGTTATTTTCTCGTAAAAATGACCTCCTGTTCCACCTCAGCGCCCTACTTTTTCTTTTATTGAAAATCATAACGTGTTCACAACAACGGAGAGGTGCAATAATCATTAGTAACCTGAATGCACGTTTCGAATCAGAGAAAAACCTTTGCTTACTAACCTTTGGTATAAGTACACAATTGAAACCGTGGCCCCCATCAACATCGTCTCTCAGGAATTTGTAAAATAGTGAATAATGTGTCCAATTGTGTTCTAAAGAATTAAGATTTCCATCAGTTAAATATTTGTAAATGATATTATTGCTGCCGCGCAAGCGAGCCTGAAGCGAGCAAGCAAGGCAGCAGACCTAATCCGTACAGGGACAAACATTTTTGGTTTCTACCCGCGATGCTTCTGAATTTTTTACCACAGTTCCTTGCAAGCCGATTGCCTTTATAAAATATAAAACGGCAAACTGGTCATTACAGCAAGGCGATGAATAAGTGAACAAAAGAAAGAAACAAAAAAATATATTTAAACAACTTTGCCCGATATTTCGGTTCGAAATACAGACCGTCTTCAAGGGGTAAAAGAAAAATGAAGATAAAACTGAAAGTTCGTTACAAATAGGGTTTGAAAAAAATATAAAATTAAAGTAGATTGTGATTAGTGTGGGTGACTAAGCTGTATCGTATATCAAGGAACTTCGTCACGTCTATTTATTCCTAGAGGAGAACTTAACTTCTGGGCCGGGTTGTCCAAAGCTGGGTTAAGTTAACCCAAGGTTGAAATTTGAATTCAGTTTAATTTAGTTCTCTTTGTCTACAATTTGGTGAGAGGAGTATCTAAATAGAACAGAGAAAATTAACGGAAAAATGCTTTCGAACAAAAGAAAGAGAAACCGGGATCAAATTTAACCCCAGGTTGGCGCTAATCGGCTGATCGAACAACTGAGCCCTGGTTAAGTTACTAACTGGGGTTAGATAACATCTGGGCCCAGTTGCTCGAAGCATGGTTAGCGTTAACCAGCGTTTAATATCTTGACAAAGTATTGGTTTTGATACTGCTTAACTAATGGTTAAAGCTAACCACGCTTTGAGCAACTCAGCCCTGGTTGTCACCAGTTACACCCAAGTATCAATGACCATTACTAAGAATGCGCAGTTCATTACCTTTGATGGTTTTCTCCTCGAAGGGCTCCCACGATACATTGTAATGATAATTGGCTTGGAAGTCAACATGCAGAATTTTAGTAGGAACAGGCACACCAACATTTTTAGTGTAAGTAGAAACACCGTGGCATGCTGGAATCCAAAATAAAATGAAATCTTTAACGGCATTTTTCGTCGTTGTTTTTCTTTTGATACCCTTGCTTTGTCCGTTTATATCAATGAATGACGATCAGGGGAGGGGAGGGGGGGGAAGCTACTTCCCACACATTCTCTTAAATGAAATCCAAACGATGTTCTCACAACTTGCAAAGCGGTCAGCAAGGGTCTTGCCAGCGGACTTGTGTACTGATCATGCGCATTACGTCAAAAATCATAGATCAACGGTTTTGAGAAGGAACAAAAACATGACGGTCCAAGGCCGGACTGTTTCTCACTGTTACATTTTGGTAATTCGCAAATTTATTGATTTTATGTCGCTTTTCAGACATAGTGTGTGGTTTTCTTTTTCTGTTAAACAATTTCCCTCTGCAGAGGTTGGAATCTGATTTGCAACATATAGCTGCGTATACCTGATAAGAACAGCCGAAGAGTTGAGCTATCGAGCAGTGTTTGGCTGCAAACCTTATAGGAAAGTTAAGGTCTCTTCAAGGAACAGAGCTTTCAGTAGTAGTTGTGATTTGTTTATAACGGTCGCATTGAATTTTAACGTTGAATTCAAAGAGTTGACTAATCGTAATAAACGAAGTGAAACGTTGTGAAGAGTTATGTTTGTTCAGGTATGTATGATATGTACGGCTGTGAGCTCATATTTATAAGGCTCTCTTGAATATACTCACTTTCGAAAAATTTGACACTCTCTCCAATAATTTTTATGTTATGTTTGTTCAGGTATGTATGATATGTACGGCTGTGAGCTCATATTTATAAGGCTCTCTTGAATATACTCACTTCCGAAAAATTTGACACTCTCTCCAGTAATTTTTATCAGCATCATAACTTCTTTTATCTTCTGATGTCCTCGCCCGGCAAAAACGATGTAACCTATAAAGATCTATAAATCGATCGAGCGCGTAGTTGTTGGTTAAGATTTAACACGGTTGCGTTTTAGTTTCCCCTGCAATTTCAGTACCAAAAGACAAATACGATATGCAAGAAAAACAGAGATGCATGATATTTTTTTTATCATTTCCTCTGCCGGTTGGTTTCTCGCTTCTATATAAAAATATTAGCCTGAATATTTACTGTGGGAAAAATACTGCAATTATCCGCTGACCACCACGCAGAGTGACCGCTGCTTTGCAAGTTGTGAAAACATGGTTTCTCCGTCCCAGACCTCGTCTCTTCCACCTCGACCGCGCCCCCGCCCCCGTGATGGACTAAGAAAGCCTTTATTAATGACTGAAAAAAACTAAACAAAAAACCTATGAAAATAAAGGGAAGCATAACACTCCTAACATATTACTTCGTCGGGATGCATTGATTTACTGAGTTAATCAGACTGCTATGTTCTACGTATTCGCCTTGTGTGCATATGATGGTATCCCTACTAAGTCTCCTTACTAATCTATCAGGGTCTGCCGGGATAGGGGACCCTGATCCCGCAGTCCGGCTCCTTTTGCACGACAATTCCGCATCCCGAACTTCTGTCATCTCTACCCCGAATACCCTCTTCTTTCCCGTGCCAAGATTTAAGGTGGCTGAACACAGTTTTGGTAGTTTGTGAGTACATGTTATTTGCCACATCATGGCTATACAAAGGTTGCAGCTCACAAACTGAAACTTGGCAAATGAAAAATATACTGATGAAAGATTTTGATTGAAAGGTAAAATGTGACGTTTTCTTAGTTTCCATGGCAACATGAACGATTGAATACAGCCTTAAAATTTCAGTTTTGCTCAGTTTACATAAAATTCTCCCATTAGATTTCCTATAAACTTGCACACAGCCTACTATAATAGTTAATCATAACCATTTGAAACTTGTCTGACCAAATTTTAAATGACGGATTTTTAGATAATCAGTAATATAATCGTACTGTAATTATTAAATGCGCAAAAAAAATTCGACTGTTCAACTTCTATTTTAAAGTTCTCATTATTTAAAATACGATAAAAGTAAAAATTATGCCAAATATTACAAAATTTTAACGAGTAGATTTTGAGAAATCGTCTTCTGTGTACATTGCTTTCTACGCCGCAATGTTTGTTTGCCTAATTTAAAACACGCGCCGTCACGAGAGTTACCGCTGGCCGCCCGCAAAACTGTGTTCAGCCACCTTAAGTGAATCCCGCTCTCCGAGTAACGATTAAATTGCGTATCACGTCAAGAAATTTTGCGTTTTCCCTAGTCCCGCACTGTAGTTTGGTCAAGTACCGGCCGGATCCTATATGGCTAAAAAAAGTATACTTTCACGCTCATGCTGTACATTAACAATTTACCAGCCTTGAGTAATTTTACTTGCCGACAATTATGATGTATAGACTTATCGATGGCTCAAGAGGTAACGATAGTAGCGAAATCTGGTTCCAAAAATAGAAACTGTGCAAGTCTACCTAAGCCTAGTCTCCTACGCAGCCGATTTTAGTGTAGTCACGCAACGCTCCTGGGAGGCCTGGTGGCAACCCAAGGAGACTAGCCCTAGGACATATCCTGGCTCATGATCTGGACAAGCATCAAGGTAATGCTGAAGCTGCTATGTTGAAAAAAAGACGTACATATGTGCATCACGTAAAAAATGACACTAAAGGTAGAAGTAAGAATAATTTCTTATTAAATTGTAGAATTTGGAATTATGTTCCGTGCCCTTCATCTCTGAAATGTATGTTATATTCGACATACACTGACGAAGCGAGCGAGCCTCACACGCTTGTTTGACTGCTCGCGTGTACTTGAATACGCAAAAAAACGGACTGTTTTGCAGTCCAAAACGTTTCCGGCTTTACTTACTTTGTACGGTCCCGGCTTCTGCACGACGTTTCCTTCTTAATCTCACTGACACACGCGGGTTTTCTCCTTCTAGCGAAACTACAATGAATAAGAAATAAATTAGACAATTGGGCTTTTAGTATACGTTTACATATAAGATCGTCAATTTCCCGTACTAACCGGGTACATCTCCACATTACCCCCCTGGAGAGACGTTGTTTTAGACCCTTGTTACAATCCACAATTTCAGTTCAATCGAAGGCGGAGGGAACTCCCAGTTACGTGCTCAATGATGCAACCTAATTTCAGCTGTTAAAGGATCATTATGTTATAAAAAGTCTTAGCTATCAGCATTTATGAGGCAAAATGATAAACTGATTATGGAAAAAAGGTCTTCCGTACCTCTAGGAGCCTTGCCTTCCTCACATTGCTTGATACATTCATACAAGGAATTTGTCTGTTTAGAAAACAAAGGCACTCTTCATCTGATCAGACAATAAAATAACAAGATTGTTTAAACCTCAGCTATACATAATCCATTCTTTTCACACATAAACCATGGTATCGTGTTGGGAGCGTTCAACAAACGCTGTGAAACACTCATAAAGCACCCACAAAACTCAGAATAAAAACGCAGATTAGTCTCTTTTCCGCATACAACAAAAAGGAAATAGGAGACGTCTGCACGGCTATTTTTTATCATTATTATTATTTTCACTTTTCTATGATTTTAATTTAGAAAAATGATATTGGCCGTGTTCACTCTACACTCCGCTCTGAAACTCTCTAAAGACTAGAGAAGATTTCCAAGTTACAGATCGCACGCCTTCTGTTACAATCCACGGGTACAATTCACTTCCTAATCCTTCAAAACACTAGTTCTCCCAATTTTGCATTTAAAGGAGCACGCTCCTGCTTTAAAAGATTTTCAGCCATAGTCAGCAACTTTAGCCTCGATGGTTGGGCGGCTGGAAAACGTGGCCGTCCACCATTCCGACATATGCTGATCGATGGAGCCAGAAGCGGAGGAGCCCAGTCACCAGGCTGATTTAGCAACAGAACATGGACGTCGTTTGACGACGGGAAAGCGTGCGGAAAGGACTAAACTAGATTTCCCGCGCCCAATTTGCCGCTCTGAACTGGCAGGGCAGTCTGAGGTCTCAACCTCCATACCAAGGAGTGGTTAGCTAATGAGCTTCAGCTTCCTTCAGTAACACCTTATCAATTTTTTATGACACTTCCGGGAAAGGAAGGGGGTGGGGGGAAGGGATGCTTTCTAAACGAAACAAAATATCTCTACCCTATAGTCCTCTAGATCTGCCACTGATCATGAAAATTTGGATAGCTGAAGCAACGCCTTAGCACACTGCCACATTCTAGATGTACCTATCATGTAAATATATTTTACATTTCATTTTCATTTTTTTCTTGCTTTTCAAAGTGTACAGAATATTTCGTAATTTTCGTTATCACGAGTCTTATTTTTCTGATATACTTGCGTGAACATCTCAATATTATGTCTCGGCGACCTGCAATAATCAAAACCCCACGCCACAATCTTGCAGCAAGACAATCCCGACACGTGTTTAATTGAAATACTGGCTTCATATCCGTCTTCGCCACTTGGCTTCAATGCGTGTTGAACGCTGGCGACGGCACGATCATCCAACAATTGAACAAGCACGTAATCACGAAAGGTCACATACCAAAATAAAAATATTTCTTAGAAAACTTAAATTTAAAAGAATTTTCGATCATTACCAAAGCGCCGCAAAATTTCTAAATTCAGTAATACTACTCTTTATGTATAGCAACACATGCGTATCAAAAGACATCAACTATAAACAGAATAAATTAGAAGGAAAAAATCTAATCCCCTAACGGAAAGCATGACCCATGATTTCAAAAAAACATCTGGCATGGAACTCGTGAAATAAAATGACGGAAATTAAAAGCAAATTCGTTTATTTTCACACATTATCAAACACCCTAATTGAAATTTGTTAAGTATGGAGTAATCGGCAGTACCTAACAACAGAAGTGACAGAATACTCCCCGACAAGTCTGTGGCAATTCTCAAATGTGCGCATTAACCAATGGCTGCTATAGCAGCGTCACACATCTACAAGTTTGCTCAATGCAGTGGTTTCATGGGCAAAGTGAGATGAAAAAGGTAATGAAAACTGTCAATAAGCGTATGGGGGATATTCGCATTTTAATATATTCACGACAATACTAAACAGTGTTCACCCATATGAACAGGATGTCAGTCCGTCGATCTCCGCAGAAGCGGATGCTTGGGTGTTGCTTCACCAATTCTGTGTACCGCATAGGAATGGCCTTTCTTATATTGCTCAGCTTAAATTCGCTCTCAAAATTACATAATTACTGCACACATACCTTTCGCTTCTGCTGATGTCGGGTATCCCAAAGACAAGGGCGCAGACACGCTATATTTCCCCGCAACGACGAATGGCGTCGACCCTCAGAATGGTCGTCTGCAGGAGTTCTACATTCAGCCATTAGAGGGTAAATGATAACCACAACAAGCAATCTGACTAACGTTTGATAATGAGCCATGTTAAGGTAGCTTTTTCATCTCTGCGTTCCGTTCCAAACAACGAATATTGAAATGTTGCTGGTAGTCCCCTTCAGCGTACTA
Organism: Porites rus; assembly: GCA_964035705.1. Taxonomy (NCBI): domain Eukaryota; kingdom Metazoa; phylum Cnidaria; class Anthozoa; order Scleractinia; family Poritidae; genus Porites; species Porites rus. Next base: position 27,716,566 of record OZ037997.1, on the reverse strand, counting down.
TATAGCACATGACAGCAACTCCGGAAGAATTGAAACAAACATTTGATAATCCGTCACGTGCTCAAGCGAGTTGATGCCAAGCGGCTGCCATGCCATGACGCGCCAGTGGCTTCAACAGTCTTTTCCATTCTTGATAACAACTTGATGGGATCAGGGATGGGGCCAGAAAAACATTTTTCTGCGTATTTCTTAGTCACTTTTCAGCTGTCACTGTTTACCCTGTACTGATCAACAGAAGCCTTTTCTTTCACCAGTTCACTTTTGGTTTTTCATTCTTCCTTCAGTAGAGTGCAACAGTCATGACACCAATTAGATAGTTTCAGTTCTTTCAGTGCTGGCAAAACCACTGGAAACAAACAATCTTCCTGAACATTGCGAAATCTTATAGTAGCTCTCTATAACAGCACGATTACGGGGGAAGGGATTTTTTCTGGGCAGCCAGCATCGGTATTCAAAGGGTCAACCACAGCAAGGAAAGCGTTTCGGCAAAATTCCAAGCTAGAGTTTCTCATCCATTATTTAGTTACCAGCCAGCAAATTCTTAGTCTGCTACACAGCCGTTTTTAGTGTCGGGAGGAGCATTGCGTGACGACACTAAAAACGGCTGTGTAGCAGACTAGCAAATTCTTAGCCTGAAAAGCGGATCCGTTAGGTACTCCTGCTATCATCAGGCAATTTTTTGTTGGTAAATACTTATTAAGACGTAGAAAAATGCTACGGTTTTGATCTCCCGCTTTAGTACCACTGAGATTTCACAGTTTCACAGTAAGACTAGTCACTGGGGCTAAGCGTTTGATCAAGGTCATTGAATGATACCAGATATTATGTTTTGTATATTAGCGGAATTTAAAAGTTATCATATCTGTGAATCACATCCTACATGATATACGTATCTAACACCGAATAAACCATACTTATGCAGGGGCGGATCTAGGGGGAGGGTGCAGGGGGTGCGCACCCCCCCTGAAATGACCTGCGGCTTTCTAATTAACACTGTGCAGTCTGCTTTACAGTTATACAAAATCTGCTTTGTCATTTGATATGTATTCTCAGCAGTTCACATTATGTCATTGCCTAGTCGAAAGCCTTCTTCTTCATATTCGCTATTAAAATTAGTTTACGTCACCAGTCAATTACCCCTTAGTAGTGCACCCCCTCCTACGAAAAATCCTGGATCCGCCTCTGTTATGGACGTTGTTTGCATTTTTTGATGTCCGCTTCAAGCCTTTTACACTATAAACGTCTGAGCAGGATGTGAAACAGATTTTGTTCAAGTGCTGTACTGACTGCAAGACTGAATGTGGAGAGCACAAAAAATTTGAAGTAAAAAAGTTTTAACCAGCGGTGGTAAAAGTTTTAACCTGCGGTGGTAAAGTGCACTGTTATGACGTGGCAAACTGACGAAGAAGCTCAGATTGTCTTTCTGGCGAAAAAGAATTCTTTAGTGTCCTGAAAAAAATGTAAAAAATGAAAGTTCATTATGTTTTTGTAAGGATTACAAAAGTTGTAAAGGAGGAACTGCTCATGAAGGACCCAAAAAGGCGGTTTTTTAAACAAAAATTTAGTTCATAGTCCAAAAACACGACTTTTAGCGAGCAATTTATATGTATTTTGAACGGAAATTTCTCGTCAGCATCAGTGTTTGCTCGGTTTACGGAAGGTCGAGACCGGCTTAATTCATTGGTGGCCCGGCATCTCTCTAGCAAAACCGGATTCCTCCTTGTCCCCATCAGAAAAGAGGTGGATGCATGCATGTACTTTGGAAGACTTAGAAATTATTTATTAAGTTATAAGACTGAACAGTGTAAAAGTTATGACACGCCGCCAAATTTCGCACTAAATATACGGTCTAGATCTTGGTCCCTCTCCCCCTAATTTTTCAACGCTGAATCATTCTCATTTACGTTTTTTAAATGGTGATCTTCCTTTGTTTCTCTGTAAAGGCCAAAAAACCACAAAACTGGCTTAATTGCATTTTAGAAAATACTTTTTGATGCGTTTCTGGGAAACAAATATTATAAGTGTGCGGAAGTCGTCTTTCAGCCGTAAAGCTCTGAAATATTTTAATTAATATGTGATTTGACACTAGTTTCTCTCGCTTAGTGGCGTCATATTTAAAGAATTATGGGAGTATTGGGAATGACAGAAATAATTGTCAGATTAGTTTCTCATTTCTGCTTTGGCAGTTCTCTGCTTTTATATTTGTCTACAGGCCCAAGTTATTCAAAAACTGGATAGCGAACAACTCCACTCTCATCATGGGAAAAGTTCTTCAGATTCTGCGAAACAAAGCTGCCAAGATAATTCTTGATCACCATCATGGCGCAATCCCCAAGTTCCTTTGGACCGACTTTTGTGTTCGCTGCAAGCTTATTAAGCTTCTGATATTGGGCCTGGACGGACTATTCGAAGTTATGTATATTACACCCCAATATCTCATAGAAATTTTACTTCAACACACTACAGTTTTGTTTTGGGGGGAAAAACCTAGGACAGAAAAGAACTTATTTAAATTTTTCGCTACTAATACCTATAATTTTCTAATCAACGGCACAAGCTGTGTGGTACGTGTTTGAGGTGTTCAGGTCCCTTGTGCAGTGTATTCACTGCCGAGAAATGTGCGATAGCCTTCATACGCTACAAATTATAAGCGCGTTACAACAACTACTAAAACGTTTTTCAAAAATGGGCTCTTGGGCCCGACAGCTAAGAGTCTGTCGATAGAAGCAACGAGAACTCTTTTATATCTAGATAATTTTTTTTCGGCCAGGATCCCAGACCCGGAGGTTTTTCTTGAGCCATGCATTAACATGCTCGAGTTCCTTCTAGCAATCGGCTAGAGCTATCTCCATGATCTTTCACCGATACGTTTTTAAAAAGATTGAAACTAATGTGAAATTAAAGGATTCAGACCGGGAACCACTCAAATTTGCTTGGAAAATGAAGACATTGGGGGGGGGGGGGGGGATCGCGAAAGTCATCAAATGTTATTAGGGGGGATCACTTCAGTAAAGTAACAGTGAAAGGGGGGATCGGCTAAATTTCACCTTGCTTAGCCCCAAATCCTCCGCCTTTCTCCCCCGCCCCCACTTCCCCTGGCGATAATAAAATGACCGGTCCATAAAAACTTCATCCCAAAATATCTCGATAACGCTGTCACGGATTTCACTCAAACTTCATGAAAATCGAAGCGGCCATTGGAGGAAAAAGTTCCCGTGAACGATTTTGGAAGAACAGTTCCCAGTGCCGAGGAATACGGCTGTAAGTAAAACAGGTAATGGCATCATTTTGTTCCTATGACAACTTCGATGTCATTGTAACTCTGATGCTGCCAAATTTTCTTCTTTATCTATAATACATCTGTGGCCGGTTTTCCCTCGTTGGCACTTAGTGATAGCTATTCTTGGTTTTCACATGACGTCACCAAAATTCAAACTAAGAAACTACCGCTTCTTCTGAGTTTCTACTTTCATGTGGAATTACAGCACCATAAAACCTTTATACAAAAAAAATTCGATTCAAAAGGGTTCTTCGTTTTGCGATGCACGACGCATGAATTTCCAGGCTTTTGTGTGACGGGGCATTTAGCTGATGGCCAGGAAAGCTCTTATGTGGGTTTAAAACATTACCGATTTTGAGAGATTGAGAATAAATACTACTTTAATCTTTATGAGTTCCTCACGGCGAAGAATTCACGCATTAGTAGGAAAACTCAAAAACTAGATGTTTCTGTTGGTTTCCGGCGGCCATATTTGTGCCCCTGAAAGGGACACAATGAACATGGCGCGCGTCTCCATACAAAGCTTTATAAATTTGGGTGAAACGGTTTTCTGAATATCTCGCATATGAACTATTGCATAGACCTGATTCTTGGCAAGGCTTTTTGTGTAATTATCCTCTTTAATTCATTTCCCAGATTCTAGACTTTCTGTATTAAAAGGTTTCCATTTTTACTTTTGACGTTTTGACAGTGAAAACCACCAATAACTGGTATTTACTATCACACCACTACTGGACACTATTACATTTTAAACAAACGGTCTTACCTTACGGAGATCATCGCAATCAAAGAACTTGAACAATAAAGACTTTTATTTTATGGCTACAATAGCACGCGCACTCTGATTGACTACTAAACCGAGGCAAGATCTTCTCGTAATGACCGGGCATTACTAGCTAGATGCCCATTCATATGCAATCTTGGTTAACTTGGTAGTGGACAACCTTATGGACATCCATATTATGGTCAATTGAGAGCTGTCAAAAAAGGTATCCGCTGACCAGTGTCACATGACTGTATCGTGGGCTCAAGTTTACAACTCATTGAGGTGACTTTTTTGAAAGTTATCCGCTTACCAGTTATTTGTTTTAGTTGAATGTAGGCTCAGGTTTATAATTTATCATTGTTAAAGAACAGGCCATATAATAAATACCGTCGACTCCCGGTAACTCGAACCCTTTATACCGTAAAATTCCCAAAATAAGCCCCTCCATGTATAAGCCCCTCCAAATATAAGCCTTCCAAACTCGTAACGCAAAAAACCCTTCGTTAAATCGCCCCTCCAACTATAAGCCCCTAGGAGGGCTTGTACTTTGCCCTCAAATACAAAGTAAAATAAAGCAAAAACGGTAAATTTACTTCCAACTATAAGGCTAGCCAAACCGATTTCGAAAAGCAAATTTCCCTCCGTAGATAAGCCCCAATTTGTTTGTAATAATTCATCGCACTTTGTTATAAACCTAAATTATTTTCTTTGGTCAAACATGCTGTCTTCCGCTATAAATTTTTTTTGCCTTAATTAATCACGTGACCAACGAAAATCGCTTCTATGAAAGACATGAAACTTCCTGTGACATGTCACCAAGAAAAGATCACTTCACATATTTGAAATCAAAAATATTTGAGTAACAAAAGCAACATTTAACAACAGAAAATTCATGAATAACCTGGCATTCATCGTCAAAATCCGGATCCATGTTTGCTTGCTACGTGACACGTAAAGTCTTCGGGAGGTCAAAGGAGATAATCCCTTATGTGGGGTAGGTAGGTATGCATCCACTGATAGCCTACGGTTTTTGAGGATCTCGAACCTTAAACAGGGCATCATTTTTTACCTTGTTGGCTTTGTATCTTTGGTTTGATCTTTAGATAGGCCTTATCTAACTCAAGTAGTAATGGATGGTCTATTATCCTTTCCATTTTGTGCAAAAAAGTAATCCTGAACACGCTCGGAAGAATTGCAAGGTCTTACGAGTTGTACGCACACGGCATTTGCTTTATTAGAGGGCTCCATAGAAAAAAAAATTGTTTTAAGATAAAATGAGTACTTCCTTTGTTCCTATATGGGACCAAATCAAGAGAGAATAATGGACCAAATGGCCAGCCGGCTCAGTGTATGACCCCAAGTGAGTTTTATAAAATTAGGTACATACAAAGGTATTCGAAAGTGACTAATTGGATTTTGTGTTTATGTTTCTGTTGTGGTTCGACGATTTGCCACTGGTGACGCTTTTGTTTATTTACAGTAAACCTTTTGAGTTTTTCCAGGCCTGGTCTGATTAAGTTGGCCAAAATATAGAAACCACTATTACTTCTTTTAAGATTGCGCGTTACACAAGGACGGTGTTGTGTCCACCAGTTATAAGATCTAAAAAGGAAAGCTTGAACTTTCCTGGTGTCCTTAGTCGAATGATGTAAGGATGGATGTTACGATTTGTGGAAATTAAATGCCTTTTAATAACGGCTCGTTTGTGTCTAGTATAGTGTGTCTAGATTCTGTTCTCTGACAGTGCTCGGTCCAGCGGCACATCCCCGTATAGGCCATTTAAGGGAGTATGCCCTTCCCGCGGGTAATCATAGCATGCAAACCACCTAGTACAGTAGCAAGGTTTAACAATACAGAACTTGTAAGTCAGATAACTAATCAACATTAATTAAAAAAAAAAATGTTTAGGACCGTAAATTGGCTTGGATGAGAGGAGATACGTTGTAAACTATATAAGTAATTTACGTGCTTACAGACGTCATTATCTTTGTTTATGAAGTACCATTCATACTGGTTTGGCATTACATTAATGTTGACGAAGTAAGTTGAATCACTCTCAAAAACTGTTACAAAGTATGATGGAATTATTACAAATTGCGACAGCTTACTCGGTTTATTACAAAGTGCGATGGACAGTTATTACAAATTGCGACAGCTTTTTTATTACAAAGTGCAACACGGTTTATCACAAATTGCGATAGGTATTACAAAGTGCGATGGATTTATTACAAATTGCGACAGTACCACTGTGTTAGTGCGGAAACTCCACAGCGCACCTGATCGGGGGAGGGGAGGGTCTTGCGTTGTCATACCCGGGAGGGCTCCTGCCTGATAGGTCCGTAAAGTCCTGTTATATTACGATCCTCACAGAGCGTATTAAATACTCGGTCTACCCTATTCTCTTCTTACAGGAAGCACTGAATAGCCTTTTGTGCTGTTAGCTGAGGGTTGTGTTTAATTTTTTCATACTCTAAAGCGCTAATAGAAACTGACAGAAACAAATACACACCAAGCAGTACACTCAGAAAAAAATAAAATAAAACACCCCAATCACTACACGAACATGGTTTATTGGGCAAATGCCAAACGAAATAAAAATAACTTTGGAAACCGTTGTTCCTCGAGGAGGCGGAAATGTGTCTTCCTGAAATGATAGTGTCAGAGTAATTGATCAGTGCTACGCTCGAAAATAACTCATACCGTAAAATTCCGAAAATAAGCCCCGGGACTTATATTTTTCAAAGACCGTTTTTGAGGGGCTAATTTTTGAAGGGGCATATATTCGAGGGGGCTTAGGAAATTTGCGTTTAAAAATCGATCACGCTAGCTTATAGTTGGAGGGAAATTTACCGTTTTTTCTTTGTTTGGCTTTGTATTTGAGGGCACTGTTTTCAAGTTTATGTCCCCGGGGGATCATATTCGGAGGGGCCATTTAACGGATGGGTTTTTGCGCTACGGGTTTGAGGGACTTATATTCTGTTATATTCGGAGGTGCTTATACATGGAGTTTCGGAATTTTACGGTATTCAGTTGCTTTTATATTTTTTGGATGTACAATGTACGATCATGATTATACTTTGTGAACACTCTTGGGGAGTATCATTAGTAAAACCGCCCAAACACAAAGCTAAGGATAAGTGATTCCGGAATGTATGGCGCTCTCTATAGTGTCTACGGAACTACATCAAGGGCAGACAAGGACGGATTTTTTCTCAGACGTCAATAGTTTCGGCAGTTCAGCTTTAATAAGTGCTACGTTTAACTTTGTAAAAATCTTCGCGTTAAATTATTTAGACAAGGTTATTCTCAGAAAGCACAGTATCGATCCAAGGACCGAATCTACACTCACTCATTTAGAAATCCGGGCCTCAACTGCCAGCATCACACCGAACAGCAAATCACGACTTAACGGTAGCATTCTAATCTCACTATTACGACAGACTGTGGAAAGTAATTAAGGCCCATTTTTCACCGACTTACACCACACTGAATACAGGAAGTGTTCAGGCGTACGGGTTCGTTTGTCTTTTTTTAGCTCACCGCGTGATATTATTCGCTCTTCGTGATAGCTATGACGTCATCCACAGACTCTTGAATCCTGATAGGTTGACTACCATGAACTATTTTAGTGTCTATTGTCATCAAGACACTCCACTGAAAACGAGTTGTGCACATGCCTTCTGGCAGATACAATTTCCGTTCTACTGCTGGCAACAAGTAGTGCTGCACAACTTGGAATAGCTCGAATAGGAACTTTTCAGCAAACTATGTGGTGTTTTGCTTGACGATTGTTATGCCTAGTGGTTTCCCTGTTCATGCAGTTGCCCTTTTACATGTAATAATTTACACTCATGTCGGGCAAACAATCCCACAGACAATAACGGCTGAAACCTTTGGAAAGGCGCAAGATGAACAAACCTACGTGTCGAAACGTTTAAGGTCTGTTTGTTTTGACCGCTGTGCAAAGGAAGCTAAGGTTAGTCCATGTAACTTGCATTAAAACCCAAGTTTTTATCGTCTGGCTCAAAATACGCAAGCACCAGATATATTTAGCAGAGGTCGATGTCGTGACTTCGGCCCTTGATGTGATAATGAGCGTGAAACATACACGTTTTTGTGTGAGAGGAAAACACTAATTCAATCACAAAAGGGAAGCTTTGCTTTAGGTTTAAATAAGAGATTCTCGCAACCTTAGTTTTCGACATCAGGATTTCCAACTCTTTTTGGCCGTATACGTGAGGGCTTCCTCTCGTTATTAACCATAAATTATTCACGACATGTATCTCCCGTTTTCCCGCATGACTTACTTTAAAACAAAAAAAGCAACCGCACACAAAATAATGGGACACCTCAGTAAAGGATACATGTATTTATATGTTGAAACTGTTCTGATCTCCCAACATAGGCCATTTACGCTAGCTTGGTATTATAACAAAATATGATATAGGAAGCAAACATGTTTTATTCTCGTGCCTACGGTGTTGACACAAATGCGCTATACCACATTTACCTTCATTCAATTCAATCGATTGTTAAAGTTTAAATTTAGAATATTTTTTGTTTTCTATACCTACATTTTTAAAAATCTTCACGTAATGCATCTTAAGAACACTTTGCCAAAAAAAAAGACCTTGTTTCTTTCGTCGTTGTCCGTATACTTTGAATATATTTAGATAATAGTAATTTATACCTTTTTTCCATAGTTTGTTTGGCAATTTATTTCATAAGCTTTTAACTGGAGATTCCTTCTACTAAAACGTTGCCAAAGGTGGCAATTCAGAGTGGATTTTCACTTCTCAAATACTGCATTTACGAAGTTCACAAGTGAATAATGGTACCACAAAGACATAAAGCACTTTGCTTTCTGTATTTTCGACATCTATTTACTTTTTTGAAGAAAACTGAATATTTAATCAGCACATACAACAATGCAGGTGCCTCGAAAGTACAAGTCAGAAACCGAATTTAGAACAGAAAGAAAATATGTACAACACTGTCTCAGCCAAATAATATTGGACTTGGTGCTACTACGTTCCTTGCAGAATATGGAAGTTGTTTCTTATAGTGTGATTGACAACTACTATAGTTGTGAGCAGGTGAACCCCACGTTTGTTTACTAAATTTTAAATCATTTTAAATATTACCGCCATGCAAATCCTGCTGGGATAAAATTGAAGTCCAGTGATGCTATTCATGCACCTAGTTCACTGGCTCACCTGGCTCATCAGTGCACACAATATTATTAGTACATCCATATTTGTTGCACACTAGTTTGCAATAATTCCCTAAGTAATGCTTCTATCAGTTCTGCTATAAATTTCCATTGTCAGTTAACACTATTTAATTAATGACTTAGCTATAGTTTTTTTTTACTCAGCCTTTTTTCACCATACTAACAAATTTAACACCTAAGTATATATAAATTAATTCAAAACATGGTCAAAATAAAATATAAAATTCTGACGCTATTTTTTCTCTTCCAAAGCTTATCTGCAGAGCACAAGAAATAATATGTCAACAACTCTTTGAAGAAAGCCCCATGGGAGTCGTGAAATGTTTAATAGCTGAACTTCTCTTAGAAAGCAGTCTCCTTCCATAAGCTTTATTACACCTCATTTCAACAACATCTATAAGCGACTTAAAAATTAATGTCCTCTCAGCATTAAGCGACCAGGTATAATTTTTCTGATAAAACCACAAAGAGTTCTAATGAATATAACAATCAATATTCATTGACATGCATTGATCCATGTGAAAACAACTATAATTACCCAGCCACTGACATTAAGTAAAACAAAAAACTTCAAGTGTATCAGTAGACAGTCCTTTTTAAAGGATACACAATGCTCTTGTTTATTGGCCATATTTTTTCCAGGTTATTTTTAAAGAGTGTATGCAAAGCTGCCAAAAGGAATCAACATTAGGTAATATACATGTTACTGAATTTATTATATAACAAACTTCTTCTTACATGGTTAGCTTGCAACTTCTTTTACCCTATAATAATTTTTTTTTTGAAAAGCCTTTGGTTGTTCTAATTTTTTTTGCTCTGCTTATGGATTAAATCCTAAGGGTGTAACCCCCCATCCAAATGACTTCTTCTCAGCAGTATTTTCACTTTGTACTGTTTGTCTTTTGTCATTTTACAAAAAAAATTGGAAGTTTTGTCAAACTCACTTTGGTCGCTAGGGGTAAGAGAGTTGGGATAAATTCTGAATTGAGTTTTACATATTCTACAGTAAGGTAACATGCAACAGCAGTTTGTTCTAACACAAACAATTCATAGCTGTTTACATCCCATCATAAGTAACACACAAATGGGTTTTATCCCTACTGCATGTTGCTTTAACATAATGAGCCTCTCGAGTGAGCAGCCGTTAAATGGCTTTTAATTACCTCCACAAAAGAAGTGCTTTTTACTACTTAAAACATACAATTGCTTAATCTACCATTCTCATAATGTGTCACAATTAATTGTCACATATTGTAAAAAGAATGCCTATTGTAAGAAGACAGAGAAACACCCTCTTCTAGCAGTTTCTCTCTGCTGTGGCTTTTAACGTGGAACAATACATGTAAATCATTGTGACATAATGAGTAGTTAGGTTGTTTTAGTTCTACTCAGGGACAAAAATTGAACCGACTAAGAGCAATTGCAATAAAACGTGGTACAATACCTGAAAGTCGTTTTGACATAATGAGTAGTGAGGTTGTTTAAGTTCCACTCTGGGACATATGAATCGACTATGAACAATTGCAATAAAACACATCAGAAAGAAGCCTCTGCTAGCTGAAGGGTGACAGAATTTAAAAGATCCAGTTCGGATTGTTAACAGTGTATGTAATATCACTTGGATTTTGGAGCCACTGAATCATACAATTAGTGAAGGGCTATTGTCATTATTACAAAAAAGGACAATATCATTGTCATTGTTATTGTTGTCATGTTATCTTTCTCCACTCTTGTGATTGACAACCTCATCAATAGTTGTCATCAAGTTAATGTCACTGTCACTGTCACTGCTGTTCAATGTTGTTATCTCTTTCCTTTCTCATATGACAACCTAACTTGAACAAAACCCAATTAGGCTAGTACTAAAAAGTGGTCTTTAAGCATGAGAGGTTCATAGATCTATGTAAGTCAGCTTCATCGCTGAAGAGGCTGAAAACCATTTCTCCCAAAAATATGATCTGAGTTATTCTAACTTTCCTGCAGATCAAGCAAAGGGTTTAAGAAAACCAGTGACACAGAGAACTCTTAGTCTTACTCGACGGACTGTTCCAAGGATGACTGTACTGAATGGTATGTTCTTTTTCTTAATAATTGATTAGGTTATCAATATCATTATAATTATCATTATCATTATTAATATTATGATTATTACTATTATTAAATTTATTATAATTAACTCTCATAACAATAAGCTGTTAACAAAACAATTATCTGTAGGAAGCTTGCCAGTGTGAAAACATGCTTTAATAATATTATTATAGATATATCGTTTTCTTTACAGTACAAGTAGCATATTCATATGCAATGTCTGATGGCCACTTTCATCAGGAACACTAACGTACTTCTCTTTTAAACTACTTTACATGACTTAACAAGAATTTTTCCTGTTTAATCTATGGTATGCAACTGAACTTTTGTCTCTTATACCTTCTTAAGAATGCAAGATGGCACCAAATTATCCAGCACCTAAACAAGCAGAAGGCCTGTCAGTTGACTTTAAGACAAATAGGACTCACATTAAAGTCACCTGGAAGGCAATAGATCGTTCAGATACAGGTTTGCAAAGCATACATTATTAGTACCATTTACTTTGTCCTAGAAACCAGCAGTTACATGATTTTTAAGACCGTCCTCTTTTTTTTCTCCGTTTACCATCGTCTGACCGACCCAAATTTTGACATTTAAAAAAAAAAAAAGGTAACGACGTAGTTACACCATTTTTCACTTGAAATAATTCTTTTAATCTGAAAAATGAGCATAGTAACAGCACAGAGAAAAACAGGAACAAAAACATGAACATTTTTCAGTATATTGTACATTTTGTTAATCCAAATATGTGAATGTTAACTTTTAACGTCATCCTGGGGTACCAGGGCCTACTATTCCGAGACTTCTTGTGATTTTTTTTTAGGTTTTTTTTTTTTTTTCAATCCGGCCGACCAACCCAATATCAGGAAACGCATTCGATGGTAAACGAAGAAAAAAAAGGGGATGGCCTAACTAACATAATTCTATTTAATATATAGTTTAATATATATTCCTTTTTCACATATTTCTACAAATATCAAATTATTAATTAACACTACAAGTTAATAGTCTGTGGAGATGGGAGGTCTTTGTGGGCATACAGCTTGATATGTGAGAAATGGGACATTCTGTGGAAGAACTGCCGGATTGATACCAAAAGACTACAAACAAATTCATCCCTTTGAAAAAAACACAAGGCTGAAGAATGCGCAACTTACAATATGTTATGAACTTAAATCAGTAATGCTGGGAGTGTAAGTTAAGGATAAATGATATTATGATTTGTTGCCAGGTTTCAACTGGACGGACTATGCAGTGATCTATCAAGTTGGCAAAAAGAAAAAAGCCAGTTGCAAAGTAGTTCCAAAGGTTGGTGAACCATAAACCTCTCGACAACTTTTTATCAAATACCTTCACTTCCAAATCGAAAAGGACATAAATTTTTATTTGCTCCCTTCCCTTTTGTGCCGTAATTTAGCTAAGAACTTTTTTGCATCTTGTTAAAGATAACTTCGACTTTAATAAATAGTATATAAAAGAAAGGGACATACATCCAAATAAGCCCTCCTGGCTTGCAAACTCATGTGGAACTTCTTGTAGTGTTTGTTATAGCAGCCTTGGTGCCAAAACACTGTATTTTCTTTGTTGTACAACTTAGTGTACAACTCCGTGGTTCAAGAACGTACAAATGTTGCAATCATTAGGAACGGCCAGCGCGCCATTTTGCTTGTTCACACTTCACTCACTTAACCCCTTGCTCTGGAAAAATGTTCATGAATAAATTCGCTGACCTTACCCGTTATACCAGTGGAAAACATCAACACAGCCAAAATCTGTGTTCCAGTTGGAAATCGACCACAGAATTGGGCTCATTTACAGTTCTGTAAAAGCCGCAGCAATGCTTTGCGCTGGAAGCACTTGGTAACCGTTCCTTCAACCAATTTCAAAACCCATGGAGCCTTTGTGGTGCCTGCTTTACAGGTACTGTTAGAGGGTGGAGTCATATTATTGCGCCTCGTGGGAGGGACGGAAAAAGATACGTGTTGCAATGGCGTGTATTACGTTTACTGTTACCTTATTATAGGAAATTAACGCTTCATGAAATTAACGCGAATTTTTAATTTAAGTCGCCTTGATCTCCGTTAATTAAGTGGCGTGTTAATTTCCGCGACTTTCATTTGCATTTTTTCGGATACACTTCTTATATTCTTGACACCTAAGAAAGAGGAGTACTTTATCAGGATGAAGATCCGTGGCGTTAGTAACACTAAAACTGTGAAGAACCGTCGAAGTGGCCAGATTTTTTCGCTTGATCCACTTTGCACATCCAGGGAAAGTACCACGAAAAAGTTCTCATTTATTTAATAGATTATACGTTCAACTTAGTTTGTGTTGCCTCAACAAGTTTTGTTTCTTCGTGAACGGCACGTTAATTTCCTTCATTTTGAAATGTTACTCTTTCTTTCGCGTTAATTTTCTTTATTTGGAAGTCGTTTTCCAATTTCAGTGGCGCCAATTTCCAATACCTTAACTTCAAAAGGCCAGGAGCGTTACTTTCCTTTAATAAGGTAACATCGCAAGACAGATATAAATAATAAAAACGTTGCTTTTATAATTCTAAGTTTGATGAGGTTACCAGTATTTTGTTCAATCTGCAGAATCAAACGTTCTACATGGTGCCACAGGGACATTTTTCATACCCTGATCCCTTCTACGTTTCGGTATGTTTTAAACACTTAAGATGTAAAAGCAGTTTACATACAATAAAGATAAATATAGTAGGGATCAAAGTGCTGGTTTCTTGTGTAAAAAAGTTATTGGGCGCTTTCCATTCAACAAAAATTCCGGTTTGAAATTTCGGACATTCAACGTGCCCAATGGAACGATCCTGTGACTCCGGTTGCACAGACTCGACCCTAGCCACCGCGCGTTTGGTTATTGTTCTCAGGATACAAAAGAGCGGTACATGGGACGACAATTATGTCAAATGGAAAGGGACAATAGGGTCGGAAATGATCAAACCGGTTAAAGTGAACCACCTTCAAAGCTCGTCCCGAATATTCCGGTCGGACCAAACCGAAATTTCCGGAATTTTGTGTGTTGAATGGGAAGCGCACACTTTTTTACCTCATGTAGCATCCGCAACCGGACTGCTACGTTAGTGGACCATAGTAAAAATCGGACGTATTGAGTGCTAGCCACAGATCAAGAAATTGTGGGTTGTGTGGTAAATAGAGGGAGACCAAACTACAGGCAAATTCAGCCAAACAAAAATGGTGATAGTATTTGCGAACAATCCTAAAGGTTCAAAAACAAGAAATTGACAATGTCGTATCGCGAATTCACTGCAGCCTTCCAACCAACGCACATTGATCTTTGGGTCGTTACCAACATTTCGCAACATAAGCGCGCTCAACACTGTAAACAGTTTTATTAACAAAGAAATATTCAGATAAATATGTATCTCTCCTTTTTATGCCTTTTTTTTTTGAATCTAGAAAATTCTAAAGTACTTAGTCTGTAAAAAAATGCTATGTTGCACCGCGAATTTCCCTTCCTCCTTCATGAATTTGCATCCGCTTTTTCAAAATGAGATTCCGGGATTTTATTACCTAATTTGTCGAAAATGTCCGATTTCCTCTAGAAGAGAGCCCCTTTTTTTCTTTTCTTCTTTATTTTCACTTTTCACTCGGACTACTATAATATCATCCTTTTGAAGAGCATTACAGGCACTTCATAAGTTTTCTAATAAAAAGGACCTGCGAAAGGTTAACTATGTTATTGCTCCTACGTGTTACAAGTAACGCCCTAGTTACTAATGAATAGTTACTCTGCCCTACACCGCCATGCTCTATAGTTTTATTCATTCTATTCACTTTATTCATCCTACATGTAGGTGGTTACACATCCTTACAATGGAGATAGCGCGGTTCAACTAAGCTTATTTACCCCTAAAGGTAATAGTTTTACATCATGTATTCCTTTACAGTTGAAGTTTGCAAGGGTTACCTTATAGCAATTTAAGTGATGCAACAACAGAATCATACAGCCTAGACCTTTAGATTCTAAGACGAGAACGATTACGAGTTCACGGTACTGAGTATTGCTCACGCCTGAACCAGCGTCATGGGCGAGAAAAAGTGATAGCCGTCGTCATTTTACTAGTTTTAGCGCCTGTCGTAATGGCGGAACAAGTTGTCAAATGTTAAACTAATTTTGTCACTGTGAGATTAAAAGAAGGCTTAACCTCCTTCAATGAAAATAACTGACCGTGCTAACGTCTCTGGTGAAAAAGAAGTACAACTGATTAAAATATCTTTCTCGTAGTCATCCTCGCCCTCGAATCAAAAGGTCTCTAATAATCTTCTCTACCTCTGACTGGACTAAAGCTACTTTTAGCAAAATGGACGTTACTCTTAAAATAACTATTTTTAAATTTTAATTTCTATTTTATCGACAGTTACGACAGCAACCTTTTCTCCTAGCATTTCTGGTAAAGGTAGGCTACATCTAGATTTTAACTTCTATTGTTACGTGCAGTACATGTCGGAATGAATGTATTCCAATGCGCGTATCTTGGTTTGTTTAATTGTTTTAATTTTTCCAGTGGCTTGCGAAGTAAACATGGATACTTGATCGACGGAGTGTGTAGCTCTTGCGCCGGCACTGATAGCGCTTCTGTTGTTGATTCCGGTGGTGATGTCTGTAACGCAGCGAAGCTGCCATTTCTCAGTGCATGGCTCCAAGACTTAATGAGCATTCAGGAAATAGGCCCGTTGCAGCTAGTCTTTAACGCGCTACAAATCGGCCATACTGGAGAGCAAGAAACGCAATGGGATAAGAGAAACAAAGGCCACACATCATTTAATATGGTAATTACTTTGTTTATCTTCTCCTAGTGCGCCCCTTACTCTCCAGCGTGGCGGTTTTGTACCACGTGAATGGCTATCCGCAAAAGGCCAATTTGCACCGACTTTGATTCAACTCTCATATGGTCTTTAACTTTGCAGACGCGTCTAAACTTGTGACTACTTCAGTCGTAGGAATAATGGCTGGATTGTTGCTGTTACTGCTTATATATCTTGCATTCAGGTGCAGGAAGAAACGACAATGTCCTGGTACGTCCAAGGCTTACTAGAGGCAAATGTTCTTTTTTTAGTTACTCTGTAATATCTTTCTGTTTAATTATATGCCTGTTTTATAATCAGTTTTTCATTTTTTTTTGAGCATGATAGCTTGTAATAAGGGCTTTGTAGAAAAATAGATTCCTGATGTCTATACATGATAGTGTCGCTGGAGTCAGGGCGTTGTATCGTTCATGAAACAAACACACAGGTTTAAAAAATACTGTTTTAATGCATTCTATGTTTTCTTTGGAAAAATTGATTTTTGAAAAACAGTAATACAATTTCAACTCAGATCCAACATTGTACAGCATTCCTTCGCCAGCCCCATTCAGGCCAGATAATCCGAAAGGTAAGTATAAATAGAACAGTAGTTTGCACCTGTTTCAATTTCACAACGATTTCATTTTCGTCTTTAAAACGACCTTGAAACCAGCAGAATATTTTCACAACTATCAGGAATTTTATTAAAACTTTCAAGAGGGGATTTTAAAATCCAATCACCGGACTAGAACTGTCAAATGTGTGCGCACGATGCAAAAATTGCCATTTCAGCCTGAAAGTGGACAAAATTTCTGGGCCTAAACGGTCTTAAAAGATCACTGACCTTTTCCACGCACATCTGCTGTTCAAGTCAAAGTGTTGAAAGGCCAAACACGATTTACAGCATGTTACAAGCTCGGTAGAGTGCTAGTGTAATTAGAGTTTTGCTTTGGACAAGAATGTAGGAGATAAGCGTTGGCTTTTCGTATATTTCTCTCTGTAAACGCTGGATTAGGTGGCATTTGCTCATAAAGGTGTTCTCTTGGTGAGGCAACGGCGGGATGATACGTCCCTAGTAGGTTGTAACTGAACAAAAAGCCGGTTTTTTTCCAGTTTATTGTTTTGCAGTAAATTAAGCCGACTTCCGCTCAGCAAATTCAACCTCCGAGGTAAATTTTTTCAGTGAGATTGTGAGGAAGGCTTTTAGTACGAAGGCATATGAGTTATCTGAGCAGTTTGTTTTAAAATTTTAAGGCCTTCACCCTTCATGAGACCTTTCTGATCTTTTCTGGAGTCTCGCACTGCGGGTCTTGCGTGAAATTTCTCAGGTTTCAAAGAGCACGTTCTTAGTTAGACCCGACCGTAATCTAGCACGAGGTTAGGTAAATGTAGTGGTCAGCTATAGTTTGTCTTATCTTTGCAGAGGTGTACTACGCCTGCTACTATCCGGAAGGAGAGGATTTTCGAAAGCAGGTAGCATCCATCGTTAACTACTTCCGGCAGAATGGCTACAACGTCATCATGGACGTCATGGTATCTGCAGAAATTACTTCCCAGGGCCCCACGAGGTGGGCAGAGGGACAAATAAGGAGGGCGAAGAAAGTGTTGGTGTTCTTATCCCCGGGTTTGGTGAACCTGGCCTTAGATGCACGAGATAATACACAGTGTCAGGTAATAGTCAAGACTATTTGATACTTTTGAGTCTTAGTTGTTGTAGACAGCTCCACAGTTTTTCAGTGATAGCGCGTGCGACAAAAGATCAGGAGACATACGCACGTAGGTTACCAGTTAAGTTTAAAAAATGTTCCTGACTTAGCTTGGTTAAAAAAAGTATATTTAGAATTAATTTTATGAGCGGCCGGACTTCAATGTGTTAAAAACTGAAGTTGGACGCAACAAGAACATAGCAATTTTGTCACGTAAGAGCTAGCCTGAACTATCGTGTGAGTCGCGCCTGTCTGACATTCGGTGCAGAATATCAGTTGTCATCCATAAGTGGCATTTTTGTCTATTCGTGCCTTGTTTTGAGGACCTCTATTGATAACAGTCTTGTAAAATAGTTACCTTGTAAAATACTGAAAGAGCTACCCTATTTAAATAATGTTTTCACTTATAGTTCGGCTATTTCGTTCTCGTATAAAGTGTGAAACCTTCCCCCATCTTCTCTAGCCTTGCACTGCTCCTAGCCGCTGTTGACTACGGTTCAGTGGCCTTTTTCTAAGTTAAAACAAATGCAACTAGTTTTACTACCTTAGAACAAACGCCACCGAATCGTAGTCAACGGTTGCCGGCACCCCTACCGTACAAACAATAACCAGAGTTTATTAACATCAACGGACGTGATACAACACACTTTGACTCTGAAGGTGACTACCGCACAAGTTGTGGAAACACCTGTCACTGTCAACAACACTACTATTCAGAACTATACTCACTCGGACGATCATATTCAACCTACTCAGTTATGGAACGTTGTTTTTTGTTGTTGCTAGGAAATCAACCGTGTTTGGTTTGAGCTGGAGGTACTTCGAGATATGTACACCAGGAATCGCTCCGCCTCTAAGATGGTATGCTTGTTGCTGCCTGATACGTCAGTCTCAACGTCAGAACTGCCTCTGTGGGCAAGAGTCAGCTACAAGTGGCCGCACGATGTTCAGGAAATTTTGAAGCGATTAAACGATAGACCGATGATACTACCGTTATAAAAACTGCATTGTATAAATTAGAATGGACTCTGAGTTATAGTAGACCTGGAGAGACAAAATCGTTTTTATTTTTAAGCTCCGTTTTCACGGAGAAACCTTGTCCGGGGTGGAAGGGTTACTCGCCTACCCGAGCTACCCTGGGCGAGCAAACGTTTCGTTCATTTCCTCACAAAAATCAGTGAACGGTTTGCACGAGAGGCTCAACCTATTTCGATAGCAAGGTCACCCTTCTAGTCGGGCCAACGTTTCTCCATATAAAAACTGTGACTCAGCTGGGTCAACTCAGTCAAGGGGAGACAATCAGAGCATGCGCAAGCGCTGTTGGCTCGGGCAAAGTGGTTAGCTTCCTTCTCATACAAACGTTCGCTAAAGTCGACTCGGCCGGGAGGGTGACTTTTCCCAAAAAAAACTAGCCCTAAGTATTGGAAAAGAGACACAGGGGCCAAGCTTAAAGTTGTTTACAGGCAAAACTTCATGTGCGACCACTTTTCGTACGCGACAATCTTCTCAAAATACCAAAATCGGTTTTCTTGACAGTCAAAGCCCTATATTTGTCGCATCTCACAAGTGATCCCCTATTATAGGCAAATCACTCTGAGTCCTGATGCAAAACTAAGATTGAAAGTTTCCTGCAATGAACTCCACTTTGCCAGTCTGCCAGTCTGCTCGCATCTGCCACAGCAGACGCCACAAAGTCTATTGGACGAAGCCTTTTATAGCTGAAGATTGATCCATATTTCGCCAAATGCATGACCTTTAATTTAGCGATACGATAATAAATTTGATAGTATTACTAATTAACGTATTTAACATTCAAGAAACATAAAACTTACTTTATTGCGAACATGAATAGGGTGAAGGCCTTGTTATTTAAGCCTGGTTTATTAATAAAATCGTCGCGCTTAGAAATAAGCGAATTACGAAATTATTTTACAAAGATATAGATATTAATAAAAAAAAGAATTAATTTAAACTAATTACATCGTGTTCAAAATGGACTTGGCCTTACAATTATGAGAAGATATAATACAATAAATTAGATAAAAAAACTAGACGCTAGAAATATATATCAAGTTATACATTAAATTCCCATAAGTTCCGAATTTACATGCCATGAGCATAAAGGCACATCGCCGGAAAAAAGCTTCGTTGAAAGCGTTCATTTTTGCAACTTATAAGGAATGGTCTGTCTTTGTTGCGAAGGGAACGGCCGTGCGCCTGCGACCGA
Source organism: Porites rus (assembly GCA_964035705.1). NCBI lineage: Eukaryota > Metazoa > Cnidaria > Anthozoa > Scleractinia > Poritidae > Porites > Porites rus. Next base: position 27,696,440 of record OZ037997.1, on the reverse strand, counting down.
GTCGGTGGAACAAGATGGCGAAGACGGGACTGGGGCTCTTTTATCTTTGTGAATAATTTGCTACACAACTCCATTCTTCTTGTGTGAAGTGATACACACCCGGTCGTAGCTAAGGCCTCTATTTATCCTGAATGCTCAGCATTTCTGAATTTTTATAGAGTATATCATTCATAGTAGAAGACGCGCAGTCAAAACATAACCCGAACTGAATGTAAAGTAGTTTTTTAGAAAATAATTAAGAAATAAAAATAAGGAGTTTCCTAGCATTGGCAGAAAGTTGGTTTTATTGACTTAGTAGCGGAGCTCTCGCGCACGCGAAGCGCGCGCAGCGCGCGCAGCGGAGCACCATGGGTATAGTAAACTATCCATCTGAGAAAAATTTGGTTATGACGTAGCGTACGCGCATCTGTACACACATTTCATGTAAGCCGATGTCAAATGTCACACTAGATCTTGCACAACTTGACACTAGCCTGTCAGTTATGTAAGCCATCCGTATGAGTATGATTAGATTGACATCTGTCAAAATCAGACATCCGCTAATTTTCGACTAACCTTTGCAATGATTCATAGCTTTGAGATTGCATTTTTCCTATATCTTTCAAACGTTTTAGGCTAGAACGCGAGCAAATCAGGCAAATATTACTGGACTTGGAACAGTTAACCTCTGACACGAGTTTCACATTAGAAAAGCTGTTTTTAAAGCGAGCGGAACGAGATTTTCGGGTCGCGAGGTGGCCCTGCTAGCGATAAAATCGCGATGAGTCTTCGTGCCGCGAGCCAAAATATAAATAAGGCGAGAGACTTCTTCGAAAGCCTAAAATATTACTTAAGAATATAAACAACAAATCTCTGTCCGCGGTGCGGTCCAGAGGGAAATCTTGTCGAGTCAATATGACAGTTCTATTGTCTTTTGAAGAAAAAATAGATGAAGCTCGCGCGTGTGCATAATCGGGACACTCTGTCTTTAAGGTCAATTGACAGCTTTCAAAATGGGACATGTGCGGACCATTATCAGAAAACTAATAACATGGGCTCAGGTCCGCTCAGGTACACGATCTGGCATTTCGTCTTCCACTACAAGCCGGACTGAAATGTACTCACACTCGTAGTCAACAGTCCGTTAGTTTGAATATTCGCCATTCTAATGAAGGTTAATTGACAGCTGTCAAACGAGAGCATCTGCTGACCATCATCACCTGACTGTATTGCAGGTTCATTTTTTTACCTATTGAGGTCACGTATTTTGCTCTTTTCCGAGACAATCTGTCACTGAAAGCCTAATCGCTATTCAACTCGTTTTGTAGCAATATTGCAAAACAAGTTGCACATTTTTTGTTGCCCGTTTATCGTATCGCTTAAGGTCGAGGGCAACACCTTGGCTTCATTGTTGTGCATTTATATATTTAAAGCGTAGGCACTAAGTACAATGACTGAAATCGACTGGTTTGCGAGATCGTCATAACTGGATAAGAGATGAATGAATGATATTAATAATAAACAATTATTGGATGAGGTTTTTGTGATATCCGGAATAATAAAGCTCGAGCTAAGTGTTATCAGCTGAGCCGAAGGCCGAGGCTGATAACACTTACCGAGACCTTGATTATTCAGGATATCACAAAAACAGAAACTAATAATTGTTTTTGCCCCCTCAGGGTTCCGGCCTCTGGGCCGGAACCCGAGGAGGCACCACTAATGCATCAGCATGTGCGCCTGGCTCAGCAACCGCGCAAACTGGGTTTGGCAACGAGTCGCATTCGCCGAATTGTGTCAGGATTTCACTCCAAGCGATAAGGTGAGTATTTTTATCATTGAGTATCTTGTAGCACATCAATTTTCCGATTTCTTTTCATTAAAAAGCTATTCAGCAGCGCTGGAATTGTTTGGTATTAAAGAGCTTGATTTGTCCTGATTTGTCAGACGCAAATCAGCAACGTGGATCGACAGGACTTTGAACTTGATTTGTCAGAAACAAATCAGCAACGGGGATCGACAGACTCGATTCAAACCACATCAGGAATACCTCAAATATTTCAAAACCCAGTCAAAAACAAGAAAGGTGCTAATGTGAAATAATCGGGTTTTTGTTCTACATTAAGGTATTCAGGAGTTAATAGAGAAGAAAAAAGGATCAGAGAAAGTGAACAGAGAAAGATCTCAAAGGAGCGAAACTTGAAACAGTGGTCCATTTGTTTGTAGGGTTAGTTTATTGCGAAATCCCGATTATTTTATTTGATACAAGGATCAGAAAAAGTGAACTGGGAAATATCTCAAAGGCGAGAAACTTGAAACAGTGATCCACGATTCAAAGGTTCATGGCAAATACATGGACAACCACATGGAGTCTATGACTAGTATTATACATTGTTTTGAAGAAAATAATGGCAATCACACCGTCGCTAGGAACCTGAATTGATATTGTTATTGAAAATCATGCATTGCGCGCGCAACCTACAGATTAGTCAGTTATCTGCTAGCAAATAACTAACTAATCTGTAGGTTGCGCTGATTTCAAAAATTAGCTGTAGGTTCTTAGCCAATGAGAAGAAAGATAGTGAGTACAATGTATAATAATAGTATTTACGTGCATGTATGGCACGGAGACTGCGAACAAAATTAAGTAGCAAACGAGCCCTGAATGGTACTAAACCTTGTTTCAGGGATTTTCAAATCAATTAAAAGTAACTCAAAGGTACACTCTTTAGAATTTTCTACCAAATATAATACCAAAACCCTATGTACGTTTTTTTTTGCTTCAAAAATCTATGAAAACATTGAGGCTATGCTCAGACCCGGAGGGGTACTGCCATATATGGGCTATATAGGTAATGTGCCGCTGTGAAGGGTATGGTTTTCAAGCAGTCTACTCTAGGATAGGGTATATAAATCAGAGCGTTTGGGTCTAGAATAGGGTATCATTTTTCAGGAAACTGATCAGGTACTCTAGGATAGGGGGGAATTGGGGAGTTTACTCTAGTAAAGGGTAGCAAAATTCAGCTGAACTGGTATAGGTTAAAGAACTGGTTAAGGGTTCCAGGATCCCAGCGGCACATCTCCACCCAGAAATCCCTAAAGTAACCCCCCCCCCCCCGGGTGCTCAGACTGCGTCGCCACGAATACCATAGATAGGGCTTCTGTTCAGATGCCATGAACGGTTGTCGCGGCGCGATTTCTGCGACGGAGCGAAGCTGCGCCGCTTAGATCTCTAGAGTGGACGCGTACACACTACAGCTATTTAACTTTTCGAGTCGGCGCGAAAAGCTATCCGGTATGTGTGTACATAGAGTAAAGCTCACTGAACAAAATTAAAGCGTGGAATATTATTAACCAAAATTACCATAATTACATATCTTGCGTGGAACTCGTGGTTTAGTTCACAGGCGGCCCAGACGTAGTATGTGTCGCTGAATGAATATATTAATATTCACATGGACAAATAAATGCGATGAGTCGTCGAAACTCCCATGAACTAAAATAGTCCAAAAGTCAAAATATAACAAAACAAAGCTAAGATACCTTCAACTGAACGCATCCTTGTCTTTCCTGGCCGGTTTAAGTGGCATTTTGTTGAGTTTTGCAATTGTAGGTACTATCCACTAAAGAAGAATTAAAGGCTGGCTACAAAACAAACGGACCATCTCCACGCGCCTTCACACGAAGCGCTATAAATTCGAGAATAATCGACAATCCGCTCCAAATTGCCATCGGCTAATCTGCAGGTAACGTGTGCTCCTGCTTCTTGCTCGCTGGCTCCACAAAACCCATCGCAACTGCACAATAATTGCTCGCTCATCAACAACCACTGTTGACCTTTACGCTTCGATATGACCGCAAACTACCAGGTATAATACGCGACGTGAATATTCAAGCTTAGCGACCGCGTTCGCGTAACAATGCAGCACTTGCTATGGGAGGGATTGTACTATTGCTTCTAGGTCAATCAATCGGGAAAATAATATTGAAGCCCTTGTAATTTTTAAAAAGATCCAATTTGCCCTAGGAATACCGAACAGATACGAATTTTATAGCGGGGCTAAAAAAAATGAGCGGCAGTGGAAAAAGTGAACAAGAACATGTACCACATTTCCTCCATAAAAAGTGAAAACCAGGAAGTTTTCTGGACGTTTCACGTTGCAGTCATGCAAATCAACGGCAAGGAAATGTACAAGAAAGTGCGCTGCAATTAGACCTATTGTTGTTTTTCACAGTTCTGGTCAAGGGCATCCAACGTTTAATTTTTCACATTTCACTCACCGGGTTAGGCTATTTTTCGTAGAGAGTAAAAAGGAATCCTAAAATTTTCGGATTCAAAAATGTGATGAAAGAAGGAATCTGAAAAATTATCTCCTTCGTAATACGTTAAATTGCATCTAAAATTTTCGGGAAAATAATTCTAAATTCCTCGTAATTTCGAAAAGACTCAAGTTCCTCTAGAATGGTCGAACACTGAGATACAAATTTTATAGCGCCACTTAGAATGCATTTCTATAGAGCTAAAAGTTTTGTAGTTTATGAATAGCTACAAAAGTGTTTTCAAAGTATTTGAGGAAACAGTCGTTGGGTGCCCCTGTCTCGTTGCCTTCTCCGCTTAGCATTACACGATATATTTTATATTTAGTATGAGCAAACTATAAATCATTAGCTTCGCTTTTAGCCCAGTCCTGACTAAATTTACGTAAGCGCTGTTTAGAAAGCATTTTTAGATCGAAAGTACTCTGGACAGCCTTAAATGTGTTTTCAATGCATTTATAGGGGGAAATCATCGTTGGGTGCCCCTGAGTTTTGAGAATAATAATAACAAAAAAAGGAATCGCGCACATAAATTTTACTTTACGATATCTTCAGCTGTATCTTCTATTCAGCTGCATAGCCAAAGCCAGATTTTGCCTTTTTCCTGGGCGGAAAATTCTAGTCCTCCTTCACCAGTTTGGACAACATATTGTGGAGTAAGACGTTGTCCTGGAAAGAACTGTTTATTTAATTAATCTAAGCAAATAGGTCTAGTAGAGTAAGAACCTATGCAAGCGGCTGGACGAACAATGTGACAGCAGCTGTGACAGCGAACGTTAGAAGAATTCGAACTTGAAAACCAGGGCCGCCCGGTTGAAAACTTACGGACGGTCGCGCGATCGCCTTTTGTTTTCTGGTCAAAACTAACGCAGTGAACCTTCGGTCAGTGTCGATTGACCTAGAAGCAATAGTACAATCCCTCCCATAGCAAGTGCTGCATTGTTACGCGAACGCGGTCGCTAAGCTTGAATATTCACGTCGCGTATTATACCTGGTAGTTTGCGGTCATATCGAAGCGTAAAGGTCAACAGTGGTTGTTGATGAGCGAGCAATTATTGTGCAGTTGCGATGGGTTTTGTGGAGCCAGCGAGCAAGAAGCAGGAGCACACGTTACCTGCAGATTAGCCGATGGCAATTTGGAGCGGATTGTCGATTATTCTCGAATTTATAGCGCTTCGTGTGAAGGCGCGTGGAGATGGTCCGTTTTGTTTTGTAGCCAGCCTTTAATTCTTCTTTAGTGGATAGTACCTACAATTGCAAAACTCAACAAAATGCCACTTAAACCGGCCAGGAAAGACAAGGATGCGTTCAGTTGAAGGTATCTTAGCTTTGTTTTGTTATATTTTGACTTTTGGACTATTTTAGTTCATGGGAGTTTCGACGACTCATCGCATTTATTTGTCCATGTGAATATTAATATATTCATTCAGCGACACATACTACGTCTGGGCCGCCTGTGTTTAGTTGAAACATATTCGGGAATCTCAAAATTTGAATTTTTCGACAATTTTATGTCCAAGAATTCAGCGCAGATTCAAAATTTCACGAGCTGGAACTGTAGAGGGGTAAATTTTGTACACTGTAGTGTGTCATGTATACAACGGAATTCTAAAAGAGCGCTTTCTTCAGTCTTCACAACGATGCAAAGAAGCACTTCCTTCTCCTCCTCTTATATCCTACCGCCACTGCAATAAACTACGTGACATCCCAGTGAGACGTATCCTTTTATCACAAAAGGAACCACGTCTTACACCTTATTCTCCACCAAGGAACAACAACACATCCGATATCACATCTCCTGTTCATCTTCAAATCTCATTTACATGATCCAGTGCAATAAATGTAATATGCAACACATCGGAGAAACAAAATCATCCTACCGTCGTTTCAGACCACTTCTCTCTTCCAGAACATTACATCAGGTACATAGAACTCATTCCGCTTCAACTAATTAATTCAGACAGGGACAGTATCCGTAACGCCCGCGAAGGATTGTTAATAACTAAAGGCAAAACACTTGAACCCTATGGTTGGGCAGCCTGAGTGTGTGTAAACCTACTCCAGTTACTCCAAACGCCAAGAAAAAGAATGAAAGGAATTAAATTTACAAGGCAGGTGGGATGACCCTGGGCTCAGTTCTTCGAAGGCCGATTATCGTTAACCAGTTGTTTATATTTTAATCCGGTTTTCTTTTCCTTTTTTCGGCAAAAACGTTTTCTCGGCTAATTTTTCTCATTTTTAAGGCATCCAATGATCAAATTATGAACAAAAGGAATTAAACGGAATGTGCTTTTTAAGCTTTCATACCTGAATTCAAATTTCGCACTAAACCTCAGGGGTATTCGTAACCAAGCTTTGAACAACCCGATCCCGAATGGCTAAGCTACGCGGCTTACCCTCGCACCAGGGTAACCTCATCTGCTTTGAAAACACGTGGCATTAAAATGAGGAGAAATTCGGAAATGCCAGGGAAACTGTCTCGTTACACTTTCATCTCGTTCGATTTAATTATATAAGTGCAAAAAAGGAACCTACTGTAAAACTTGTTTTTATTTTATTTTTTTATTTTTATTCATTTACTTTATTTTTATTTTTATTTATTTTTTTTTTTTTTTTTCACCCGTGGCTAATTGAAAATGTTTTATTTTTTGAGGCGTGCTAGTTTTTAAGTTTCTCGCGGCTATGGAAACAACAAATTTAAAATGCAAGTGTAGGTAAATTTGTCTTTAGTTAATGGAAAAAAACTACCATACAGGGGTACCATACCTGTCAGATCATACCAACTGATCAATAGCATTCCTGTACACGGCAACCACCATCTGATATATCCTATTTCGGTGTGCTAAAATTATTGGACTTTGAGGAGCTTGGATGATCAACATTACCCAGGTTAGTTACAATTAAATGTTGAATAAAAAAGTAGAACGAAACTGAGGACAAGAAACAGGTTACCTAAGAAGGGTAAACAGTTACAATAATAGACTTTTATACATATATTCTAATTCAGCATGTCATGATTTTACAATTATCTAAGCTGAAATAAAAAAAAAGTTAAATACATCAGAGAGAGCCCACACAATGTGTGTGTGTAACCGATTGTTATTTTATATTAAAATGTACTGGATTTACCGTTTTCTTCACCTATGACGATATATCGCTAAGTATGTATACAAATCAATGTTAAATAAACGTTGAATTTCCTTTCCTGTGGTTTATCCTTTTGCCTCAAAAGCGGTTTTTTGAGCGATTTTGGAGGATTTTGAGTTGGCCGCTTACTCACCTAATATTATTAGGAACAGTAAAGGACAAATTCAAAATCCTTCAAAATCGCTCAAAAAACCGCTTTTGAGGCAAAAGGGCGACAATATACCACAGGTACGGTAATTCAACGTTTATTTAATATTGATTATAGAAATAAATCGCTATAGGTAAAGCAAACGGTATATCCAGTACATTTGCTATAAGATAGCAATCGGTTACACAAACACATTGTGCGAGCGCCCTGTGAATACATCGCTTTAAAGAGCTGGAAAAACACCGCAAAGCTAAACTAATTTTAAACTGGAGGGGCCTGTAAGGTTAAAAACAGTAATATTACCGCGAACCTCTCATTGTATTGTTTAATTTTGTGTCGCGAAAAATATACTGCTTTGTCCTTTTACAGCTTGGATTTAATTTTTGAATCTTTTTCATCCGAGGAGAGGATAGTCGTATCCTTATTTTTTAGAAACAATTTCTTCTTGATTCTTAGTTTTTAACAACTCAAGGGGCAAATATGTATCTCGGGCAGTCTTGTTCAAAGCGACCTCAATATCAAAAGCCAACAATGCATATCGTTAGTCGTGAAATCCCCTACAAGTTGTTTTTATTTCGTGCAAGAATGACATTAGCAATCTTGCAGAAAAAATAATTTTCAATACGACAGTCATTCAGCCTATCTGGCAAGAGCCGTTGGTACAATGTATATTATATTTGTGGGTTTAGAATCATGTTTAGATAACATGAAAATCAGCGAAAAAAGGTTTTGCACAACGTTTCGATGTCGCCGCCATGACAGCATCATCAAGGTATACCCATGATTCATTGCACGTGAAAATGAAAATTATATGTGAACTTTATCCGTGCAAAACATTTTGTTTCATAATTATGTAACTTTCATTTTACAGTCGTGCAGCGGTTATTAGTACATCCCGCATCACGTGAACAATGCTCACCGAAATTTAATTACTTTTCTTCGGTTTGCCTTCTAATTCTTTTGTTATAAAACGCTAGATCGGTCAGCAGGAGTAAGTGTTCTACCCCTCCAAACGAAAAAAACAATTCTGGTAAATATAAACATGCCAGGCTTCTTTTACTTAAAGCTATAAACGATTATTTGTTTCCTTTGATATTCAGCCATGAAAATGCTGTTTGTAACCTTGGTTACTTTGCTGTCAATCACTTGCACTTCCTCCAACAAGCTGAAGCAGTTGCTGAAGACCAATGACGTTATAGACAGTGAGGTAACGGCTTCCGCAGTCCTGCTTGTTTTTGATTTTGAACATGATGTTTGTCACCTTTGTGATGGCTAATTTTTCTCCAACCACTCTCGAGTGATTCTTTTATTGTGTTCCTTTTGAGTAAACTAGTAAACTTCCACCTCAGTTTTGAAGTCATAATGTGCCCAATGGAATTTCTAATAAATATTAGTGAAAGCCAAAGGATCCTACTTAAAGTTTAAGTAGAGTGGTAGCGGATAATTTTTAAGAAAATATCATCCTGAGTTCCCCCCTTTTAGAAGCCAAAAAAAGGAAAAGGAATTTAACAAAACGTGACACAGATTCGTATTTTCCTCAGCTTCCAAAGCGCGACGAGTGTCCGATGGGGTCATTTTGTAGGGCGACGTGCTATACAAATACACCTTTTTACATTGGCACTAACGGATCTTGCTCTGGAGGAACATGTTGTGCCTACTCTTTCGTAAGTTATATTTTGAAGATATGAAATAAGTCAACAGATAAAAATACACAAGTTTCTGGTACAGTTTTTGGTGCTGGTTTTTAATTTTTATTTTTATGTAATGGGTAAGCAAGGAAGAACGGAGGTGCGAACATCGGACACCGAACTCGGCGGGTCTGGAGTAAATATCTTGGAGACCGGAAAGTCCGGTTAGGACGTCCGGATCATCGAGGTTTCGACTGTATATTGATTGAATGATTGATTGATTGATTGATTGATTGGCTGACTGACTGACTAACTGAAGTCCTGACCCAGTTTTAGAGAGAAAGCTGGCTGTAACTGTGAAGGAAAAATGTGTCATAATAACTGAACAAAATCGCGGAATTTTTTAGAAATAATGTATTTTTATTCGCAGGGTTAAGTGATGCACATACCGTGATCGAAGAAAGATCGAGGACAGGATATGAGACCTTTGGTACATACGAAGAACTTGGATGTGTATTTCTTAAACTTGTCATTTTTTTCGAAAGAAGTAATCAATAAATTGAATGAAGGTTGGGTTTCAATTGTGTCAAAGCTGTGTCGCACCTTAGTCATCATTAACTAGTAATAGTTGACACTACAGCTGCCCCCGCTCTCTATATTGTCGGTCAATAGTATTCTTGCTCGTTGTGTAGCTCTTTGAAATATACCGATTCATAATGAAGATGTTCACACATATTCCATACAATAGGTGAGATAAATACAGGAAATAAACGCAAGGTTCCATGCACAGGTTCGGTTCGATTTACACAGCTTTGATCAAAACATTCTCAGTTTCGAGAATAGTTTATTCTAAACCATAAGAAAAGATGTAATTAGAAGTTTAATTTTTCGCTATTTCTATTTCACTTTTTACATTTAGTTCATTTTATTTGCCGGAAAGTAAGCCTTAGAAATTAAAATGACGTTTGATCAATCTGATCAATTCAAGATTCACGCTCGCGCATTCTAGTCTTACTTTAAACGTTATAGCGGAAGGACATCTGTGAGCAGGGAATAAGTCACCACAGAATTTGATGGTCGGCGAATTTCTGTAATCGTCCATCGTTCTGCTAGTGATAAGCTAGCCGTTGAATCATTCACTCTTCTTGCTTCTTTGGGGCCGAGTCTTATTCCGGTCAAAGAAAGAGAAAGAGTGTCTGGCAAGGTTTCCAATCAAAGATCCGTGAACTCGTGTCTGGCAAACCGTCACTTTAAAAGTGTTAAAATATACACTGTTATACCCACCTTATAACTTCATCTGCGCTAAACGAGTGTCTTTTGGTCCATAACTTTCATGACAACTGCTCCACAGAATGTCACTGATAACAAGTAACGCAAAAGAGTATCGAAGTATGACTGCACAATTAATGTCACAAAATCTACTCATTGTAAACGGTCCCTGCGGGATTTTTTGTGTTTTACATTATCCTAACCATTTCGTACTTGCGGGCGCAAACAATAGAAACATCATCATTACCTACCGATTCCTCGCGGCCCCTGTTCAAGCAAATCGAGGTTTTTTTCTATATTGACTGTATGACTGTATATTTCAACTGTAAGTACTTTCCTTAATATACGCGCAAGTTACTAGGGTGCCTCCCCGGGATTTCGCCTTCTGGGCGAAATCCCTGCGGGGGCAATTATTAACATTAATAATATACATGAAAAAATTTCTCGATTGTGATTGGCTAGGAGAAGTGCAGTTTTTAGGTAACACGGTGCAGAAAAAAAGGCAATTGAGTGAAGAACAAAGGTAATTTAGTGCGGAAAGAGTAACAAACGTGACATTCTGATTGGCTAATGAACAAAGGAACTCACTGGGAGCCAATCAAATGCGCCATCTAAATGGCGCAAAATTTGAATCCGCTCTGGGCCAGTTTCGAGCAAAAACATGCAATGGTTGGCGATTGCAGCACATTTGCTTTTCAACCGAAACAACTGTAGAGGAGCTGAAAAACTGCTCTAAAAACGAAAACACTGCGAAAAGCACTAGTTTTTGGCTCTCTGTTTGGAAGAATTGGTGCGTAGATAAGGAAATTACTGATGAAATAGAAAATTAGGACCCGCTTGAGCTTAACACTCAGTTCCTCGAGCATTTCTACACCGCAATAAAAAGGTGAAGATTATGAACCAGAAAACCTTAAAGTAATGATGGCATCGCTTGATAGACACTGAAAGAACAAAGGCTGCACCCTGTCCATTGTACGTGACCGAAAATTTAGTTCGTTCAAAGGGGTGTTAGAGGACAAAGCGAAACAGCTTCGCTTGGCTGGCCGTGGTAAGAGCCCAAAAAAAGCTCGGCAAGTATGAGAGAAGGAAGAAGAAATTCTCTGGAAGAGCGGAAAACTCGAGGTAATAACCGAGAATCTTTAATTCAGACACATTGAACAATTCCATGAACTGTTCAGCCCGTTTCTGCGGCTTGCAAACTTTAAAAACATCGAGCAAAATGTTGTTTTGACTGCACTTGCGATGATATTTGCGGCATTTGAATAATTTATTTTTGCACGTAGTTTACGCGTGTTGACTCCCTTTAAAAGAGATTTTAAAGCTATCTCGCAACTTTTTCATGAATATTATTAATAAGTATTTTTCTCGTGCAATTTGGAATAAATAAGCACTCGTAAATTTTTTCAAAGACCACAAATTGCACACGCCATAGGCGTACGGGCCGGGCGGGGGAGGAGGGCTGCAGCCCCTCCAAATTTTGGGCAACTCAGAATTTTGGGGCAGCGAGAAAAAATTGGGGCAAAGCTAGCTTTTAAAGACGTTTCCATATTCATTATTATTATTATTTTGAAGAGATAAATACTTTCTATTTTAACCTGAAGTGGGCGTAATAATCCAGTTACATTCACACGAGACAGTTGTTGCCAAGCACGTGATGAGTTTCTGTTTATAAGGGAAGGGTATCATATGCTGATTTTTGTTGTTATCGTTGGGCACTGTACTGCAATGGGCTATTTCCACTCGTGAATTTATTAGAATAAACTTCCGCCTAACTTTCTAGAATCATCTCCGCTCGTAGAACAGTGTAGGGCAGATAGCATCAGCAATGGGTCTGAAAGTGAAGAAGTGGCTGACTAATTCTCAGTTTGAATTGCGAGAATAATCTTAATTTTTTTTTTAAAAATCTATTGAGCGGTTTAAAAATTATTCGCTAATTTGTTAAAGTAGACTGAAATGTTTACAATACCGCTAACAAGAGCGCCATGATACATACTAATCAAATCCTTCCATGTTTGTAGCAATTGGCCGGAGCTATCTCCATGATCTTTCACCCACGTTGTTAAAAAGATTGAAACTATCGTTTTCTACAGATAACGGCCAAACATCAAGATTTTCCATTTTTTTTACCGTATTTCCAACGATAAAAACTTTATCCCAAAATATCTCGATAATGGTTTTACAGATTCCGTATTAACTTCCCCAGCATCGAGGCGACTATTGGAGGAAAAAGCTCCTGTGATCGATTTTAGAAGAACGGTTTCCACGGAGAAATATTGCTGCAAGTATAATAGGTAATGGCTTCATTTCGTTGCTATGACAACTCCGATGTCATTGCAACCCTGATCACAACAAATTTTCATCTTTATCTAATACAACTGTGGTGGCAATTTTTCCAAATGTTTGTTTATGGCGACGTAGTTTATGGTCAAACTTGGCAGGTATTAACCCTGAAAAACTGTATGGAGCCATTTTCATATGCCAGTACGGCCTATGTTGTTGCATCGGCCCTCGTTTCTGTTCGACTGTTTTGTAAAAATTTAGGTAACTTGCAAGAATTTTTTGGGCAAATGGTTTACCGCCCCGCCCCCCCCCCCCCCCGCCCCCCGGCAAAAAATAGCCCCTACGTCTATGATACCTTCCATTGAAAATTGGTACCCCTTTCAACATACCTACTTTTAAAATAATGATAATTAAATCGCTTGTCATTTTCGTGTAACGTTTAATAAATTACTATGGAACTGCAATACTCGTCACAAACCGTGGAAACAGAAGCCATTTGTCGTGAATTTTTTCCAAATTTCTTACATTCACTCTTCACACCTTTGTTCTCACTCAAATGCGCCCCCTCTTCTTTCCCAATGTTGAGCCGAGCGTATTTTCGAGCACTGAACTGACTGCAAACCCAAATCAACATTGGGGAGGGGAAAATCACACAAGTGTTTCAAGATTTGTGGCGAGGATTGTGGCTATAAAGCGCATGATTCAAAGCATTTTAATTAAATACTCTTTTAAATGACTTAAATGATTTCTTTGCTTTTAATACTTCAACTCGTGAATTTCCTACACTTTGATACACCTCAAGCCTGAAAAAGGTATCCCTTTCGGGCAGATCGAGTCTCCCCGTATTTTAAGACAAGAACAGCCACTGAGCAATAGGCCACTTTCGAGTTCCGAAAACCTTCACTTTCAAAATGATGCCAACCTTTGTTGTGAAAATGAGTTTTATTTGCATGAGAATGGAAAATCATTTTCATAACAATGGCTGAGCACTTAACCTCGTTTTTGATACAGAGGCCCGGGGGAATTTGGAAATGGGCTATTGCAATTTATTGAGAATGAAAAACTTCCCCTTCTCAACCACTATTGAGCCGCATATGATTACACTATTGGTAGTCACATACAACGTACTTACACTACCACACAAGTCAGGTAGCGGTGTACTATCTTCACTATTTCCTGCATGTGAATAGCAAAATTATCGAGGCAGGTAGGATGACCCTGAAGCTATGCTACACTGGTTATCCTTGCGCCAGGGAAACCCTATCTGCCTTGTAAACGTAAACACGTCGCATAAAATGAGAATGATATGCGGGAATGCCATGGTAACTGTCGTGCTTGGATAACACTCCCTCGTTTTAAAAAGTGGCCCTTAAGGCAGGAAGTGAAATCTATCCCAATCAATAAAAACCATCCTGTTTAGGAATTGGTGAAACAGGATGAGTATTTTGACAGTAAGGATGTAATTATACCAATGGAAAATTCGTCAAGAATTCCTTTTAGACAGATCATATCTGATGGCACAAACAAACCTTTTAGAATTGGAAGAATTTGATAAGGTTTAAAACACGAGACCCGTATTCAAAATGAAACGGGAAAAAAATGTTTGGTGTCAATCAGACTACCTCTGCCGGTTGTTTTCATTTCGTGTACCAAATGCGTCAGCTATTCGTACAAAACACTTAATATTATTAACCAGTAAAAAGATCTAAATTTCATGGAAAAAGCCACCTCTTTGTTACACTGGCTATCACAATGTTCTCAAATTAAGTATTTGGAGACCAGTCAAGCCTGACCTCCCTAGTGTGGGCACATCTCTATTATGGATAGTTCTAATGATCCCAAAGACACAATCAGAGACTTCATATATACAATATAGACAACAAATAGTCCACGCAATTCATACCTCTGTAGTACAAAACTCCTCTACAATGTGTACGCTTAAGTCTAGCCCGTATAAGGAAGGTCTCACTACCAGCACTAAGATTAACAAAGGTAAAGCGTGGGTTTTCAATTTTTGTTACCATTAATGAATGGCTTAGGGCCTGTTTACATATAGGTGGGGGACCCCAAGTAGGTGAGGTAACCTGCTCCTTAAATGGGTAACCTGTCTGGCCTTATAATCTCTCATTTTAATTTGATCACGTTAACATGATGGGTGGGTGACCATATGAGAGATTATATGGACAGGAGGGTCACCCCACCTAAGAGGGTATCCTCACCTACCTGAGGTATTCCACCTCCATGCAAACAAGCCCTTAGGCCTCGATCGGCCAAGGTGGAAACGGCAAAGCATTATTTTTGATCGAAGTAAGCAAGTTAAAGCCCAAGAGCTCAATTTCCGTCAACTTTCCGCCATCTGTATTCTTCCACTCCTATATTTTGTTCGCAGCAGGCCTTGTAATTCTTTGGTCATAGATACCGATGTTTTCATACTTTATTTTATGGCTGCCTCTTGTTAGGCTGAAAATTGAAAGAGACAATAATTTCCTCAAGAACTGGTTTCTTTTAAAGCGAGGTCGCGGGGACTCCCATACAAAAATGACGGGAATACTGGTTGGAAATTAAGAATTAAACTCCGTAAGGAAACCAAACTGGCCATATCTTAGGTTTTATTTGACCCCCAAAGGAAGCTAAAGTCTGACGCAGTGTGGAGACATTTGCTTGTTTGTTATTCCATAGACACTTTGACGCACAACCCTAGGGAAAACTTAATGAGTAGAAATCATGGCTTTCCGTCCGGAACACGCTAAGTGAGATCAAAATTTGGAATTGCTACCCTTAAGCGAGCGTAAAAGCATCTCCGTCATTTTCATTTGAGAGTCCCCACCTCTAGAGCCACGATGAAGTTCATTGTACGAAATTCCTCCTTCCTCCTCCGTTGCTTGTCGCTTGTCAAAATCAATGAGCTAGTCGCCATGACCGAGTTTTTTAGTAAGTTATGTGATGGTAATGCACTCAGTTTCGTGACAAGACGGCTAAAATTTTTCGCTGACCAGTGAAGCTCATTCTCGCATGCTGTACAGCAAAATTGTCAATCACTAAAACGTCACCAGTTCTCCAGCGAAAACCTACAGCGCATGACCAAGTGACGGCTCTTATATTTTCAAGGACAACAGGCTCAATTTCACTGCCGTCACCGTAGTAGGTGTGGTATGGGTATTTGTCAAAAGGAAGATTCGAGTCCTTGACCCTAAAGATGGAAGTAAAATGGTCGTTGCTAATTTTTTCTGCCTTCTCTACGCTTTTTTGTTTTTTTGTTTTTTTAAGACCCCATTGCACCGGGTTGGCTTGCCTGCTACTACTAGAGACCTTTAAATTCTAAGACGAGAACAACAACGAGGACGTATTTTGTCAATACTTACCAGTGTGCAAGCGTGAACCAGCGTCATTTTGGCGGGAAAAGATAGCCGTCGTCGTTCTACTACGAGTTTTAGAGACCTTTAAATTCAAGACGAGGACAACTTAGCCTCCCCGCAGACGTCCTTTGGGGTTTGTTCGTCACACATTCATTTCTCCCCCACGGAGAAATGAATGCGTGACGAACGAACCCCAAAGGACGTCTGCGGGGAGGCTAAGGACAACTACGATGACAAGATTTTGTCCATACTTACTAGTGCGCACGCGTCAACCAGCGTCATTTTGGCGGACAAACGTGGTAGCCGTCGTCATTTTTTCCCTAGTTTTAGCGAGAATATCGCAGTGGCGAAAACAAGTTATAAAGTATTAGAAATTTTATCATTTTATCACTGAATGTAATCAGCATAAATTTTTGTTGTTACTCTGCTTACGTCTGCTGTTATATTTCATTTAAGCAAATGTATCATCTATCAGTACAAGACACTTTACTGGCAAATAAAAAGGAATGCTACATTATGAAAAGAGCCACTTTAGCGCAAGAAAACTGTCCAATGTCTTTTTTTTCTTTTCGTATTACCATGATACCACATATCTCTTGTTACACTTTCATCTCGTTCGATATAATTACTGTAGTAAGTGCAAAAAAAGGGACCCACTGTAACACTTCTATTTATTTTATTATTTTTTAATTCATTTATTTTTATTTTTTATTATTTTGTTCACCTTGGCTTATTGAAAATGTCTTATTTTCTAAGGCATGCTTGTTTTAAAGTTTCTAGCGACTATGGAGACAACAAATTTAAAATGCTAGTTTAGGCTCTACTAACACCTGTCAGATCATACCCTGTATTGTTTACAAACTGACCAATAGCATTCCTGTATACGACAACCACCATCTTATATATCCTATCCCGGTGTGCTAAAATTATTGAACTTTCAAGAGCTTGGGTTATCAACTTTACCCAGGTTAGTTACAATTAAATGTTGAATAAAAAACTAGAAGAAACAGGTTACCCAAGATGGGTAAACAGTTACAATAATAGACCTTTATACATACATTCTAATTCAGCATGTCATGATGTTACAAATATCTAATTGTAAACTAAACTTTAAAATGGTAAATACATCGCTTTATTTGAGAGCTGGAGAACACCGCAAAGCTAAACTAATTTTAAATTGGAGGGGCCTGTAAGGTTAAAAACGGTAATATTGCCACGAAACTCCTATAGTATTGTTTAATTTTGTGTCGTGAGAAATATTCTGCTTTGTCCTTTTACAGCTTGGATTTAATTTTTGAATCTTTTTCATCCGAGGAGAGGATAGTCGTATCCTTATTTTTTAGAAACAATTTCTTCTTGATTCTTAGTTTTTAACAACTCAAGGAGCAAATATGTATCCCGGGCAGTCTTGTTCAAAGCGGCTTCAATATCAAAAGCCAAAACCTTTAACCCGGCATTAACTAACAATGCATGTCATTAGTCGTGAAATCCCCTACAAGTTGTATTTATTTCGTGCAGGAATGACATTGACAATCTTGCAGAAAAACAATTTTCAAGACCACAGTCATTCAGCCTACCTAGCAAGAGCCGTTGGTACAATGTACATTATATTTGAAGGTTTAGATAACATGAAAACTAGCGAAAAATGACAGCCATGATCAGCAAGGTATACTCATGATTCATAGCACGTGTAAATGAAAATTATATGTGAACTTTATCCGTGCAAAACATTTTGTTTCATATGTAACTTTCATTTCATAGTCGTGCAATCGTATTAGCACATCCCGCATCACGTGAATAATGCTCTCCGAAATTTAATTACTTTTCTTCGGTTTTCCTTCTTGTTCTTTGCAATAAAACGCTGGATTAGCTCTTCGAACAAAAATACTAATCAGTCAGCAGAAGTAATGGTGTACCCTTCCAAACGGAAAAAAAAAAGGTAAATATAAACTGATGCAAGGCTTCTTTTACTTAAAGCTTTGTTTCCTCTGATATTCAGCCATGAAGATCCTGTTTGTAACCTTAGTTACTTTGCTGTCAATCACTTGCACTCCTCCAACAAGCTGAAGCAGTTGCTGAAGACCAATGACGTTATAGACAGTGAGGTAACAGCGTCTGCAGTCCTGGGCCCAGTTGTTCGAAGGCCGATTAGCACTTAACACGGGGTTAAATTTAACCTGGGTTTCTTTTTCTTGTGTTCAAAAGCATTTTCTAGGATAATTTTCTGTGCTATTTTTAGAGCTTCCAATCGTCAACTTGTAGACAAAAAGAACTAAAACTGAAATGCCTTTTAAGCTTTCATTTCTGAATTCAAATCTCGCGCTAACCCTGGGTTATCTTAACCTTATCTTAATCCAGCTTTGAACAATTGGCCTCGCTTGTTTTTGTTTTTGAGAATGATGTTCGTCACCTTTGTGGTGGCTAATTTTTCTCCAACCACTCTCGAGTTATTCTTTCATTGAATTCCTCTTGAATAAACGAGTTAACTTCCAGGCCCTGGTTGTTCAAACGTTGGATAGCGCTATCCACCGGATAAATCACTATCCAGCGGATAAGTATTACGGAAATCAATTACGCTATCCGCTGGATAGTGATTTATCCGGTGGATAGCGCTATCCGACGTTTTGAACAACCGGGGCCAGCTCAGTTTTGAAGTCATAATATACCCGATAGAATTTCTAATAAATATTATTAAGAGCCAAAGGAACCTACTTACACTTTAGGTAGTGGTGGCGGATAATTTTTAAGAAAATATCATCCTGAGTTACCCCTTTTAGATGCCAAAAAAAGGTAAAGGAAAAAAGGAATTTAACAAAACGTGACACAGATCCGTATTTTTCTCAGTTTCCAAAGCGCGGTGAGTGTCCGATTGGGTCATATTGTATACCGAAGTGCTTTATAACACCTAATTTCATTGGCTCTAAAGGATCTTGCTCTGGAGGAACATGTTGTGCCTACTCTTCTGTGAGTAATATTTTAAAGAAATGAAATAAGTCAAGAGATAAAATACACAATTTTCTGGTACAGTTTTTGGTGCTAGTTTTTAAACTTTTTAAATTTTTTTGTTAATTTATTGGGTGAGATAGGAAGTGCGGAGGTGTGGACATCGGACACCGAAATCGGTGGGTCTCGAGTAAATATCTTGGAGACCGGAAAGTCCGGTTAGGACATCCGGATGATCGAGGTTTTGACTGTATATTGATTGATTGACTAGTTGATTGATTGATTGGTTGATTGATTGATTGATTGATTGATTGATTAATTATTTGGCTGACTGACTGACTAACTGTGGTCCTGACTCTCTTAGAGAGAAAGCTGGCTGTAACTGGCTTGCAATTTAAATTTGATTACATTTACTTGTATACAGCTATTTTGAGAGAGATTGTCGGAAAAAGTGCACGAAAGGTATTGTGGGTGGTTTGAGTTCGCTGTTCTTCAAAGAAATTTGAAAGAATGTCACGAGAGGCCTTGGACATATGTTTGCGAGTGGTAAAGGAAGGCAACAAAAGTAGATTCGACAGCTACAGTGTCAGGAACAGTGTATTGCTCATATCCCATATTACCTTTCAGGATTGTCGCGTGCACATTTTTTCCGACAAGCCTTTCTTGAAATAGCTGTATATCAGGTGAGAAGCCCGCCCTTACAACTGTACATGTTATTACGTAATATCAGAACCATGAAGGAAAAATGTCTAATAATTAAACAAAATCGCGGCATTTGAAAGAAATAATGTTCAGTGTTTTTTCGCAGGGTAAAAAATGAAGTGATGCACATACCGTCAACGAAGAAAGATAACAGGATATGAGACCTTCAGCACATACGAAGAACTGGGATGTTGGATGTGTATCTCTTAAACTTGTGATTTCATACGAGAGAAGTAATCAATAAATTGAATAAAGGTTGGGTTTCAATTGTGCCAAAGTTATGTTGCCCCTTATTATAAGATAAAGGAATAAGCACTTATTTTGAGTCAATATTTGTCGTTTGTAATAGCTGTTATAATTTTTTCTGTATTTGTTATAAACTTGGTCGTAGTTTGTAATAAGCAAAGCTGTCGTAATTTTTAATAACTTTGTCGTGATTTGTAGTAAACTTTATCATAGGCAAGTCTCTTAAAACAGAAGATGTGACGTGAAAATTTTTCCAAATTTTCTAACATGATTTAGTGTTTCCAGGTATATTCTTACAATAGGCTACAAAAGGCCCCACGCTTTAGGTCTAATTTAAAAGTCCGAAGCCTAATAAGGCAGTTTGGGAGACTTTGTGGTGCCGTGTTAGAAGTACTAATTGTACGTAAAATAATTTCAAGCACGAATACTCCAATGCATAGCTGAAGTTGCAAGAGAGTGGACATGATTGGCTTACATTGGCTATCACAAAATTCTCAAATTAAGAATTTGGTGAACAGTCAAACCTCTACTTCCATAACGTAGGCACATCTCTATTATGGATAGTTCTGGTGATCCCACGCAATTCATACCTCTATAGTACAAAACTTCTCTACAATGTGTTCGCTCAAGTCTAGCCCGTATTTTAGGAAGGTCTCACTACTAGCACTAATAATGATTACCACAGATTCAACGTTCTTTTTAAAATTATCTTCGTTCTGGATTGGTAAAGGTAAAGCGTGGGTTTTCAATTTTTGTTACCATTCATAAATGTCTTAGGGCCTGTTTACATATAGGTGGGGGACCCCAGGTAGGGGAGGTAACCCGCCGCTTAAATGGGTAACCCGCCTGGCCATATAATCTCCCATTTTAATTTGATCACGTTAACATTATGGGTGGGGTGACCATATGAGAGATTATACGGACATGAGGGTTACCCCACGTAAAAAGGTATCCTCACCTGCTCCACCTCTACTTAAACAGGCCATTAGCCCACTATTGGCGAAAGTGAAACGGCAAAGGATTATCTTTTATTATCCGGAAATAAACAAATTAAAGCCTAAGGGCTCAATTTCCTTCATCTTTCCACCACCTTTATTCTCCCAACAGGCAGTGAAATTCTTGGCTCACAGATACGGATATTTTCGTACTTTGTTTTATACTACTGCCTCAGTCTTATTATGCTAAATATTGAAATAGACAATTATTATAATTTCCTCTAGAACTGGTTGCTTTTTAAGCGAGGTTGTGGTGACTCCCATACAAAGAGACGTCAATACTGGTTGGAAATTAAGAATTCAGTAAACTCCCTAAGGAAACCAAACTAGCCATGGCTTAGGCTTTATTTGACCCCCAAAGAAGGCTAAACTCTGACACAGTGCGGAGACATTTGCTTGTTCGTTCTTCCATAGACATTTTGACGCACAACTCTAGGGAAAACTTTATGAGTAGAAATCATGGCTTTCCGTCTTGAACACGCTAAGTGAGATCAAAATTTGGAATTTCTACCCTTAAGCGAGCGTAAAAGCATCTCCGTCATTTTCATTTGAGAGTCCCACCTCTAGAGCCACGATGAAGTTTATTGTTTGAAATTCCTCCTTCCCCCTCCGTTGCTTGTCGCTTGTCATAATCAATGACCTAGTCGCAATGACCAAGTTTTTTTTGTAAGTTATGTGATGGTAATGCACTCAGTTTCGTGACAAGACGGCTAAAATTTTTCGCTGGCCAGTAAAGCTCATTCTCGCATGCTGTACAGCAAGATTGTCAATCACTAAAACGTCACCAGTTCTCCAGCGAAAACCTACAGCGCATGACCAAGTGACGGCTCTTATATTTTCAAGGACAACAGGCTCAATTTCACTGCCGTCACCGTAGTAGGTGTGGTATGGGTATTTGTCAAAAGGAAGATTCGAGTCCTTGAACCTAAAGATGGAAGGAAAATGGTCGTTGTTAATTATTTCTGCCTTCTCTACGCCTTTTTTTTAAGACCCCACTGAACCGGGTTGGCTGGCCTGCCACTAATAGAAATTAAATTCTACGACGTGGACAACAGCGAGGACGATAGTTTGTCAATACTGTGCAAGCGTGAACCAGCGTCATTTGGGCGGGAAAAGATAGCAATCGTCATTCTACTGCGAGTTGTAGAGACCTTTAAATTCAAGACGAGGACAACTACGAGGGCAAGATTTTGTCAATACTTACTAGTGCGCACGCGTGAACCAGCGTCATTTTGGCGGACAAACGTGTTAGCCGTCGTCATTTTTTCCCTAGTGTTAGCGAGAATATCGCAGTGGCGAAAACACGTTAACAAATATTAGAAATTTTATCATTTTATCAAGAGAGGGCTCAACCTCCTTTAATAAAAATAACCGTGCTAACTTTTCTGATGGAAATCTATTTTTGGAAAAACGCGAAAAATCTTTAAGTAAAATCTCGTCTTCGAATCTAAAGGTCTTTTAAAATTAAAGTATTTTCAGAGACACGTTAGACATTAAGTCTACATTTAGTTTTTTTTTTCCCGCGAGCTAAACGGCCGCGTTAAGTCAGAGGAATTATGCCACGATGGATTTTCTAAACACAGGCTCCCTTTACCCGTCTCTCCCCTCCCCAATCGTTTTCTCGTTTGACCTCTGTTAGTTTTCGCGCGGCTTTGTCTCTTACTTTAAAACCAAAGGTAAAAAACACACCAATAAAACTACCTGTCATGTGCAGGCTAAGGAAAGATCCGACTTGTACTTTGACTAGGGCTGTTATTTGTAGTGGTGATCGAATATAGATTTTCGACTGTAGTTCGTGTTTGGCGGCATATCTTGTGTTACTTGAGGAGGATCTGAATGAGGGTATCTCGATAACACTAAAAACTTAATTATTTGGATCATGGATAATAGAAAGACTCTGTAACATGAACCAAATAAATTTTAGGCATTTTAACATTAAAAGTAAAAAATTTACTGTCACAGTAAATTTTTTCCAAAAGGAAACGAAAACGGCTCCACAAAATGTGAATATTATTTTGTTTAGTGTATAAACGAGTTTTCGGCCATTTCCGAAAATTCCCGATTGTTTAGAAGATTTCCAAGCTTACCGAAGATTCACGAATACTGCCGAAGATTTCCGAAGACTATCAAAGATGTCCCACGACGGCTGAAGATTTCCGAGGAGAAAACCGAAAATTTTCGACTTTATTTTCGTCATTATATTCGCATGTGATATTTTTTACAGTGTACAGATACGACTTTTTCACGAAAAACCCTCCAAAAACTTTTCCGGAAACAAAAAATATTAAAAAATTGGCCAATTTAACAGCAAACACTAAACGGCTCGACCTAAGGTGTTCACGCGAGTGGTTTTCGCGCCAGATCAGATATGCATGCGCCACTCGCTCCAGACTATACGGTTTGCGATTTTCAATCCCGAACAAGGGTCGTTTTCAGTAATACATGATAACGAAATTTCGCACCAGAACGATAATTTTTCCGGAATGACTTGTACGGGAACGAAATGTCCTTTCGGTATCATGTAATCAAATACAGAAAAATATATGAAGCTCTTTTGTATAGATATAGAATGAACTCGTTCCAAAATGAAAGTCATTCCGGGATCGTGTGAATAGCCCCTTACCTTGGATTGTCTTTTAAGGCCGAAGCATGATGCCCTTGAATCTGGTTGAACCACATGGTTTCCCCAGTCTCAGGGTGTTGTTGGAAAGCCGGCAGGACATTCCAATAAATCAATGTCCCGGATGGTTCCCACTTATAACTGAAACCATTTTTTGTGAGAAAATGCTCTACAATCTGCAATAAAAAGGGCAGAACAGTCATCAAGAAGTTGCGGCCTAGATGGCTTTCATTTTCTTTTTTTCAATGTTGGCTTAGGGGAGGGGTGGGTGGGCAGTTTTCCAGAAACGTTTAATGATCCAGAAGTTGTGGCCTAGACAGCTTTCATTTTCTTTTTTCAATGTTGGCTTAGGGGAGGGGTAGGTGGGCAGTTTTCCAGAAACGTTTAATGATCCAGAAGTTGTGGTCTAGACAGCTTTCAACTTCGTTTTTCAATGTTGGCTTAGGGGAGGGGTAGGCGGGCAGTTTCCCAGAAACGTATGGTGATCCAGAAGTTGTGGCCTAGACAACTTTCATTTTACCCTGAATTTCAAGTTTCAAACTCCAGAACTCCCCAGCTGAGAGTATAGATTTATCAGAAAAATATAAAAGAAAAACTTCTTAAAGTTCTAAAGGAGGTAGATGATTACGTTGGCATACCATCCCTTATTTCCAGATTTAATTCCAAACGCCCTCAGTAGTTGCATACTATAATAATTTCATAACAACGCCCTTCCTTAAGCAACTCATCTTATCTTTAAAAACGGAAAAGACCATTAAAGTAAAATACGCAACTTTAGCAGTTGCGCTTAATAAAGCCTGAAGAAATTCAGGTTTTCCGGGATCCGACCCCGGCAAAACCGGTGCAGCGCTCTAGCCAGCTGAGCTGGCAAGCCAACTGGGAGTAAATGGGTTCATTAAGGTGATGTTTTCAACCTTGTTGCGACAATTTTTCGAATGTTTCAACATTGCTCCAACATTGCTACGCAGCGTTGCGCAAAAAATCGTCGTTGCGAATCCTCCCTTGTAACATCACCTTTATACCCGGGAAAGGTGATATGGTTTATCGTCCTTCAGTTCAAGGACCTGAAAACTACGCCTGTGAGATTTTTACTGTATACCTTAGGATCTTCTGTCATAAATGTATCTTGCCATGGAAGGTACAGACCAGTTTCTTTCGAAGGAGCACAACGCACATAGCAGACCCTCTTCTTATCAAAAGTTTGAACAATTTTCGGATCCAGGTGAGAAAGAATATCGGCTCCTTTAACAAGCGGCGTCTCACCTCCACAATATTCCCCTGGTTCTTGGTGACAAAAGAACAGAACCTACAATGAACAGAGACAACGGGTAATGAGTATGTATCGCACACTTTGGAACGATCTCAAGGACATAACGGTTGCAGTACAAAGGCTAATTAATGTTGAACATGAATGGACAGGGGCACCTTCCATGTTGGTGTCCGAGCTTACCGCAAAGAGAACATAAATTGGTCTCCTCTTACATGTACCTGCTACACTTTTTAACTTTTTGTTTATTTTATTTCCTTTATTGTAAAGGACGCTGCGTGCTGATATCAGATAAATGATCGACTGAGGGGTCGCTAACTTATGATGAGGCGAGCATCGCGATCTTCTCCGTCCACTGGCTCTTCTTCAAAAGAGCTTTGAAGGAAATCAGCATATTCGTTGCAGCAATTTCTTGTTCTCAATCAATATTTTGCAGTGGTTGCAAACCTCTAGGGCCGGAAGAAGTCACCCCTGGAAATACCTGACCAGTTGATAAAAGGTAAAATCAATCAAAGGGGAATAGTGACAAAGAGGATTTAGCATCAATCAACCTTTTAGCCCACGAGCAGGCTAACTTATGCTTTGTCGGCGCCTATTTCCCTCGATCGTAAACGGGTCGGTCGTTGCTATTTTTAACGGTCGAAGCCACTATTGGTAACCAAGCCGTTAGTCATGATAGATGTTATATATTCACTGGATTAAATAGGCAAATAATACGTTTTCTGAATAGCCTTAGAAAGAACAAAGTAGAAGCCCAAATGGAATTTACGCTAAACTGTCAGGGGCACCCAACGACGATTTACCCCTAAATACGTTAAGAACACTTTTGAGGCTACCTAGAGTACTCTTAGATGTGTAGACTCTGAAATGCATTCTAAGGCGCGCTATGAAATTTGTATCTGTTCGGTCATCCTGGGGCAACTTGCGCCTTTTCGAAATTACAAGGGCTTCAGTATGATTTTCCCGAAAATTTTAGATGCAATTTACCGTTAAACGAAAGTGAGAATTTTTCTGATTCCTCTCTCCATGACATTTTTGAATCCAAAAGTTTTAGGTTTCCTTTTTCTGCGAAAAATAGCCTTACCTGGGGAGTGAAATATGAAAAATTAAACGCCAGAAAATCGTAGGGAATTTATTAGATAAGCTTCAATACTGATTGTACATGAATGGAACGGTCATCTAGAATTTCTTAGCCGTTCTCAAGTGTAGGAAATTCTAGGAATATTTGCTTTTTCCGACAGATATTTTACAGAAAACAGTCGTATGGTGCCCCTGAAATGTTATGGAAAGGGCTAGGGTCAACTGTTGTTCTGGGAAATGTTATTTTCTAAAACAATGAACTGTATTTTTCCACAAGTGAATGTCAGTTTGAAGGAAAGCGACGTGAGTTACTGAATGGTGCAGTATATTTAGAGAATAGGCAGATACCCCGCGGATAGCAATTGCAAGGTGAATAGTATAAAGCGTGATTTCACCTCGTCCTGTATTCGCAGAAGACTAAGTAGGGCACGTTTACTTGAGGGTGCTTCTGCAGGTCCAAAACAATTAATCAACGCATTTGGTTTGGAACGTTGAAGAGGAGAGGGATTTGGAAAATTGTGCGTACCTCTAGAAAAATCCTGGTTACGCCCCTGCTGTACTTAAATTTTTCGGAATTTTGGTGGGTTGGTGTGGTAGTGTTATGATAAGGGAGAGAGATTAGGACACGAAAGGTCCGAGTTCGAGGTCCTGGTTTGACCCTGGATTGCCATTCTCTTTCTTTCTGATAGGAACACTCTTAATAACAGGTAAAAAATGTTTTAAGTGTAGCGACCTTTTACGAAAGGGACAACTGAGTCACAACTGCTTTGCCGGCTCCCGCTGGCGACTCTGCCGTCGAAAAATATCCCGAAGTCGCACGGGTGAGTCTGCTCGCAGACCACCAATAGGCCGTTTCCGAGTTCCAAAAACTCTCACTTTCAAAGCGAGGCTAAGTGCGAAGCCATTGATACGAAAATGATGTTTAATTATAATGCAAATAAAACGCATTTTCACAACAAAGGTTTCGCATTTAGCCTCGTTTTGAAAGTGAGATTTTTTGGAACTCGGAAATGGCGTATTTTTAGATAAACATGTAAGAGTACAACCCACATTCAAGGGTGTCACCCTGCCTAAAGAGTTTGTAAGTCGTGCAGAAAGGAGCATAATCAATGAACACGTTAATGCACAATTTTAAGTTTCAAAGTTTTAAGTTACCTTTGCTGCATATACAGGATTGTAGGCCATTTCATTGTGAAAATCGATCACGACCTCCGGAGGCTCATCAGTGGCTGTGTATGTGTCAGAGTCATCGACTCTCTTTCTCTCCACCGTGCCAGCTTCATATCTCATAGCCTGGAAACCCAGCCCTTGACAGAGGCTTGCAAAGTCATTGGACGTTTTTAGAGGAAGGTTCCTAAGCAACACCGCGCCATAACGATAAAGATTATCGGTAATATATCTTCTGCAACCGTCAACGAGTTTGCTGAAGGGGTGGAGATGAGGGTCTTTGATTTTGACGGCGTGCGGAAACGTTTCTGTTGGCGGCGATAACACTTCCGGGAAACCCCTACTGGTAGAACCAGGCAGAAACGGCTTGCCAGCCAATGCAGATGAAACTTTTGGCTGCGTCTCAGCTGGGTTTAACCTCACAAATTTAAGGCCCTCAATCTCGAGTTCCACTTCCTTTGTTTTTGAACTTAAGGAACGTTTTGGCATGGTGTCAAAAAGAGCTTGGGTTATAAAAAACCTTCTAAAAGATGTTAACAGCATGGTGGCACTGACAAACTAAAGAAAGGAAAAGAAATGCCATTTCATTTCGGATGTCCCCTTACAGGAGTTTGTGTGGGAGTTGAAACAGGGGTTTGTGAAGGCGGCCGTAAGTTTAGCAGTCCCCTTACGAGAGTGTCCGTTGAGAGTTTCCATTCTATGAAAATTATCAATCACATTCCACTAACATCTCGATCACATTCAAGGTCACACATCCCTTCACAGTCACATCAAAGGTCATCAAGTCAACGGGCAATCACATTCAAGAACGACTTTTTTACTATCAACAAATCCCATTATGCTTTGCACTATTTTGACGTAGCCCCTAGTGAAACGATTGTAGAATTAATTATATCCATTTTGAAATCACTGGTGATCGCAGCTATCTGATTGGCTCTCAGCGGTGTGATTTATTCACCAATTACACTATTTTTTTGCTCTAAACCACGTGTAACAGGACGGGGCGGTAAACTAGCAGGAACTAGAAGGATTTAAGGATTTTCCAAAGCAATTTATTTGAAACTCAAATCCATCAGCAATACAGCAACAATATAATAAAGAAAAATAAAAATAAACGGGAACCACTAAAACATTAAACCTTGCAAAAGAATACAAAGTAATAGAATTACTGATAAAATGTATAAAGTGAACACTTTCACACAGAATAACTCTGCGAGTTTGACATGTGGAGAATCTGAACTTTAAAAATATTTTAATTTCCTCTTTTCACTATTTAAGATAACTTTAATTTGCAACTTTTTGAAGGTTTAGGTCAAGTAAAAAGAAATTATTAGACTTGAAAACTACACATTTCTCGTCTGGCAGTACAACTAGTAGCCTCCCACGCAGGCATTTTTAGGGGAGCTCGTTTGGGGAGGGATGAAAAACGAGCTCCCCTACTGAAAACGCCTGCGTGGGAGGCTATACAACCAGGGGCTCATACAGGACAGCTGCTCAATCAGGAATTGATGTTCTTTCAAGGGCCTTAAGAAACTAATGAAAATAACAATCAGCTGCAACAGTTTTTTTAAATTATCAGGGAGAGTATAACACGAGGAGCCGCATGCAGTAAAATTTCTGTCCCGTAATTTAATCAGTTAAATCATCAAAGTTGACAGGTCTTTCTGATGATCAAAGCCACCGTTCGGTTTACCATTTACACCTTCAGTGCGAAGACTGTCACGGGAACATTAACACCTTCAGGATAATTGCTTACCATAACAGTGGTAGGTCGCGCGCGTCTGGTCCGTTTCGAAGAACGTGATCGTGACTGTTGTTTTCATTCAGTGACTGTGCGCGTTGATATGCCAACGTTTAAAACAGACTGCAACATTAAATTTATGTTATAGAAGCAAAGAAGCTGCTGAGTAGAAACTAAACCGTCCCAGACTTATTCCGTTTCATTCGTGTACTTTCATTTTGATGGGGTCTGTATGATGAATTTACCTCTGCCTTCTAATCAAGCACGTAAACAACATAGAGATAAAACATTTCATTTTGCTTTTGTGGAGTAAATTCATCTTAAAAAAGTTAAACTAGTGGACCACTTTCTCCGCGTACTTGTAAAAATAGCCATTTAAAATGTCGCGCTACAGTGCGAAAATCTTCTTGTCGTGGATTAGATTTCAGTATACATATTGTTAATCTTCATTTCGCGCCAGAATAAATTAGTTTGCGCGCAAAGGGCTTGTCAAAAAAATCACAAGGTTTGTCCCACTTCGAGTCCACCTTCTGGAGATACGCCGGCATGGTAGCTGGAATACATTGCCGAGGCGAAGATCTGGCAGTTTTTCCTCCTTGTCTTTTTTTCCCCGCGACGTTTGTTTATATTTGTAGTGAGAATGCCGGTGGATTTTACTTCAGTCAAGTGGCTTCAGTTCCTGCAGCTTGCTACTCATCATAAAGAAGAGCGCCGGAATCGCTTTGTTCGCCTTAAACAGATTTGTTGTCGAATGCAAGGTAAAAGAACGGACTACTGTAAGGTAAGAATTGAAGTTTAAATTTGTTTCTCGGCGAAAAATAGTGCATACAACTCGTGAAACCCGTGAGTATTACCTCTGTTTAATATACCGGATGTCGTGCGATGACCCCTCGCTTTTACGATGGATAAGACGGATACAAACAATAATTTCTTTCGCAACGTTTAGTATAATTTACTTAATATGGAGATCATCTAAGGACGATTTTTCGTTATATATGCTTCATTTCTTGACTTATTCCGGCTACGTGCGAAACATTAGATGACAATGTTTGTGTGCTATAATTATACTGATAATTTCTTGCACCTTGAAACTCATGAAAGCCAAACTTGTTTAACCCTAGCAAAAACCTCTTTTAATGGAGGAACTCAACCTAATAGTTGCACTAAAATCTAATAATTGTTACTGCAATTGCATGCTCTCTGTAACCTCGTGGGTAGAACATACCCGATGGTTACATTAATAATAACCACTGCATTTGCTCTCTGTAACCTCGTGGGTAGAACATACCTGAAGGTTACGTTAATAATAATCATTGCATTTTCTCTTTGTAACCTCGTGGGTAGAACATACCTGATGGTTACATTAATAGTAATCACTGCATTTGCTCTCTGTAACCTCGTGGGTAGAACATGCCTGAAGGTTACGTTAATAATAATCATTGCATTTTCTCTTTGTAACCTCGTGGGTAGAACATACCTGATGGTTACATTAATAATAATCACTGCATTTGCTCTCTGTAACCTCGTGGGTAGAACATGCCTGAAGGTTACGTTAATAATAATCATTGCATTTTCTCTTTGTAACCTCGTGGGTAGAACATACCTGATGGTTACATTAATAATAATCACTGCATTTGCTCTCTGTAACCTCGTGGGTAGAACATACCTGAAGGTTACCTTAATAATAATCATTGCATTTTCTCTCCGTAACCTCGTGGGTAGAATATACCTGACGGTTACATTAATAATAATCACTGCATTTGCTCTCTGTAACCTCGTGGGTAGAACATACCTGAAGGTTACCTTAATAATAATCATTGCATTTTCTCTTTATAACCTCGTGGGTAGAACATACCTGAAGGTTACCTTAATAATAATCATTGCATTTGCTCTCCGTAACCTCGTGGGTAGAATATACCTGACGGTTACATTTAATAATAATCACTGCATTTGCTCTCTGTAACCTCGTGGGTAGAACATACCTGATGGTTACATTGATAATAATCACTGCATTTGCTGTCCGTAAACTCGTGGGTAGAGTATACCTGATGGTTACATTAATAATAATCATTGAATTTTCTCTTTGTAACCTCGTGGGAAAAAAAATTAATGCCTCTCTCCTAGAAATTTTGCTCTGTCCTTTGAGCATAGTGATCTTTGGGTAGCGAATTCACGAAAACAGGTTAAACGCTTTTTTTAACAATAGCATTTATATTATTTGGTTTTTTGACGGAGGTAAATATTAATGGAATAGAATATAAAAAAAGCTTATAAAGCGGAAAAAGTTATCTTTACAAAATGCGCTTTGACAATGTCAAGAGTGAAATAAGCTGAAGTTTTGTAGTTAGCCCGAAGAAAACCTGTTCCTGCATGAAAAGCAGTTCTGATTCCCTTCTCTTAACTAGAAGAGATGCATATCCCTGTGAACCAGTTTTTTAACCAGGAGCGATTCCCACTCACTTCTGATACTTTATTGACACGAGTTCCTTTTTCAATATACGTCTAATTCAAGCTTAGCCGCGTGATAGCTCTTCATTAGCGAAAAGGTCCAAGTGATATTTTGATTGACGTGTTGTTTTGGATCCTGAGGGTTTTTAACACCTTTTCTCTGGCTTAACTGGCGAAGATATTCTAGGAATTTGCCCTTCAATTCCAAATTCTTTGATGTACCGCCAGACGCCGTGCAAAAATATCACCCCTTGCGGCTCCTCGTGTAAGCCTGCCTTCCCAGGACAAAATTTCTTATTACTGAATCGCTATCATTTAATACGGTTCAAGAGAGAATGATCTAAGAGAGCGAATCCCCCATACATGACCCTCTTTCCATGAAAATTATTTTCAATCTATTCTTGGTTCTGTGTCACACTGCGTGGTTATTTTAAGGACGCCACCTTATTGGTCGGTTAGAGTGGCGTTATGTAATTTTAAACTTGGCGGGTAATTCATTTCACTACCGATCACGCACACCAAGCTGGTGGTCCTGGCTTCTGGGAGTTCGCCAGAGAAAGCGGTTCCGACTCGACCAAAACTGCTCATTGGGGTCTTCGCTACATCAGTATATAAACAACCAACAACCTATTGTATTAAAACGACAACTGTCTCTTCCGGCGACATCCAAGCACATCCCCGAGCTTTGATACCGTTGTTTGGATCCAACCGTGGACACGTAACGAGAAAATAGGCTCAAGGTGGGTTCAAACATGACTGTTTGGCCGCCAAACATTTAAATTTTGAGAAGGCGCTATACAAATGTGGGCACACCGCTCACTATAAAGAATTGACCGAAACCAGAAACCGAGCATCAAAAGTCTCTGGCATCCAGGTTTAAGCGACTGTTTAACAGCTTGAAGCATCTGACCAGATTTGTGTTCCCAAAGCGAAATATTCATCGCAAGTATTAGATGTTAAAAAGAGGTAATGCAGTTTGAAACTCTCAAGAATAATTCTTAAAAGCAAATGTACTGTTTGTGAAAGAAAAATATTCCTGGAAAAAGAGAAAAAATATCTTGTAGAGTTGCATAAACAATTAAAGCCAGCCACTTATAAAAAGGTTTCGTGTTTCGCGCGTGATAACCTTTGCCTTTGGCTTTCACAGAATTCAACATTCGTTACTTTAAATGAGGCTACCAGCCGTTAGAAAATCTCAATCTTTAATCTCAAAGTGAAATTTTTACCCCAATACTGCAATCCCTTTGTAAATGAAATTCATTCCTTAATTATGAGCGGAAGGCGCTGATCAAAAACATGTCAACAATAGGAGCCGATTA
This sequence comes from Porites rus, assembly GCA_964035705.1. Lineage (NCBI taxonomy): Eukaryota > Metazoa > Cnidaria > Anthozoa > Scleractinia > Poritidae > Porites > Porites rus. The sequence continues at coordinate 27,663,791 of OZ037997.1, read as the reverse complement.
GTATCGGCTCCTGGCGTTAATTACTGTAACGGCTGTCAAACTTCAAATGTTTGGCGGCGAAACATGTCACGTTCACGTGAAAGTAGACCATGGGGGTCACGGAAACAACAGACAAAAATAACCTTAGCAGCAGGCGCGCGAACTTTAAATATAGATTTAAAAAAATTATCATGGGGCACAGGGATTCGCTCTCTTAGCTCATTCTCTCTTGTACGGTTATATGAATAAAGTGCAACATCTTTTAGCCTGACGTGTAGGATTGAAATGGTAATTTAAATTCTTCCTAATAACTAAGACAAAACATGAAGCTTATGAAATGAGCAAAAAGATAATATTTTTAAATCGCAATTGCTGCGCGAATAACAGGCCGTCTGATAATTACGCGATTTACGGGCGGGTGCGATTTCGCTCAATTGATCTCAAATCGCATCCGATCGCACAATTTGAGGAAAATCGCATAATTCGTAAACAAAAATGCTATATTCAAGGAAAGTAAACAATAAATTCTAACTTTAATCAAACATTTTTCCAATCTTAATGTTATTTACGGTGATTTATCACTAAAGAAAGCCTTGATCAGTTTGATAGACATCTGAAACCTTCGATCGCGGTATCTGGGTAGTCATTTTGATTTGAGAGACAAGCAGTGTGGTCAGCGGTTTAACGGCGTCATTTAATATTAAACTAGCCTGAGTATCAGGCCTTCCTAAGGGGGTACGGGAGAAGAGATTTTTGCTGGAGGAGGGGGGAGGGGGGAGAAGAGAAAGGAAGGCCTGACACAAAACCATTCAGCAAATCGTGTGACACATCCAGAATCTGGATGTGGCAGTGATTGGATAACACACAATACGCCCTGACGTCACCGACCGCAAGTAAACACGAGCAGAGTGTTTTGATTTCATGTGGTAATTTTATGGATAGAGACGCAGAGAGGAATTCAAAGCTAGTGACTTCAGAGGGCGCTCTCAAGTTCTTTCCGGGAATAAAAATAAAATTCGAGCAAGAATTGTGCTTTCAAAGCCTCGTAGTTAAAAGGAAAGATGTTCTCGGAGTATGGAAAAGCCTCAAATACCAGCTTCTGCCGAAACTATGTCCGAGTATTGGTTTCACAATACCAGGACAAAGAAGACGATATCAGTGGCTCAGATATCTAAGTTTTGATTTACAACATCCTGCTGCTAAAAGTGTATTGTTACTGTAAATAAAATTAGAGCGAGGTAGCCATATATTGAGAATAGCCGACGGCACCAAGGCTTTAGCTTGACTTTAGATTTTCCCTCGGACGATTTTCGGCCTGATCTACAGCAGCTGTTTAGCTGCCAGATTCTCAGGAACCTGCTTATTAATGAGCGCCGCTGTTGTAACTCTGTAAACAAAAGCCGTTTACAGTTTTCCGGGCACACGTTTATTTACAAACAAACAGAGCGTGATCTTACATTAGCACAATTCCTAAAACATGTTATAATTCCTCAAAAAAGGCAGGTTTTCCATTACAAGTATTCGAAAACTCCTCATTGGAGGTTTCAGAAAAAGCGAAATCGTAGCAACACAAGCACCGGAGCTCGGCCAGACCGTATGGTGAGATTTATTTTAACTGTTATTTTAGGCGAGCTTTTCGACACGTGAAGCTGACAACCCAATGACCGGATGTGATTTTGATTGGATGGTATCGAATCATGCTGTGTGGGGGTGGAAGGCTCCAGTAAAAGCATCTGTGTCAGGCGTTTCTCTCCTTCAGCTCTCTCCCTTGTTCGCTTCCATCTTTCCCCTTTCCCCCCAGAAACGCCTGACACTCAGGCTAATATTAAACAAGTGTCCTTTTTCTTTCTTTCTACTTGTTTCTTTTTCCGGGTCAAGGTAATTGAACAAATTTAGCTATTTTGTTTTAAAATAGATGTTTTATTATCCAGTCTCGCTGGTTAAGTTACGTAAACCGGTTATATGATTTCCCATATTTTTCTTTTATTTTTATGTAAACTGGTTTTTTGCAAATCCCAAGGGATTATAAAATCTTTACCATCATTGGACAGCACTTCTTTAATCCAATTAATGCGGTCCCAAGGGAAAAACCAGGCCTCCTGGAAATAACGAGGGGATGATCCCCTAAAAACAAAACGAGAATTCGATGAATGACAGAACAAACTGGCCTAGTTCCTACTTATTGCAAGTGAGATAGCGAAATTAAAACGAATAACAATTGTATAGAATTCAATAAAAGACTAAACTAAAACTAAAATTTTTCAGTAATTAACGAGGTCAAGTACTTAACTTGCTAGAAGCAAGTTCTCTTGTTAACTTTACAACTGCTGCAGTTTCTTCAGTGATGTCCAAACTCAACTGAAATACGGCTAAAACGTGCCTCTATTAAAGGGACAGTGTCCCGATTATGCGCACGCGCGAGCGTCATCTGTTTTTTCTTCAAAAAACAATAGAACTGTCATATTGACTCGACAAGATTTCCTTCCGGACCACACCGCCGACGGAAATTTGTTGTTTATATTCTCAAGTAACATTTAAGACTTTCGAAGAAGTCTGTTGTCTTATATAAAAATTTGGCTCGCGGTTCGACGACTCATCACGATTTTATCGCTAGCTTGGCCGCCTGGCGACACGGAAATCTCGTTCTGCTCGCTTTAAAAACATATTTTCTAATTTGAAACTTGTGTCAGAGGTCAATTGTTCCAAGTTCAGTAATATCTGCCTGATTTGCTCGCGTTCTAGCCTCATACGTTTGAAAGACATAAATAAAAATGCAATCTCCACGCTATGAATAATCACAAAGGTTACTCAAAAATTATATTATGATTTCATGGCACTAGTTTTTCTAAAACACGTAGCGCCTGTTTGTTTGAGTTTGTCGGCCGTAGGAGATTCATTTAAAAGTTTACTAACGCGTCGGGGCAAAACATTCTGCTTCACTAGGCTCCCCTCCACAAAATCTCCTCAGTCACATCAATGTCTCAATGGTTTCTTTCTAACAGTCTTAATTGTTGCTGTTTCATTTCTGCGTATTCCTTTCACAATTATCTGAGGTTGTATGGAAGCTAGTACAAGAAATCAGCCTTCAGTCGGCATCATAAAGCTTCCAATTTTTTGGTCCTCCGGTCAACGGCCATCAAAGTAACGCCAAAAAATTCAGATTTTGCCGAAATCGAAACTTAACAGGAACAATGTATCATTGATCTGTAATACTGAGAAGTTACAGTGTCGTATTGAACCCGGCCAAGCGCGATGCAAACGGATTTTTCAAGGTTCTCTTACCATCCTCGCATCTTTTGATTTCGCGACATCCTGTCCAAAAATCAAAGTTTGGTGCATGCGCAGTAACGGGATACTGTTCCTTTAAACAATTTTGCACGTAGGAAAACATTACGAGGTGTGTTGCCAAACCACAGTAAACCAGAACGCCAGGATTTCCTTAGGTTAAGCCCACTAACTTGAAAAGATAAGGTCAATTAAATGATTCAAACAATCTACCGAATAAAAGAAAACCACAAAAAGCTCAGTGAAAGCTAACATCCGCTACGGCATTTAGGCAATAATAGTGACCCTGTCACACACATCTCCCCTGGGAGCAGAGGTTTTTCTCTTGCATGGCTTTTAACGTTTACGAAGTCGTTCGGGTGGCTTGTCTGTCGTGTGGTTAGTTTGTTTACGCCTTGCTTCTGATGGGGCATAAATAAACTAACAACGCGACAGGCAAGCCACGCGAACGACTTCGTAAACGCTAAAAGCCGTGCAAGCGAAAAACCTCGGCTCGCAGGGTAAACCACATCTGTTCTAAATCACGTCATTACTGCTTTATATCGCATCATTTTTACCCTATATCGAGTCATTTCTGTTCCGCTTTTCAACAAACCGACTACTAAATCAATAAAATATATGGTACTGAGTGAATTCTGCGATTTAAAAATGGCTGTAATAAAGTGGTAATTTAACTTCCTGTCGTGCAATTTTGGTCTGAAATAATACTTGTCATTTCAAATCGAACTCGCGCCGCGCGCAAGTCCGATTTTGAAATCACGCGTATGATTTCAGACCCCGGTTTCAGACCAAATCAGTTGCACTCCAATCAGTTCAACTACTATTATTAACTATGATTGTAACTTTATTTTAATGATTAATTTGTTGTGATAAGAAAGCTAGAAATCGTACTAATTCTACGCACAATTTGTGCAGATCGTTCCTGACGTTCACGATGTTTACTATACTTTTTGCGTACTGCTGACTGTGTGGAAATATCGAGCAGCGTAAAAAGCTTATATTGTAAAATGAAGTCACCAACAGGCTGTTTCCTGTTTTGGCCCACAACTGCAAAATAAAAGCTAACACATGCATATTGAAGCTTCCCCTCGATCACCGTAAACTTCAAAGCTTTTTCAGAATACTGGTTTTTAGTTTCTAGTCATTACTTTTAGGAAAGTTTGACCACAAAAAACTTTAGGTGAATAGACGATGGAGAGAAATGAGAGAGCGATTAAAAGACTTCGGCTCTGGATATTTTCGACCGTAATATAAAGGCGGAGGAAGCAAGAAAGATCTGGCTCCGGCATAGTCGTCTTGATAAGACTTGACTCAAACACTCTTTTTCATATATTTCCGCATATTCATGACCGTCAGTGTTAAGTAAAATGCCACTATTTTGAGTTCAATACATTCCGCGGTAGCACGGATGGTCGGTAACAAGAACAATTGGATATGTTGACATTAAAAAAGTCGTTCTTGAAATCAATATGTGACTTTGAAAGTGCGATTTAAAATTTTAAAATTAAAACAGTAAACTGATCCTTACGGCAGGAGGAATTGGAAAAAATAAATAAATAAAACAAATTACAAATAAAATGGTGAATTATATTTGCCCGACATTTCGCCTGTTGAATCTTCAGAATCTTATTAATTTTCATGTGTCAGACATGAAATTGTTTGATTGTGATCAAATCAGAGTTCTTGAATTTTGTGATCATTTGGCCTTTCATAATCGACACCGATGGAAAAAGAGCCTTAGAATAATGTAACTTACCCAAGTTTAAAGATGATACGTCCAAGGGAGCGATCAAGATGTTGCTCAACAAAGTCGCGAAATTCCTAACCTAATAATACAAGATGTGAGCCTAGTTAAACTGGTTTTAGAGGAGTCCTGAAAGTAATCTCTTTTCGGACATGATGTTATTTAAACATTTTTCATGTATGTAACGTAATCCAATGTAAATAGATTTTCCTTTATCTTTTAGCCTGTCCCAGGCGTTCAGATAGTAGAGCGCGGGGAAAAAATTCACGAAGAAAAAAAAACGAGGGGAGACTAGAGGGGGAAAGGGAGAGAGAACTTTCTCGCTCTCACCCCCCTGTCCCCCCCCCCCCCCGTTTCCCCGGTGTACAACTTAACTCGCTCCCCACTTACCGCAGCGCTCTACTATCTGAACGCCTGTAACAGGCTATTTATCTTTCTTCATTGCCCCCGCAGAGACTTCGCCTAGGAGGCAAAATCCCGAGGAGACACTCTGGTAGCTCGCGCCATCAATAGGCCCCTGCTCGCGTGTTTATTAAGGAAAGTACTTACAGTTGAAATATACCGTCGGTATGCCAGAAAAAGTCTCGAGTTGCTTGAACAGGGGCCGCATGGAATCGTTGGGTAATGATGAAGTTTCTTTTGTTCGCGCCCGCAAGTAAGGGATGGCTAGGATAACTGCTTGGAGAGTTTGCAAGGCACGAGCTCGCAAATCTTTGATTGGAAAAAATTTGCCAGACATTCTTTCTCTCTCTTTGAGGAAACAAGACTCACTCCAGGTGAGAGGCAGATCGCACCTATAGGAAGGGGCTCTGTGATTGGTTACTGCTTAAATGCTTTGTTATTTATTATGTGTAGATGCGTACATTGAAGAATTTAAAGTGGTATACAGGGCAAAACAGTAAATGTTGTTCAGGGTACTCAAAGAAGGCACTAAACTCAACCTTGGAGCAATAATATGTGTATATGTCCGATATTTTGCGTTGCAGTAATGACTTTTGCAAGGGTTTTCAGGGTTGTTGGGATTCGCGTGTTTTGCTTGACGGACTAAGAAAAAAGAGAGGCTTTTTAGTCTAGCCAGGGATTGTGACGGTAGTCAGGGTTGTACGGGTTGTTTGTGAGGGTTGTAGGGGTTGTGAGGGTTGTCATGGCTGTATGGGTTTTCAGGGTTGTGAAAATTTTTGATCAACATGTTGATGTTTTGATTTGTATTTTGATAAACACAAGCGCGCCTTCTCATTGGTTGAAAAGTTTCGCGTGACCAGTTGGCCCTGTCCTTAAAATTTAGCGATATTCCGGACTGATAAACCAGTATTTCGTTGTTTTTGACAAGTTGTGATTGAACACACGCGATTTCGGCAGTACTGTATTTTTGTGTAGCGAATTCAAGTTAGGCCCGTTTCAAACGTCGTGCTACTGCCGTGCCGAACACAATTGATCGAATTAAATTCGACTTTAGCACGGTAGTAGCGCGACGTTTGAAACCAAGTCGTGCTACTGCCGTGTAGCACGGTAATAGACGGCAAGCCTTGCCGTGCTGCACGACAGTAGCTCGACTTGATTTCAAACGTCGTGCTAACGCTGTGCCGAACTCAATTCATGAATTATAAATACATTAGAATATATTTAAAAGTTTACTAAACCGTTTCTTTTTTTGTGTGTTTTGTTTTCGGCAACAGCTGTTCCATTCTACTGTCACTGTGTGAATTAAATTCAACGTTGAAACCAAGTTGTGCTTATGTCGTGCTGCAGTCGAGCTACAGTCGAGCAAGCTTAGCACGACAGTAGCACGACGTTTGAAACAGGCCTTAGAGAATATTTACTCTGGAGTAAATTTTTGAGAGAAAAATGTTGGCGATAATTTTTATTTGCGGGTCACTGAAGAAACCGCAAAAATTTCGTGCCAGTCACGGCATGTTCTCGAATATATCTGTGACTTTCCGGACGTATTTCTTGGTTAGTTTTCAACAAATCACTTCACTCTTGGCAGCTTTACTGATTTTCAGGCCTTCTTTCAAGTAGTGTTAAAGGTCAAATGAACCAAAAAATGGACATATTTTTTTTTTTGTCGCTTTACCTTCACCAAACACTAAAAAAAACATCCTAGGTGAGATTTGGGTAAAGATTTTTGTTCCCAAGCCTTTATAGAAAGTTCTCAAACTCATTAATAATTCATTAAGAAAATACAAAGGAAATTAATGTTTATAGTCTAGTCATTCTACGAGAAAAAAAGACCGAACCTTGAAGTAATTGCAACAGAATTTATTTTTGCCGGAAATTATTCTACTGATGCCTATAAATAACATGTCAAAAGTCTACCAAACGTTTCGAAGGATAAAATGATGAAATTACAGTTTTATGATTGAATTCTTTTTCTAAATTCAAAATGGCTGCCGCGCAATTTATTCAAAATATATGCGTAAATTTTTACAGCAAACAGCTAAAAACAATAGGCGTAATTGGAAAACAAAATGCGTGCACGTGTTTAAATATAAAGATTTGAACAACTTTTTGATCACATCGAAGAAATTTTATTTCGAGAACTGGAAAACAACAGTTTTCCTTGAATTAGTTCTCTATCAATAAGTATATATGTGTATCAGTGACTCTAAAGACTCTCGATTGTTTGGTTTGGAAAATTCTTGCTCCGTACAACTGCTCTGGACGATTCTCTGGCCTTCAAACTAACAAAGTTCTTCGCTTCACAAGACATTTATTTAGACGAGTATTGGTAGAAACGCATTGTTGGACGTCCAGAGTGGTACTTTAGTGAAAAATGT